>CM076581.1:600458271-600800348 GCA_034641835.2 Pinus albicaulis | reverse complement strand
CAAAGCTCTTCTTTCTACATGAAAAGACAAACCTTGTTTTGGTTTTGATCCGCCCTTTGCCGTTGATGTCAAAGGGGGAGAGTATCATGGTGTTTGAATAGGGGGAGAGTATCATGGTGTTTGAATAATGATTATAATCAATGTATCTATCTATTGTGGTGATCAAACACCATCATGGTTGCCATCAAGTCCAAAGGGGGAGATTGTTGGCATGTGTTGTCCTTGATGGCAACCTACTTGATGAAGTAATATTGTTGGAAATATGATGTAGAGTGTTGTTGATGCAGAGTGTTGTCCTTGATGGCAACCTACTTGATAAAGTTGATGGAAACCTACTTGATAAAGTTGTCCTTGATGGAAATTGACTTGATGAGTTGTCTTTGGATGGCAACCTACCCGATGAAGTTGTCCTTGATGGAAACCTACTTGATGAATTGCCTATGATAAGCAACATATGTGTTAAATATGTAAGGATGATGTATCTACAGATCAACTCAGAAGTAACAGAAGAAAGGAATTCCAGTAAGTGCCAGAGTAATGATGAATAAAGCATGTCACAAAGCATACGTGGGTTTGTAAAGGAAAAGTAGCGTATGTACGCGGAAATGTACGTGACAAGTCCTGTATGTCCTTTTGCACTCCAAAATTAGAATACCAAGGGGCATTACCATGGTATTGGCCCATAGTATTAAGCGTTGGATTATCCATTTGATCCCGTCCAGGAATACCATCGGAAGTTGTGTGGTTTTGGCTCATGGTATTGGTAATAGATAAAACTATTTAAGGAGAAGAAAATCATAGTGCAAGGGTGTGCATGTGTCTGGGTATTGAATGAATACTTCACTCTAAAGTATATATGCATGGAACGGGTTATAGTTCATTAATAGATCTGAACATATAATGCACCTATGTATACAATGATGGATGAAGAAAATGATGAAGAGGGATATCTAGATCTGAAATGACCATGTATTGTCTAGATCTGTTTATGAAACGTTTAAATCTGTGATCTGGCGAATCTTTGCTGAAGTAAAGGAGGAGATCTGAGTTATCTGTTCTGAAGAGCTACATAGTCCTGAAAAGTTACAGATCAATACGCAGGTTCACTTCAGAAAAAGCACGTGCATACGCAGGTTAGTTTCAGCAAAATCACGTATGGAATTTGAGATTAGTTCTGAAATATGTGCAAACGTATACGCAGGTTTGTTTCTGTTAAAGCGCGTATATACGCAGGTTCAGTGAAGTAAAAGCACGTATGGAATCTAGGGTTTTGCTGAAGTATGTGGATTGAAATGTCTGATCAGTTTTATTGTTTTACTTCTATCTTTCAATGATGTATTCACACAGATCTGGGTTGTTTGAATGTTGATTATGCTGCTGATTATGTTGATCATAGATCAAGTTGTTGGTTGATTGGTTGATGATTCAATAAATGCATTGATGGGGTTATAAGTTTCAGTTTGATGTACGTTGAGCTTAAATGTGTGGAGTGGTTCTAGTCTGAAAATATAATGAAAAGTGGCCTACAAGGTATCTTACGTGGATGCTGATGGATCCAGTAAGAAAATTGATGAAACGTGGTCCGTTGTGGTGCTGAGGGTCGAAGCCTTCAGTGAGGGGGTTGTAGCTCCCTTCCAGTGGTAGCTGGTAGACGAGAGTAGGGGGTAGTAGCTCCCTTCCAGGAGAGGCTGGTAAACGAGAGCAGGGGGTCGTAGCTCCCTTCCAGGAGAGGCTGGTAAATGAGAGCAGGGGGTTGTAGCTCCCTTCAGGGAGAGGCTGGTAAATGAGAGAAGGTTGTAGCCTTCTGCAGATGGGTGTCTGCGTGCTGGTATGAGTCTGCGCCAATACATGGTTGTAAGAAGTTTTCTTTATAATAAATTTTGAAGACAGAGACGACAACAGCAGTGGTTTTCTCCTGAATTGGGTTTCCACCTTAAATATTGGTGTTCATGTGTGTTGCTTATGTGTGATGATTTATTCTATTCTTACTGCACATGTTTACTGCTTACTAAACATCTAATGAGTGAGTGATACAATGATCTAAGTAAAGAATTATCTGCATAATGAGATCTCTCATAATACACAAGTTTTATTAAGGATATCCACGTGTATACGCGAGTTTTTTTCAGTAAAGTAGCATATGGGTTTTAGGAAAAAGAAAAAGTAAAAAAATTTCAGTCAGCTCTAAACACTGATTCACCTCCCCTCTGAGTATTTTTCCCAACATAGAGAGGAGGAGGGAGGGAGGGAGAGAGGAGGATAGAGGGATGGATATACTAATAGAGTTGACAGGTGAAGAGAGAGATAGACAGAGGTCAGATAGAAATGGAGAGAGAGGAAGGAAGAGAGAGGATGTGTGAGAGTGGGATAGGGAGGTAAAAAGAGATGGAGTTGGAAGGGGATAGAGATGAAGGTAAGAATAAAGACAAAGAGTGTGAAAGGTGGAGAGAGAGAGGGAGTGATAAGGAAGATGGAGAGAGAGGGAGAGAGAGGGAGAGAGGACAAAAATAGGAAAGAGAGGTAGAAGTGGGGGAGAGGGAGAATAGGGGAAGATAAAGATATATATGGATTCGAAAAGAGAGAAGAAGAGAGAGACAGAGAGAGGGAGAGTGGGACAAAGATATGGAGAGAGGGAGGGTGGGAGCGTGTGTGTTTGGGGTGTGAGAAAGAGATATGGATGGAGATATAAATATAGATGGAGGGGGGAGCAAGGGAATAATATTTCTTGCATTGGATGCATTGATTTCAGTGTATATGGTGATTTCTAATATCATTTGATTGCTTGCACTATATACATTGATTTTATTGTAGTTATTTATTTATAATGATATTGATTTCTTGCACTAGATGCATTGATTTCAATGTAGATAATTCCTAATCCTATTTGCTTTTTTTCACTAAATGCATTGATTTCAGTGTAGATGCTTAATGTAGATAATTTCCTAATCCCATTTTATTGCTTGCACTAGATGCATTAATTTCAATGTAGATGCTTATTTCTAATTATATTTGATTGCATGCACTAGATGCATTGATTTCAATGTAGATGATTTCTAATTCTATTTGATTTCTTGCACTAAATGGATTGATTTCAGTGTAGATGGTGATTTCTAATCTTATTTGATTGCTTGCACTAAATGCATTGATTTCAGTGTAGATGTTGGTTTCGAAATATATTTTCTTACTTGCACTTTATACATTTTTTTTGAGTGTAGATGTTGATTTCTAATCCTATTTGATTGCTTGCATAATATGCATTAATTTCAGTGTAGAAGTTGTTTTCCAATATTATTTGATTTCTTGCACTAGAAGAATTTATTTCTGTGTATATGTTGATTTATTATTTCATGTAATTCGATGTATGATTGTACATTAATTTAAAAGTGATTGGATTAACAATGTACATTGATTTCAGTGTAAGCATAAAAATTTCTTGACAATGTCCAGTGATTTTTGTGTTATAGCAATTGAAATTATTAATATTGGAGAGAAAGAGAGACAAGGTATGATGTTTACTACAATAGCTCAAGTTAAAGATTTAAATGCTTTACGATTTCAATTATCCTTTTGATATAATAGATATGAAAAGATGACAAAACTAACAAGGGTGACAATAAGAATAGTAGAAGAACATAGTGATCACAATGAAGACTATTTGTAATTGAATACATTCTTATTATTCACATTTTCTATCATTCAACACTATTATTGTCACTTTGCATTCAAAAAAATTATTTCATTATTTTTCATGATTAAAGTTATTAACAATATGTATCATCTCAAGAAACTGAGGTAACTGAGAAAAATTAAAATTAAATGACCAGGTTAATCTCACACATATTTAGCATATTTAAAATGATTATAGTAATATTAGATATATTTATAAATTTAAATACTATTGATAAAACTAATCATGTCTTCGATGGACTTTCCTTGGCCGCATACAACTGAAACTAGCCTAGATCCATCTTAACTCTGGATCTACGAAGAACCGAGAGGGATGAAATACCTCGAGGTGCAAACATTTCCTCAATTTTTTCCCTCAAAAAAAGGTTTGCACCCTGAGATATTTGATCCCTCTCAGTGCTTGATAGATCTGGAGTTAAAATGGATCTAGGCTAATATATTTCATATGTGGATATTACAAAAGTATGATAAATATTTTGAAGTGTTAATGAAACTTAATAGAATTTAATTAATGTAATATTTTTTTATAAGTGTTTATTTTTTTTTATAATCAAGGTTTTCATATGGAATGAAATCGCATGTTTCAAATAAATAGCTTTCTTAAATGTAATATAATTCATACAATGTTTATTTATATTTTCCATTAAAAATATTTTTTATCAACTTGATGATTAGTTTTAATGCACATGATTTAATTTCCCAAATATCCCTTATGGAAATTAAGAAAAACAAAGTAATTAGTCGCTATCAAAATGTTGCAGTGTTATGTCTGAGAGTGATTGAACCATAGTTGCCACAGACACCACGATCTATGAGCATGTGACCTATTTTCAACCATAGTGAAATATATTGAACCATACTGGAGGTCCATTGTTGACCATGTAAGCCTATAGTGAATGGTTATGGTTAGCCATAGTCAAACCATGGTTGAGCATCGACAACCATTATTTCAATGGTAACCATAGTAAAATCATGGTCAAAAATAGTCAAAATATGGTCAACGATAGTCAAAAAATATTCAAACCATGGTCATCTATAGTCAATCATGTTCAACTTTGGTTGAACATAGTCAAACCTTCGGTAAATTATGGTCAATCATAGGAAACCCATGTTCAACCATAGTTAACCATGATAAGCCATAGTGAAACCATGGTCAACCATAGTCATACAATTGTTAACCATAATCATTCATAGTCATAACATAGCGTTGTTTTGACTCTCATTAACCATAAACCTTAAACCTAAGGGTCCATTGCATTAATCCATAAAATCAGTTGAATCTATAAAACCCTAGAAGAGGCTTGTAACAGATAGTCAATTCATGCATGGTCTTATAATTCACTCTCATTGAGTATTTTTGAATAACCCTGAAAAAGACACCATATTATTAAACCCTAAATATTATGCACCCTATATTTTATGAGAAATTTTATAAACCATAATATTAAAATTAATATTATAAACCCTATATTATGAACTGTAACATTAAACTGAATATTATTAACCCTAATATAAAAATCACAATATTAAACTCATTATTATAAACCCCAATATTATAGTTGATCGTGATCAAACTTGGTCAACCTAATGTTTACCATATTTAACAATAGGAAGCATGATAACACAGTAAAAAATAGTCAACCTTTCTAGGGTGAACATCGATAATCATAGTTATCCATGTTCAATTGTAGTCAAAATATCATTAACCATAGTGAACACATAGTCAATAATGTGTAAGGGTGTTACATTAATCCATAAATTAGCTAAATCTGTGATGCAGGAGCATCCGGCTCGAAAAATCATTGTACTTTTGGTTGACTTAGGGGGTCAACTATTTGTTAAAGAATTTAATTTATTAATAGGAGAATTGTGTATTTTTAATGATTCGAGTGAGAAGTATGTGTGTGACGTTTTTAAATGTAAATATTCTCAATTAATTGAGAATACGAGAGATATTAGACTTGTAAATATATCATGAATATCTTAGGTATTAGGAGATCCTAGAATAGGGAATAGGTTGAGTTAGAAGTGTGTTAAGAGATTTTAGGAATTAGTTGAGTGATATACGGAGAAAAGAATGGATCTAGAATGATCCATAACTATGCAATTGTTCCTATAAATGTAAGCCTGCATATGGGAAGAATATGTGGGTGTGAGTGTGTGTGAGAGTGTGATGAGATGTATAGAGAGGCCATTTTAATATTGGAAATCAGGACATAGATAGAGGATAGACAGAAGTTGTGAGTATATATACATGTACAAAATTTGTATGAATGAAATAGTGTTCTTGTTATATTGCATTGCCTTTGTGTGTGTGTTTTGTCTATATAATTAACATAAGTGATTAATAGTCGTAGGAGTTTGTCATGAGCATGATTATTTAAGATATTTCTGGGATTAATGATAAGTTGTGCAGTCTTGGATAAAGGTTAAATATACCTCTGCAGTCAAGTAGACCTTTACGGCTCTTTTATTTACTTATGTAATCTTAGTTGATAGTCCTTAGAGACATTATCTCTGTTGGTTGAAGTACTTTAGGTTTGGAAGTGGTTCTGCAGATTGATGTCACGGGTTGTATGGTAAAGAAGAGTATAAAATGCAGTGATGTAATTGTGCCATGGTTAGATGGTGGACATCATTGAAGATTCACTGATTTTGTGTATGGATCTAATGGATAAGGGTGATCCGAGCATGGCTTTCAAGCATAGTTAATGAGAGCTCTTTAATCAGTGTGGACATGCGAGTGGTAATCTTTGATCATCGATGTGCGTGACCTGTGTATGCTTGTGACTTTATAATTCCACAGTGAATAATCCTTGTGTGAATAGAAAAGTTTCTCTCTTTTAAGGTGTTGGAGTTGTCAACGTAGAGGGCATTGAAGTATTATTTGCAGAATTCCTAGGAAAGAGGTAGAGCAATCATAAGGCAGTATTTAAAAAGTGTAAGTTGGGTTGAGAGGAAGTGGATGCAAGCTTGGAAATACAAGTGTATCTGCATTAACGTAGAGCTGGAAAACGCTTTAAGGGTGGCATGATCCACACAAGGAGATGGAGTAGCATATGAAGGATATTTTTTTCCCGAAACAACAATTTTGTTCTTTTTCACAGAGTTCTATTCTTGATCGAGATACAAAGGTTCTTGTTCCCGCGATTTAGTTTCTATTCCTCAACTAACGGTTCAGTTCTTATTCCCAAAGATGGGTTATTTTTCTCACTTCCATGTTTTTCATACATCAAGAAAAACTGAAGGAGACCAAGCGCATGGGTTTTTAGGAAAAAAGGGTTGATACGGTGATGTGTTTCCTCAATCACGCTCAGGTTTTTCAGATAGCACAAAACTCTGAAAACTAGTCGTTCCATATTTATGTACAACTGATATGAGCATGGTTTTAATGAATAGAATAGATATATGAAGGATTGAAGTCTCTTGATTGAGACTTGTAGCATAGCCTTAGTATTTTAAAGCTACCTATTTTGGAGTTAGAGACCTGGTGATCATCAATCCATAAGACCCTATAAGAGATGCGTAACCGATAGTCAAGTCATGCTTGGTCTTACACTTCACTCTCGTTGACTCTTGTTGATAAACAAAAAAAATAAACACGATATTAATAAGTCTTATATATTAAACACCCTATATTATAAACCCTAATATTATAGTTTACCATGATCAAACTTGTTCAACCCTATGTTTACCATATTTCACAATAATCGATGTGTTAAAAAGTCAAAGATAGTCAACCTTTCTAGGGTGAACATGGAAAATCATAGTCAAGCATGTCCAAAAATAATCATAAAATAATTGACCCTAGTGAAAACATAATCAACGATGTTCAAAAATAGTCACGCATTGTCAACCATAGTCTAACAATGATAAACTATCATCAACTATGATCACCATGGTTGACTATCATTGAACATACTTAACTAGGTCATCATGGTCATCAACTGTAAACCATAGTTGACTATATTTAGCATGGTTGACATATGTCAACCATGTGAGTCATGTTAAACCACATGAAACTTAGGTCAATCATAGTCAATCATGGTCATCCAAAGTCACTACAAGCACCCTTTAAAATCCATGGGAATCCATGCTCAACATGGGAAACCATTATTAATATGGTCAAATATCATCAAACTAGGTCACCATGGTAAATCAGGGTCAACAGTAGCCTTCCATTATCAATTAGACAATCATAATATCTCATCGAAAACTATGGTTAACCATGGTCAAATTAGTCAAACCATGTTCACCCATGGTGAACTTGGCCAAGCCATGTGGAAAACATTGCAATGCAACATTACAAAATTAGTTAACCACCTTTACTAATGTTGTTGACTAAGTTCAAGAGTGTTTGACTATGTATCATATTCAACACTCTTCAACTTGTGTCAAACTAAATCACCTATTAATATTATTGATTAATATGAATAGCCAAACATAAAAAAAGTTAACCTTTATAGTCTGTGTTTAAATAGTTGACCATGACCAAAATTGGTCAACCCTATGTTTACCATATTTTAAAAAAATAAAAAGTTACTCATAGTTATCTTATATTAATGTAGCTTGACCATATTCATATATAGTCAACCATGCTTAACCAAAGAAAAATATTTCCAATCTTACTACGCTAAAGTCATCCTTTGTCAATCACAATCAGGATTAAAAAGTGATTAATGATAATGTTAATGCCAATACAATTAACTAATATTAATATTAAGGTTAACTATATTATTATAATAATTATTATTATTATTGAATATAATATTAGTAGTTTAGAATGATAAAATATGGTCAATGTTATAATGCAACATTACAAAATTAGTCAACCATATTACTAATGCAGTTGACTATGTTGGAGTATGTTTGAGAGTCAACAATGTTAATTTTTAGTCAAATTTATTCGCCTATGAATATTATTGATTAATATTAAAAATCAACATGTTGAGATGTCACAATGGCACATAGATCTATCCAACGTCGCAATGTGACAAACATTGTGACAATGTTACATTAGAATGTTGTTTCTCCAATGTGATGTTTAGATGGTATAAAAATATTTCTAATATGGCCTTCTGAAAAACAATGTTCAATGTAACATGGTTGAAAATCATTGTTGCAATGTTACACTATATTGCAATTTATTCAACGTCACAATTTATTCAATTTATGTTATGTGTATTTTAGGCATATTATAATGATAAGCCATGGTATTGGCCTATGGTATTGTAACAAAGATTATGTACATATTAATAATCTTCATGGGGTAAAGTAGGGGCTTATTTGCTTTGATCATCCATTTAATTTATATCGTTGCGCTAGTATCACTTTACAATCTTAGAGTTTATTGTTTACAAAGTTGTTGGTGCATTGAAACTTCCTCTCAAGGTCACTTTTAGTGATCATAAGGAGAATTTGGCTTCATATGTGAACACCCTCTCTCTCTCTCTCTCTCTCTCTCTCTCTCTCTCTCTCTATATATATATATATATATATATATATATATATATATATATATATATATATACATACATAATTAAATTTTATTACTTTTAAATTAATAATAAAATTAAATAATTTCATATATCGTTAAAAATTTATCATTTAAAAATTTAAACATAACACAAATAAATTTGGTTAGAAATATGTTGTTTTTATTATTTATTAGAAATTTCTTATTTAACAAATTAAATTAAATAAAAATATTATTAAGATTGTAGATAGACTTATGGAGTTGAATTGTGTTGGTAGGATGAAGCTTCCAATCATTTGGGCAGACACTCTGCCCATCCTCAGAGACAAAAGAATATTTTTGAATAATGATATGAGAGAGTTGAGGTGCTCAATATCTTAATGTGAGGGATTTGTTGTCATAAAACATTAAATTTAAAAATAATAAAATAAAACATATATTAAAAAATTAAAAAAGTGACAAAAAATTAGTGTTGACCATAAATAAAATACTTCAATTTCCACATGGTTGCTTAGATATGGTTTTGGCTCAGAGACTCCCTTGTATTTTAGGTTACTCCGTAAGAGATGGCCCAAGAAAAATCTGTGAAAGGAGAACCAAACGTGGAAGGCCACACATGGAATTGGAAGAGGGTCTCATGAGTAAAGAGAGAGGAATCATCCTCACAATAGTCTAAGAAGGCTGCTTGAAACAGGTTCGACAACTGATAGCAGGTTGGGAGGTAGAACTCACCCATCGAGCCAATGATGAGATGCAAGAAGGAGAATGGGAGATGTTGGTTTCAGACCCAGGTCATACTCATGGCAGGGTCACTCAATATAAACATACCATCCATCTTACTAGATGATGAAGAATATCATGGCCAACGCTATTATGCATACCTCTGAATATATTAAAATTGATCCTACTCTATAGGAGATCCCGAAGGGCTTCTAGCTAGCCAAATTTCATATCCAACAAGAGAATGTCTGGTTGGGACGAATCAAGCAGAACCTCTAGTACCCTCATTAATTGGAGATTCCAGGATCTAGCGCAAAATATCCTGCCCCAATTGAGTCCTATAAGGATTAATTTGAGAGTGGTTGTATATCAGTTTTTTGAGTGTTTTTTTATGTTTTCTATGTCAATTTCCAGTACTATAGTTAGTGTGAGAAAAACCTTTTGGATTTCAGACATTACGACCTATCAGGCCGAATTTCATTGACTCAAAGAATTCATATTTTGGATGGCTTATAATGCTTTTTGATGGCCAACAGTCCATTTATTTTGGATCTTAATGTTTATTGCGATTAATACTTTCCACAAATTGCATATCTGAATCTCTATTTTATATTCCTATATATTACATGAAAATAGGGAGAAAGGGTTGGTTTTTTTTAAAATATTATCACTGTCTGTGTGCTTTTTTAATGCTTTAATTATTTCATTTGTCAATAGCAATAAATTTTGACCAGTGATATAAATATCCATAAGATAGTTGGTTTTAATATGTATGTTCTCTCTATTTTTTCAATTTCTCCTTTAATAATCTCATAAATGCATTCCTTCTTAATATTTTAATAGACAAATTAATTCAAAGTTCAACTCTATTTTGATGCTTTGAGTTAAGTTTTCAAAGGTTCCCATCTTGATCCTTTGAAACTACCTTAGAACTCATTGTGTATGCCCTATGGTAGTGGATTGCTCTTTTTTTTATTCATCCATCTACAGAAAATGGCAAAGGTGTGAGATCTTCTATCGAACTTGCCTTTATCAATCTTGATCAGACAACCAATTATCTTGGTAAACCTATCTAAAGCCTAGATATTTAGCTCCATCACCTAATAAAATATTGATTTTAGGCCCAACCAAACCCTATGTCAACCCAACCTATCTATAGATCTAGCCACAATGTAAAAGTTAGAGAGAACCCTCTCTGGATTGAAGGGGTTTGCCTTCAATTTACAAGTTGGATTGAAAATTTTACCTTCAAAACTTCTCTCCCACAAGCAAGAGAAACTTTTTGAGTGCTAAGAGTCTCTACAAAGACAATAGCTAGGATTAAAGACATATTGTCTCTATAAAGATAATACGTCCTTAATTCTAAGTATTGTCTCCACAGAGACAAAATCGAAATTGTCTCCTAAGATACAATAATACTTGTGTTACATACTAACATGAATTAATCAATGATATTTTGGTTTTTTTTATTATATAATTTTTATATTGGTTTATTTCAATGGTGAGAAATTTTTCTAGATTACAAAACGCATATTGTATTGCCTTTAAATATATTTTTTTTATTGTCTCTACATAACAATAGCTAGGATTAAAGACATTGCGTCTATAAGAGACAATAATTATTGTGTTGTATAATGTCTTTATAGAGCCAATTTTTTAACACAATAATGTGGGGCACTCGCTTAAAAACAATATTTAAGACAATGCACAAATTTGTTTTTGTTTCAAATTGAGATAATTTACCCAAAAATGATTTCAAAATTTGTCCTCAAACCCTAATGTAGTAGTGAGTAATAGTATGTCCCCACCAGCTATGTGTAGTAGTGAGTAATAAAATGTTCCCACCGTCATTCTCGGTTGCACAATAATAGTGTTGTTTAGCGGTACCCTCAACACACTCTCTCAATCTGTTTTGAGGGACTATCCACCTATGAGCCCTTGTACAGGTTCTCAAAATGAGTGTTAATGATCTATTAGCAACGAGAAAACTTAAATACCGCTTCAACGAATATGATCGAAGGAGACCCACAGCCCCAACCGATATGATCTAGTGGAAGTATGAAAATGTAATTTAAGCTTGCAACGGATATGATACAACGACAGCAATAAAATTCAAATTTTGCTGTAATGGAGCTCTCTATGTCACTCTCACATTAATATCCAAATCACTCTATGGGTAAAGGACTTCTTTCACCTCATTACGTCTACGAAAATCATAATTAATTTTAATTTAAAATGAACTCCTTTCAGTTTTGGTTTTGTTTTATACATGTAAACGTGAGGAATTTGTAATATTTTGTTATTTAAATATATTTTTAAATCCGTAAATAAATTCAATATTGTTGTAAATTAAACAACTCAAAATATTTTAAAATAAAATTAACTGAAACATTTGAGTTTTATATCCTTGATTCTATTTTGAATAATGAATGAATAACTCTTTCACCAGCTCTGACCTCGTGAAAGACAAAGTCTGCCATTGAATGAATAACTTTCTTTCACCAGCTTTGACCTCGTTAAAGACAAAGTCTTCCAGGCCTGCAGAATTATAATGAAAAAAACAATGGAAAGATCGGACACAATCCAGGTTTCGTGACTCTAGAACAATGAAGGCGTCCTCCCTCTATTGGTTTCGACGATTAAAAAAAAAATCCAGAAAACGAAAACGAAAATTTTCTTTTAAGAGGGTTATCCATAAAAAGTCACATAAAAGCCATCAAAAAGTCGCACTAAAGACTACTCGATTATCCATTAGTCAAAGATGCTCGAACATCACATCCCCACCTTTGCACTTAGCACCGAGATTGGAGGAACAAGTAAGCTCTGTCTGCCTCGACTATGTATTTCTCGAAAATCTATTTCGATTCTTCCAAACTTTTATCTTCCCAATAAATTAATTATTCAACAATATTTTAATAAATTTGTGCTAGAAATTTTCTTGTTCTAGTATCCCTGTGTTCTCACGTGTTCCTCGTTCTGGTATCTCGGTATCTGCTTTACTCAATGAACGATCTGATCATCTTCATTTGTAATATTTTTCACAAATATGTAACATATATTTCAATCAACGATCTGCTCTTCTTTACCCGTAACACCCCCGGAAACATGTAACTTTGAATATTGTGGACGTAGACATTATGATAAGCACTGACGTAACATTATTATAATCATTATCTGAAATTTTCCTGAGTATCCCGCCACTATCCAGCAGAAACAAATATTTTTCTGCGTCATCTTATTATATGGTTCCTTTAAAGTCTCTCCCATGGATTTATGCTACTCAAAGAAGAAAGCAACTTCAATTACAGAACACTTAGATCTTTTTCAGCTTCATCTTATTATATGGTTCCTTTAAAACCTCTCCCATGGATTTCTGCTACTCAAAGGAGAAAGTAATTTCAATTACAGAACACTTAGATGGAGCATGTTCACGTGAGAATCCATCTAAGCCCTTTCTTATTGAGCATTGGAAGGATTTTAAAATTTCATGTAAGAAATATAATTGAGATAAATTTACGTTATTTCTCTGTTATCATAATTGATTATTTATTTACCATCTCAGCCCTTTCTTATTGAATATTGGAAGGATTTTAAAATTTCATGGCAGAAAAACTATTGAGATAAATTTACATTATTTCTCTTTTATAATAATTAATTAATTTTGCTTAATAATATTTTTCACATGTCTTCAATTTTAGTTATAGCAGCATATACTGACAATCTATATGCCCATCGACTTTTACTACCTATCACAAAATCCAATCCACAAGTTGAACGACTCAAAAAACAATTTAAAATAATGACGACGAATAAGTTGGAAATAATTAATATTATTTGTATATTAATGGAGAAATGGTTACATTGTTGTAACGTAGCTCCTTAAGTTAGGATTAGTTCCTAGGATATAGGAGTTTGTTTACAACTCCCTGATTCTTTGTGATGTACTTATAGTTGTATCATTCCATTAATGAATGTAGAGTGTGTACTCTCCGTTTGAGTACAGTCTCCAGGTGCATTACTCACCTGTGAGCTACAACTTCTTTTCAGTTCAGTTTTTATCTTGGTATCAAAGCTCAGATTGGGTGAGCCTGATTTGTTTATAAAGAGCCGTAGTGGCTACGGTGTACAAAGGAGCATTGTGCTCACAGGAGATTCATGCTCTCAGGTCTCAGATGGTTAATTGATCTCTCAGCAGAAGAGGGTTGGCGAGATTTTTCCACTAACAGGTGCGCGAAAATGCCCAATTGGCACAACTATTAGGACCATACTCGCACCAGCGCACTGAAACATGTGATTGGTGTGATTGTGGAGGCCATACGCGTGCCAATTTTGTGACTCACACTGATTTCATTTGGGCGCGGATTTTTTCCCTCAGGAAAGCGCCAATCTTTCTCTGTGGAGGTTCTGCACATCAGATTTACCCGGTGGTGGTAGATCGGATTTGCCTAGTGGTGGCAGATCGGAGTTGCCCAGTGGTGGCAGACCGAAGTTGTAGATTTACCTGGTGGTGGTAGATCAGATTTTCCCGGTGGTGGTAGATCGAAGTTTCCTGGTGCTGGCAAATTGAAGTTATGGATTTACCCGGTGGTGGTACATCGGATTTGCCCGGTGGTGGTAGATCGAAGTTGCCTAGTGGTGGAAGATCGAAGTTGTGGATTTGCCCAGTGGTGGTAGATGGGATTTGCCCGGTGGTGGTAGATAGAAGTTTCCCATTGGTGGTAGATCGGAGTTGCAAACATATTTGCTAGAGGTTCAGCACATGCGATTCACCCAGTGGTGGTGGATCTAAGCTACAGTCACAAGATCAGACCAGGTTGGTGGCAGATCTGTGATTAGGAGCTGGTATGTATTGAATTTTTGTTAATGTAGCTTATAATTATTCAACTGGTTAAAATCATCGGAGGGTTTGGAATCAGATCAGTCCAGTATGAATAATACCATAGAAACATATCTCAATGAGTCTAGAAAAATTGATGGGTCCAATTTCACCAATTGGAAATTCAAGCTACAAACATTGCTTGAGGGAGAAAATGCGTGGTCAATTGTCACAGGAGATGAGGAGAAACCAAGTATTGTAAGAGGAACAACCGCACTTATACAATACTAGGATAAAAGGCAAAATAAAGCAAAATTTATATTGAAGATGTCCTTTAAGGACAATATTATCCCACATATTAGAGATGGAAAATCATCCACTGAGATTTGGACAACGATCAAGAATTTATACCAGACACAAAATACAAATTGCATCTTGTCTCTCAAAGGCAAGTTGTTTACGATGAGGATGGAGGAGAATGAATCTGCTGCTGGATTCATTGCGAGGGTTAAAGACCTGAAGGACAGATTGGGAGACATCAGAGAGAAGGTGTCTCATTCCGATCTAGTCACAATTACATTGAATGGAATGAAGGATGAATATCAGATGTTCATCATTTGATTGGCAGCGAGGGAGAAACCCCCTACATTTGAAGAATTGACAGTAATCTTGCTATAAGAAGAAGAGCGGCAGTAGAATTTAAAATCGCAGAGTGATGATCTTGCTCTGATGGTGAAGAGGTGATAGTTTAGAGGGAAGAAGCCACTGCAGCAACAGCAGCCACAACAACAACAATAGCAACAAAGAGGAGGTAGCACATTTCAAAAGAGACCATTTAGAGGTACATCTGCAAACAGTTTTTCAAACAATTTTTTTTTTGCTGTGGGAAAATTGGCCACCATATTAGGGACTATTATAAGAGGCAGACAGACGAAGCAAGGAATAAGCAGAGAAAGCACAAAGGATACTTTGTTGATGAAGATGAAGACCATATTCATGAACTTCGACTATTTACCATTGATTGTTCTCTTTCAGCATCTAAGGAAGATAAGAATGACATATGGTATGTCGATTTTGGCGCATGCTCACATATGACAGGCAAGAAAGAATGGTTGAATTTCTTGAAGAAACTTCATGTGGATCTAAAATTTATTTAGGAGATGATAGATGATATGAGATCCAAGGTTACGGTGATATTCCGGTAAAGTTACCTAGCGGTGACATTAAACATCTTAAGAATCTATTGTATGTACCCAGGATTAGGAAAAACTTGATCTCTGTATCTATGATAACTGATCAGGATATGTTAGTTGAATTCTTCAAGACCCACTGTGTCATAAAAGATAGCAAGATGGAAATTGTTGCATCAGGGGTGCGTGTGGGGAGCCTGTATAGACTAGATGTGACAAGCATGCCACAGCAAGCCATGGTGGTAATAGGATTGGCAGCCGAAAACCTCTAGCACCATAGATTCGGTCACCTTAATTTACAAGACCTCATGTTACTTCAGAGAAAAGGTATGGTCTATGGACTCCCTAATTTTCATAGTGTTCAGTTAAATTGTGATGGATGTGCATTAGGGAAAATGCATAGAGAAGAGTTTCCTCTACATGTTAATAGAAAGGAAAAAGATATTCTAAAGCTAGTGCATACAGACATATGTGAACCTATGCAGACAAGGTTGCTAGGTGGTGCATATTATTTTCTTCTATTTACTGATGATTGCACTAGATTCTCTTGGATATATTTTTTGAGTAAAAAGAGTCAGACCTTTCAGTGTTTCGAAGAATTTAAAACTTTGGTGGAAAAGTAGACAGGAAAATGTATAAAAGTTCTCCGCTTAGATCAGGGGGGAGAATACAGGCTGGGAGAGTTCATGAATTTTTGTAGATATCGTGGGATTGTTCAACAGTTTACAGTGCCTCATACACCACAGTAGAATGGAGTGGTAGAATGAAAGAACAGAACTCTTGTGGAATGCGCAAGGAGTATGCTTCAAGGTAACGGTCTATTACATGGTTTTTGGGTGGAAGCCATCAACTCTATTGTTTATTTAAAGAATAGGAGTCCTACTAAATGTCTTGGCTTCAAAACCCCTTTTGAAGCATTATATGGATTCAAACCAGCAGTGAGTCATTTAAGAGTATTTGGGTCAAAAGCTTTTTCCCATATACCTAAGGTGGATAGAAAGAAGTTAGATCCTAAAGCCATGAAATGTATCTTTGTAGGATATGGTACTGAGTTTAAAGCATATAAGTTATTTAATCCTATGACTCATAAAATATTTGCAAGTTGAGATGTAGTATTTCATGAATAGGTTGAGTAAGGAAAGGATGACAGTGATAATGATTGGCACATTCCATTATTGATGGAATAAATCAGCAGGGATGATCAGGAGCAGGACTAGAAAGAAGAAGAAGAAACAGGTGATGTAGCCAATAATGCAAGCCCGTACAAGTCTAAAGCAGATGGATTTGAGGTAAGTCCCCTACCAAGGATTTCAGGTAGGAAGACTCAATTACTAGCCAGATTGAAAGACTATGATTTAATGATAATTATTTTAAACATTGTAGAACCCATAAATTATAAAGAAGCAAGTCAATTTGATGCATGGAGGGCTGCAATGAATGAAGAAATTGAATCAATTACTAGAAACCATACTTGGGATTTAGTTGAACTGCCTGAAGGAAAAACACCCATAGGTTGTAAGTGGATGTATAAACCTAAAGTAAATTTAGACGGGAGTATAGAAAAGCTTAAAGCTAGACTGGAAGAAAAGGGATATTCACAACAAGAGGGAATAGATTTCGGTGAAACCTTTGCTCCTTTAGCGAAATTAAATACCATTAGAATGATAATATATTTAGCTACAAAATATAAGTGGAAGCTACACCAGTTAGATGTTAAGTCTACATTTCTAAATGGTGATTTGAAAGAAGAAATTTATTTAATTCAACCTAAAGGGTTTGTTAAAAAGGAGCGGGAACATCTTGTTTGTAGATTTAAAAAGGCATTATATGGTCTAAAACAAGCACCTAGGTCATGGTATGAGAAGATCGATTCATTCTTTGTACAACATGGTTTTCATAGGAGCATGAATGATCCAAATCTGTATACCAAGTTTAATAAATAGAGGAAAATTATTTTGATTTCTTTGTATGTGGATGATATGATTATAACAGGCAATGTAGATACTCTGATCAAAGAAATCAAATGGTAGATGTCGCAAGTATTTGAAATGAAAGATCTTGGAAATCTCCATTATTGTTTAGGTCTGGAAGTATGGAGAGATTCTAGACAAACTTTTCTTACTCAAGGGAAGTATGCCAAGAGTCTGCAAGAAATATTCAGGATGGAACAGTGTAAGTCAGCAGCAACACCATTGTAGCAGAATCTAAAGTTGTGTAGTGACGATGGCACTAAGGAGGTGGATGCCCCCAAGTATAGACAGCTAGTTGGCAGTCTGATATATCTTACTACAACTAGACCGGATTTGGCATACTCTGTAAGTGTGTTGAGCTAGTTCATGTATAAACCTCTCGAAAGTCATTGGGTTGCAGCAAAGAGCGTGTTGAGGTATCTTTGTGGTACTAGAGATTATGTTATTTTATACACTGACACATTTGATGTTACTTTAGCAGGTTTTTCAGATTCCGATTGGGCAGGCAACCTGGATGATCGAAGATCTATCACAGGTTATACATTCAGCATTGGATCCGGGGTCATAGCATGGAGCAGCAAAAATAAAAGTATTGTAGCTTTATCTTCAGCTGAAGCTGAGTACCAAGAATTGTGTGCAGCCACATGTGAAGCTATCTAGTTGAGAAGACTTCTCAATGATGCAGGAGAAGAACAGAAAGAAGCAAATACCATTAAAAGTGACAACCATAGCACTATCAAGCTAGCATACAATCCAGTATTTCACAAAAACACCAAACATATCGATACTCAGTTCCATTTGTTCGAGAAAAACTTCAGTCAAAGGAAATATGTGTTGAATATTGTAAATCTTGTGAAAATATGGAAGATATTTTTACTAAGCCTCTTGGGAGAATAAAGTTTGAATTGTTTAGAGGGATGTTAGGAATTCACGGTAATCCTTTCTCCATTAAGGGGGAGAGTTGGAAATAATTAATATTATTTGTATATTAATGGAGAAATGGTTACATTGTTGTAACATAGCTCCTTAAGTTATGATTAGTTCCTAGGATATAGGAGTTTGTTTAAAACTCCCTGATTCTTTGTGATGTACTTATAGTTGTATCATTACATTAATCAATGTAGAGTGTGTACTCTCTGTTTGAGTGCAGTCTCCAGGTGTAGTACTCACCTGTGAGCTGCAATTTCTTTTCAGTTCATTTTTTATCTAAATAAACTTTAGGATTTCTCTTTCTTCATTCCTGTAAAGAAAAAAAGGTATCTAATCAAAGGACACGCCTCTACATGTTACTGATGTTGATGAATAACATTGAACGATTTCCATAACGACAACCCTATGTGGTGTATATGCGTATCCCAAAAGTGGTTTTTTTTTTCTTTAGTTTTCATCTAATTTTGAGTATCCCAGCCCAGAGCATGCTATCTTTCTGAAGGTTTTTTTTTTTAGAATTTCAATTTTTTAAAATATAAATTTTTTAATTTTTAATTCTTTATATTTTAAAATTCAAACGTTTTATATTTATTAAATAAAATTATATAAATGAAATGTTTGGTAAATTATAATAACTATTTATATACAATAAATATCAAAATATTTATAATATAGTTTATATGGTTATTATTAATCATAAAAAGAATTAAGATATAAATTAAATAGATATATATTGAGGTTTTAAATTTACTTCCAATTTATCATAGAGTTCTTAATTTCTAAATAGAATTTGTTACAATATTATGGAACAATGTCATTACTTACCAATATCACATAGCTCATTTCAAATGAAAGCATTTGTTTTAATTAATCAATTTAATTAAAAAAGACAAAAAAACACATAAATACTTTGGACATAAATTTTAACTTTTGATTTAGGAATACTATTAATTATGTTTTGTAGTATTCTTGAAACTTCAATCCCTACTATCCACCTATTAATTATCAATAATTGAATTAAAATTATAGAAAAACTATTCCAAAATAGAATTAATCGTATACATGATCCCAATAGATGAAATCAAGAACTTCCAAACCAAATACTCTTGTCTTTTCTTCACAAATTCTTAGAGTTACAAATATCACATAAGTTTTTTGATTACTATCTACTTTAAGTATTTTGATGACTATCTACATTTAATATCAAATGAAAAATAATCAAACTTATTTTCACGAACTTTTGAAATAAACTCTAAAAAAAAATTGATATTATTTTTAGGAGTTGTCTTTAAGGCTACTCAAAACTTTTCTCATTTATTTTTCTGATCTAATTTGTCTAAAATCCTGCAGAAATTCATTGAAATCACACCTTTAATGAGCAAACTCTGCATAATGAATGCAATAAAAAACCAATTTAAATAACACAATTCAAAATTTCACCTCAAAATTTTCCACCAAATTCCAACTAAAAATTATACAAGAAGATTTCTCTAACAAAACTTCTATAAGAGTTTTCTTTAACAAAACATCTATAATGCAATAGGGATCATGATATCGTTTTTCTATTTAGATTTTATAAAAATTTAATAAAACATTTTAGATATATTTTTTTAATTTTAATAATTTCAATATTTTAGCATAAATAAATTCCACCGCATGCCCAAGCCCATAAATGTCATAAATTACTTTCATTTTGTTGCATGTTTTTCGGCCAAACCCTTGAATGGATACAGGTTTGTTGTTGTGAGCGATGAATACCTCGAGTCTGTACTTTTACAAAGTTTGGTAATTTAAGCTATTACATGCATCTGCGATGAATTCTTTTAATGTAGATATTATAGAGTTTCACTCATTATTTTTTATATGCAATTCGATCCATTTACGTAACCACTTTTCTATTTTATATCCAAATTGATCCATTTACATAGCCACTTGTAGCGTTTATGTTGGGTACGCTATATAATATTAATTTAATTAAGTTAAATCGTTAATTAAGTAAAATTGTTAGTCTTTGCTTTAGCTAAGGACTATAGCAATTGTGTTTTTAATTGTGGATTAGTTTGGTGAGACTCTATTAATTTTGATTTTGATGATGATTTTTACGTAGGTGACCAATAAAATTTTGGAATTTATTTTTATTTAATTTTTTCTTAAATTATTTAAACAATTTTATAATTTTTGAAAAAATAATTTTTCATTTTTTGATTGGCTTAGAGCACTTTGATGAGATATAAAAAGAAAATTTGCAGTGTATTTTTATTTGTCATAGTGTAATACAACTTAGTTTTTTTTTTCTCGGAAACAACGAAAATATTAGCACACTTTTGATAAAATCCTTACATTTTTCAAGCTTCAAGTTTTTGGGAACCTGGGGTGTTTTTTATAGTTTTGAATCCATTTTGACAATCAGAAACATGATTTAAGCACTGCTACTATTAAACATTTTGAAAAAAAAAACTAGATTTCGGCAATGTTTGGCAGTCTGGGCGAAATTGGCGCCTCGTAGATCATGCCTTTTTATTTTCATATTTTTTAGCACTTAACAAATCATTTTCAAATGGAAAAAAGGATAATTTTGTAAATGGTCATTTATTCGGTGAGTGCTCTAATAGTGACATTGACGGTAAAATTGTTATGCCTAACACTGCGAGTGCTCTACCCAAGTCCTTTATTCTAGGGTGGGCGTAGAAAATTCACATATATTCAATTGATATTGTAATATGCTAAAACACAATACTTGAATCTATTCTACAAATTGCGGAGACCAATTTCAATCACACAATAACATAACAAGTAAGATAAATAAATTATCAATCGCACAACACAAGATGTATGAGGGGAAAGTGATGCACGAGCATTTTTCTACCAAGCCAAAACTAGCATATAACTGAACTCTGGGGTATTGACATTTGTCCAAATGGGACTTGTCATTGTAAATATTTATTTTTCCTATGTTTTAAGAGGCAGTTTAGAAGGAAATGAGTAAAGATCACATGTAATCGGATTTGGTCCATAGTGACAGATTTAGAATGGGCTTCTAGGAGTCTTGTTGAGTCATTTTAGGATTTGTAGAGATCTTAGGAGATCCTAAAGATATTTTGGATCTAGGATAAGATTTGAGGAGTAAAGTTTGGATCTAAACTAAATTGAGGTTTAGGAGTTTATTTGTATATGAATTAGAAGTCTCGAAGGCATAGAGAGTGAGAGTGGATGTAAGTGTGTGTGAGAGCATGATGAGATATATAGGAGGCCAATTTAATGCAGAAAATCAGGCCAAGTATTCTATATACAGATTGATTAATGAAAGGAAGTTTTTTTCCATTGTCTCTGTGAATATTTAACTTATGAATTCTAGTCTATATTCCTATCTCTATTACCAGGATTAATCCCTCTTGTAGAAAAGAGTGATCTCCCTAGTACTCCAACGAGTAACTAGAAACAAAGGTCCGTTTCAATATCTCTTTCTCTAGATTATTTGTATTTTAAGATCATTACAACCAGGAAAGTAGAGAGCACATGCTCCTACCTTTCAATCCAAATGTCTGATGTAGTCCTTTGTCTTTCGCTCCAAAGAAGTTCTTCAATGATGAGTAGAATCTGCAATCACAGCAAAGACAAATGATCAAAGAATCTGAAATATATAATAATCATAAATACTAATCCAACTTAGTGATCAAGGAGTTTAAGTATTGACATCATTTCCATGAATTCAGAAACAAGACAATGAGAAAAAGAGATCGATATGTATTATCATAAATTAGAAAGAGAAAACTTGCAGTCAAATGCCTTGATGTTGTATAGATTCCTCCCAGGTGTCTAAGCAATCATTTTCCTTCAGTCTGATAAGCCTTCCTCTCTAGAATGACCATACGAAGTCATGGGCACAAAGGCGTGATCTTCAATGTGTCAACAACAACTCACTAGTATAGAAAGTATGAACTCTATGAACTTTCTCCAGCTTAGAAACTATACAAATCAGTCTCTATTCACCTTGGTATCTACCCTTCAACCTGAAACTTGAGCTCAATATATAGGGAGATTGAAGTAGTTTCAGATCCATTAAGAGAGGGATAGATTCCTCTGATGAAGATATTTGAGTTCCTTGGACCAAGGGATAAGCTCCATGAGTCGAGGGATAAAGCTCGAACTGGCATGACTCTAGAGGCTTCCAGTTGGGAGAATATTCGACCAACTAGGCTTCTAGAAGTTACTTTTTATTTTTACTTTCTTTTCACGAGGGTGCATAGGTTTTAGTGGCGAACAGAGCAGCGATCGCCGTGGCTAATGGAAGAAACATCAGCGCATGCACTAAACCACACATGCAATATTTCAAGGGTTTTACAGAGCCTTTCTCCAATTTCCAAGACTTGATTCAAGAACATGAGTATTTTTTACCACTAAGGGAACATGATATGGATGGTGATAGACCCATATGAATAGCCAAATATCGTGCTGACAAAATGACGTGTAACAGATTCCCCCCTAAAGTGTGAAGTCTGAGAAAACTATTCTGAAGAGTGAAGTTCTTTATCATTCCGAGGATTAGATTTGAGAAACTGGTCGAAAACCTGTAAAAACATTCAATGGAAATATATCATCGCTAAGGTATACATTCCAATACTCAGAGAAAAACTAATTAAATGTTCTGGTACAGATATGATTTCAGTATTACATCAAAATTAGACACAGTATGGGTGCAGCCATCTATCATAAGAAGTCTACTATATTATGAATAACAAAATTCCTCGTAGCCTGGATGGTGGAAACTAGATCTAGGGTCTTGATTTCTGCTTCTCGAACTAGTATGCATATATTGATGTGATTATTTATATCAAAGTCAAACATGGTAGAAACCACTTGATTGCCGGTCAATGATGAGAATTGATAACAAGTGTGAGAGAAACCATCAATAATGACAATGGCCCTCAAAGTAACTCAGTACAATCTATGAAGTGTGAATGAATGATTTGTAGTCAAACAACCATAGAATCATTCGATCGAAGGTCAATGATGAAAACCTATCATCGAAGGCGAGAAACCTGTCATTAGGGCATGCAAATTTTAGGGTACTGATAGGATTCTAGATCAACTTTCTAACTAATGAGCAGATGTTGATAGAAAGTGATCTGTCACAGGAAAGCATACGACATGAAACCATTAGATCAAGTTTTGAAGAAATTTTTTGCATGGACTGACTTAGGGATGATCAACGTGAATGGAGACAAATATATGCAATGAATGGTAAATTAACCTTTCTCTTGAACACATACCAACACTGTAAATAGCTTGGGAACATTTGACCTAAAGATAATACCCAGAAACTGGCTAAAGACATTCAATGTGGTTTGATTAACTGTAAGACAAAGGATTTAGCAACCTAGGTACAAGTGTAACAAAGTGTCATGTTCAAGAGCGACATGCTGCTTTCTAAAACAAGGACAAAAAATGGATTCTTTTTCTCTCTATTTCCCCCACCATTACTGGCAAGTACCTCTTTATTTTTGTGAAGCTTGAGGAGGATACCATTTTCTTGTTGTGTAAGCTCATCCTTCGGATGATTCCATCTTAGTATTAAAAATAAACCCTAAGAAGGAGTGGTTCGGTTGTGTTGTGATTGATAGGTCCTGTACTGTTTAGTTTTAAGGAGTCGATTATAGGATTAACTCAGCATTTTTCATTTTCAGGGAGTCAGAAAAAAAACATAAGTAAACTCCACAATTGTTATTTTTCATAAATATAGTCCCTCAATTCTGAAAAAGGATAAAATAATGCAGGAGAACTCTATTGACCATGATTAGTCAACGTATACCTTTTTCGTAATTATTCAGATTCAATCTGGAAAAGGGCTAAACTTATACTGAATGGACAAATATTCATTTACTTTAACAACTTCAAATAGTCAACTACTCGTCGATATTTTCATGTTTATAGAGTTTGAAGAGGGCTTAAAACAGGACACCAAGGTTTCTCTTTTTCGTATTTTATAGAGCCTGAAAAAGTGATAAAAAAGTACTCAATGTCACAATTATTATTTTCACAAAAATCCTGTGCCTGCACAAAAACTTGAACAATTACGAACATCTGCTCTCAAAAAGGAAAAATATTTTGATTTGAATTTTTAAAAGAAAAAAATAAAGTAATATTATTTTTTTCATTTAAAACTACAAAAGGAAGTTTAAACAAGTCATTTTCACCTTTTTATCTTTAGAACGGAGCAGAAAGAGTTTTTGTCCGAAATCTTCTCGAGCTGATATCAGGAGAACTGACTGACCATTTAGAAAACCATCCGCAATAGGTAATCCACATCATCATTATCTTTTTTTTCATCCATTTAATTTCTTATTTTAAGCTTTCACGCTATTTTTTAGAGGGAAAATATGTTTTAAAATCCACCCTTGGGGGTGCACAGGTTATCGTGGAGAAAACTGCGCACCCCGACAATTTTTTTACAGAAAAATCGTCAGACCACCGGGAGTTTTGTGTATAATGCATGTGCATAAATGCACCATTTAAACACAGCACCTGTGCAAGTGCCGCGGGGTTTTTTAAAAAATAATTATTTCCATAAAAATGGCTCAAATTTCTCGCAACTGATTTTTAATGATTAATTTACTAATGTGTAGGTTGACAATAATGTTGGAATGGCGAGAAAGAGAGCATGAAATCGTGGGAAATGAAGCCATGGATGATGCAGAAACAATGCACTCATTAAAGAATTGTGGCTTGTATATGATTTGGGCAATTCAGGGCATGAAAGCACATGTTGAGCTGATGACCTTGCTAGTGAATGCATGGGATGTACGAGATCAATGTTTCATTATCGAAGACCATCGGCTTGTAATCGAGCCAGAGGAAATTTATTTCCTCACACGATTTCCTCATAGAGGGAGGGACATTTCCTTATTTGGGACCAGACGAGGAGGTCTTCCCACTACTACTTACAAGGCTCAATATTGTAGTTGAGATTCAAAGTTAAAGGATAGTCACATTGATATCAAAATTGTTGTGCGACTAGAGCTCAAGATCATAACATTCACTATTATCACATTATTTGGGAGTGCAGCTCTGCATGTGGCTACCAAACCAGAGATGCAGACCGCAGTTAAATGTTTCGGGGGAACAATTTTCAACTAGAGTGAAGGAGTATTAGCTAATATGAAGGGTGAACCCATAAGAGCTAAGAATGGGAAGTTGAAAAAATTCAGATATGGGGCCATTATTGTATATTTATCTTTATAGAGGGTCCCACTCCTTGCACCTTATTAATCTTTGTTGGATTCCACAGGTCCTCAGGAACCACGTATGGTGCGTTGGGTAGCATTGATGCCTTTCCATGGTGGTGAAGGTGGTGCAGTGGTTTTTTTTACTGCTCAGATTTTTATAGGCTTAGGAATCATATCTTCATGATTGAATATTTTCCTTATGCATGGATGGATTATAAAGGTGATCCTGATACATCTCTTCCACTAGGAGCACAATTGGATGAGATAGGTTAGTGGATTATTTTGAATTTTTCATGTTATCTAATTTATATTTGATTTCTATCAACCAATATAAAAAAAAAAAATTAATGCAGATGTCGGTCCAACACGACCAACAATGCTTCGTTGCTTTGATAGGTGAGAAGTACAACCTGTAGTAGGCCCACCACAAAATGATGCATCAGAGATCCTAGAATATTTGGAGCACAACCTAGAGAGGTCGACTATTGATATTCTAGAGACAGGGACAGATGATATACCTTTCAAGATTCAAAGACATGTGACTGGTGTCCTAGGTCCACTGAGGATTTTTCTGCGCAAGGTGGCACATGCCATAGTTTTCTATCATGATCATCATCATGGACAACTGATGGTCAATGTAGATTGATATTTTGTTTTTTGTATCAGTATATTTTAGATCATAATGTGCTTGATACCAATGATCACAGAATATGTAATATTTTTTGACACAAACTTATTTAACCTAATGATATTACTACCTTCGTCTCTGAGTATCTTGTTCAACATGGATTGAATTTTGTTTCGCTTTAATTTTTAATGTTGTATATGTCTATTTAAAACTCAATTAGCTAATGTATCAACCAATGTGTTTAAATTTCTTGAAATCTGTTGATATTCGAGATAATCAAATTGTCTTTCCAAGAGACGAACCTTCAAAAACATTCTTAACAAGGTTGGATTTATGATAGCATAAACACCGTTTAAATGTAATAAAATGAGTTGCGAATCTAACCTAACGATCAAATGTTGAATACCAATTTTGATGGCATCAGATAATAACTCAAAGACTGCGTTATATTCTGCAGTATTGTTCATTGTTTGACCAGGTCATATCCCATGAATAGAGACTAACTCATTGGTGGGTGAACATATAACCCAAGCCACGGAGGAGATGTTCCGTGTACTACGACAGGCACCATGAGTTAAACAAATGTAAGTTTGAATGAATGTCGACATCTACAATATCAAGAGTAATCAAGATAAGCGGCAAAAGTAGTAAGAGTTGTAAAACAAAAATAACGAATCATAAGGCACACCTTTCTAATCTAAGGCACACTGTTCTAAAATGTATCTAATGTACAAGGCAGATCTTCACACAAAAATTCATGCATGATATCTCTTGAGATAAAGACCATTTCTGGGTTTATCTAAAGAGACGTCATCATAATCAACTAATTCATAGGCTCCTTTTGCAAGCACACGCTTAACAATATAAGGACCAAGCCACATCCATTTGAATTTACCAGCACCCAGCTTGTCGTGAGCTTGATCATATACTATAAATAGGCCACCTTCTGAATAAATGTGAGGGCTAACACTTTGATCATACCAGATTTAACACATTTTTTATGAGCTTCGGCAGCTAATGCAGTGGTGTGACGAGTCTCATCTAACTGTGCTAGGTATAGAAAGCATTTCTCCTCTTCGGAGGTAGCTGGTAACAATTCAATGGCTAATTTCAATGAAGATATTTCACATTTAATGGGTAACACAACTTCTAAACCATAAAGAATTTGAAAAGGACAGAACCCTATAGTAGTTTTTCTAGAGGTCCAGTATACCCATAATTCCGAAAAAAGAATTTTATGCTAATTAGATTTATGAGTTCCGACAATCCGTTTAATCATGGTGGCTAAAACCTTGTTGAAAACCTCAACTTTACCATTAGCCTATGGGTAATATGGTGTAGAATTATCATGGCATAGGCCAGGTGGATCAGAAAGTTAGGTCATCTTAATATTTCAAAAATGGCTCCCATGATCCGTAAAGAGAGCTTGAGGGACACCGAACCGAGCAATCACATGATTGAATATGAAAATTTCTGTAGTTTTTCCATTAGCCGCGAATGTAGGCATCGCCTCAGCCCATTTGGTAAAGTAATCTATGACAAGAATAATATACCCATGCCCCCTGGGTGAGTGAGGGTTACATGTAATGAAATCGATGCCCCATTTGGCAAAAGGGCCAACAACGATGATAATTTTAAGAGAAGATGAAGGTGCACGCATATTTCAATAAAAAATCTGGGAATTGTTGCATTTTTGAACCACAATAATACAGTCTTTGAATAAAGACAGCCAAAAATAACCAGTGCACAATATATATTGGGTTGTGGCAAACCCAGACATATGACCACCACATGCTCCACAATGGAAATCATTCAAAACCCTTTTGGCCTCTTCATGAGTGATACAATGTCAAAACACAAAATATACACAATGACGATAAAGAGTGACAACAAAAATATTGTATTAAAAAGACTGCAATCAGATTCTCCGTCAATCTAATCGTGAAAGCTCTAGGCGAAAGGTTTGGGTCTAGAGATATATAATGATATCTCCATACCATGGATCTAGAGTACTGATTAGAAATAGAGATTCATCAATGCTAGGATTTTCTGCCACCATTTCAGACTCAGTATTGGGAAAATCACACATAATTTCAACAAAAACCAGTGATTTCTTAGACTTGGATTTCTCGAACTCCAAATCAAACTATTGCATGATAACGATCCATTTGGATTATTTTCCCCCGATAAATTGTTTTGTCAAAAATTATATCATCAGTTTGCAATTAGATATCACTATGGTTATGTGTAATCATATATAATGATGAAAATTTTGGGCAGCTTGAACTGTTGCCAAGGCCAATTTCTCCACATGTGAGTACTTGATTTCTATCGTGTTGAGACTTTGACTTAGGTAATAGATCAAATTTTTCATTTTTATATTCATCCTCTTGAACCAAAACCATTCCAATCGTGGAATCAGATGCAGCTAAGTATTAAAAGTAGTCTCAGTGTTGATTGGGTGGATGCAATAATAATGCATGGGTCAATACATTTTTAAGTGCATCAAAATATTTATCGGAAATCTCATCCCAAATCAATGGAACATCTTGTTTCAACAACTGGGTAAAAACTTGCGTTAACTCTGCATAGTTCAAGATAAACCGATGTAAAAGGTTTTCTTTCCCTTGCAAAATCTCAATTTGGAGAAGAGTGGAAGGAGGAGGTAGGTTAATGATAGGCCCAACCTTTTATGGATTGACACAAATTCCCTCCTTTGAAATGATGAACCCAAGTAAACATCCTAATTGTACACGAATTTAACACATATGTGTGGATTCAAATGAATGTTGTAATGCCTACATCTCATAAGGATAGCGCGTAAATGTGTAGGATGATCTTGTTTATGTAAATAATGAGCAGGTAAGTCATCTAAGTAAGGTTGTACAATATGTTTGATATCGTGAAACATATAAGACATAGCTCTTTGAAAATTTGCACCAACTTTTTTTAGTCCAAAAGGTAATTTACAATATGCAAATGTGCCCCAAGGAAATATAAATATTGTTTTAGGTTGATCGATAGGGAGTATTTTGATCTGATTGTAACCAAAAAAACCATCCATAAATGAGAAAATTTTGTTTCTGGCACAATCATCAACAACTTGATTGATATAGGGTGTAAGATAGTTGTCTTTGGGACAAGTCTTGTTAATATCCCGATAATCAACACACACTCTGATAGTCCCTCATTTTTTTGTTACTGGAACTATATTAGATACCCAATTGGTTAAAGGAATAGGATAAATAAATCCTGCACATAATAATTTTTCAACTTCACCTTTGAATGCTACAGCTTTCAGCGGATGTATTGGACGTAATCTATGTCTAATAGTTTTAGCATCTGGGTATATATTAATTTCATGAATAAAAATATTAGGATCAATACCTAGAATCTCTTCGTAAGACTAGGAAAAATTTCTCGGAATCCTTAAAATAGGGATTTGTATGTTTTGATCTCTTCAATCGAACAAGAAGCACCTATATGAATGTTTTCAATTATTCCAAGTTTAATCAATATGTCAATAGGAATTGTTGTAGAAATATTTCCCAATTTTTTCTCAAAATATGAATGTATAATTGATGTGGCATTTTCAGGTTCCTTGACATAATCAATTTTAAATATGGATGAAAAATCATTTCCAATTTTATAAAGGTCAGGAAAAAAATAAGATCGATGATGTAGATCAACCCATGGCAATTTGTCCAATGACAAGTTTTCTCGAATTTTTTCATCAGTTACAAATACATGTTGAAAATGATCTCGAAATGAAGTCAAAGTTGAGTTTGATATAGAAGATGATTCTTGACTAATCACATTCATTTGATCAGTAGAAGTTCATGTAGTGCCAGAACCTGATTGTAATGCTACATATGCTGACTCATAAGGACTTAAAGGCATCTCGCCATCATAAGAGACCAATTTTGATTCTAAAGACACAGTCCATGTGTCATCAAATGGCATTGTGCTTGATGCGATCATATTGATATTGGCAATAGTTCGTGTTATGTTGGGAGAGGGCATAGCAAAATTTCCCATGAGAGTGAAATATTTCAGTAGTCATATGCAAACATCTTAGTAAGGGATAAATTTTTACTAACAAGTTGGTTACTATCTGTAGAAGTAGGGTATGAAGCGAAGTAAGAAAATTGATCGATTTTAACAATATTTCCTTTGTGAGCAAACATTATCATCCGAAAGACTGATGAAAAAAAACATTCATTGCATAGGACCAACTGTGACCTAGAAGAAGGTTGTAATCAAGAAGGGCATCAACAACTTCCACCTCTAGGGTTACCGTTTTTCCTTCTACTTCTATAAGCAGATCCTTGAGTATTCCATATGGGTGAAAACCTCTTCCATCAAAGGCTTTAAGGAATTTCAGTGATTGGTTGAGTGTTGGAGAATGAAGGGTTTTCCAACAGGCTAATGACATTATACACGTAGTCGTGCCCTCATCAATTATAGTGCAAAAAACTTGTCTTGATTTGACTAATACTGGAATTTGAAACGCCATTTGATGTGGGTGTCTAGGTCAAAAAATTTTGAGATCAAATACCATTAGATTAGATTCTTGAGGATAAATAGCTCCTTTTGCTAATAATAGTAATTTTCTTTGAGCTTGATAGGATTACAACACCTCTAGGGTTAACATTGCTGAAGGGGATATGGTCAAATCTTCAACAATGTTGTAATTTTGAGCTTCTATCGCATATGCTTTGAAAGCCGATTTTCAAAGTACACCTTTGGCAAGCAGGTTAATCACTAAATCAGAATTAGGTTTCTCGATTTTTAATGGTTCGGAAACTGAAGCAATTGTTGTTGGTGTTTAACTGGATGATTCAGTCTCTTTACCAGTTACAAGACTATTAGATCCATAGTCTTGAGGTCATGTCACAACCATGACCCGAGACATCATTAAAATACATGTCGAGGAATTAGAAGAAGATCTTATCATTTTACTATCTTGAGATGGAAAAGGATCCTTCAAAACAACAGGTGTGGGTGAACCTTTGTCAAATTTGGATACCTTGACCCGATGTGGACACTCTTCAGTGTAGTGATCCTCGTCATAGATAAGACAAGGATAACGAGGTTTCCTCTTTTTTTCTAATGGTTTGGTTTTTTCGGTTTTCTCTTTAGGAGATTTGTTTTGTTTATTTTTATTCTTCCCTTTCTTCTTATTACCGGATTTATCTTTAGTTGTGGATGAGTCTACAACATGAATTTCGATAAACGTTTTGAGGGAATAATCTCCTTTAGGTGAATATGGTAGGGTTATAATTGGAGAAGTATTTTTAGATGACTTCTTCTAACTCTTTGTAGTATTAACTGTAGCAATTACACCGTTTGCAGAATGAGAATGAGAAGGAGTTGCAATAATTTGACTTGGGAGTGGTAAATCAGGAATTTTTTCATATAAAGTACTAGACTGTGTGTATACAAGGTCTAATTATTGCACTTGAGCTATGACCTGTTATTTTGTGACAACACCTCCTTTAGCTATGTCTTCAGTGATCTTTGGAAGTAATGATTTAATGATCCATTCTGCCAAAATTTAGTCCAGAATAAAAACCTTCACTAAACTTCGTCTATGTCACCATTCATGTATGTGATCTGAAATGTATGTAGACATATTTTGTTTTAATGAAGTTAAAATTTTCATGCCATTTTCATAACAGACTGGCAAATGGAAGTGAGTTAGGAAGGCTTTTGATAAAGCGTTGAAATTATTGAAAGACCCGCGTGGTAACTTGATATACCAGTTTGCATCTAAGACGATAAATTTTCTCTAAAAAATTCTCTGTCAAATGGAATCATTGATTAAGGAGTTGGATGCGCACCAAAGATGATAAGTCATCACATGATTTGAGGGTTCTTCTCCTAATTTTCCTTCAAACCTAGGTATATCATTGGGAAACTTGGATGACATTGGCGACCAAAATGGAAGATAATAAATTGGATCATTTGAGAGGCGAGACAAATCTGGTAAGTCTAAAGTTGCAATGAATGGTAACCAACAGTTACCGCCTATTGCGCAAACTGATAACCTTGAGGAAAAATGCCCGTACCCAGAGGAGGATATCAAGGATAACTTGTAATAGCCTTAGAAAATGGGATTTAAATACCTTTGGGATATCTAGGGTTAGCCATAACAAACTAAGTTTCAGATGGTATTTGATATGTATAACCAGGGTACAGTTGATTCTGGTATATTGGATTTTGTCCCGTTGGTCCATATTGAAACTGCCCTTGGAATGGTTGACTCTGTACAAACTGACCTATAAAAGGTTGGCTTGTTTGAACTATAGCTGCACCAGGTTTTCCTACAGAGGTTTGAATAGTATACTGAACTACAAGTAAAATTTGATGAGCAATAACTTGAGGGATTTCCTGTGTAACAGTTGATGCAATCATTTGAAGGGTTGTAGCAACATTGACTTTAGAAACTCCAGGGATACATGTACTTGGTTGTTGAACAGAAGTTTGCACAATAGATTGGATAGGATTACTTGGAGTATTCAGACCAACTTGCTGACTACTAGGTACAGATACCTGAGGGGTAATTTTTAGTGCAGTCTGAACATACTGTTGGACTTGGATATAAAAAAAATTTCCAACTGGCTAACCAAGTTGATTATAAGGTACTTGTAAAGTAGGTTGCAAATATTGTTGATTCAAAAATGGATTCAACATGGTATTAACACTTGGGTAAGGAGATCCCAATAAAGGTTACAATTCATGAGGTTTACAATAACCAGTTTGAGGTATTGGAACATAATTTTGATAATTTCCTGGATAAGTTCCCTTAAAGGTTGACCTCCTTGAAAGGATATTTCTCTTGATAAAATTGTTTACCTTGAAGGGGATGATTTCCTTGAATAGGTTGTTTCCCTTGAACATGATACTGCCCTTGAATAGGTTGTTTCCCTGGAATAGGGTTCTGCCCTTGAAGAAGTTATCCTTGAGGAGTGTGTTGCCTCCTAGGCGCTATATAGGCACCTTGAGAACTAGTTTGAGGAATATTTCTGAACACCATATAGACTTGTTCCATTTTCAAAGGTTCAGTGATAGATTCATGAAGACCAATTGATTGTGTAAGATTTTCAAAAGAAGGTGATGCTCCTAAGAAAGTACTAGAGAGAGACTGGTATCCCGCGGGAACTTATGGACCACCATACAAAAATGTTTCCGGTGATGAAGAAAACATGGATGACTTGGTAGAAATGCTTGATGAAGCCATGTAACTACATCTGGGTATAGAGTAAAAAGGAATCTAGCATGGAGAATAATTGAGACTAGTGTTACGTAGAAATTTGGTAATTTGTTGATACCAAGGATCTGGTCTAAAATGAACGTAAGGGTAAATTGATTCACTATACCTTAGATCTAAATATTCTTGATGCGAAGGAATTGTGATCTCTTCTTCCATGTCAGTAATCGCTTTAATACTAGTTAGGATAGGAAGAATATTCTTAGTAATGTGAAGTTTCACTCAAGGTGAATGAGGAAGACCAGGAGTTCGGACTATGAATTTTGAAGGTGGTTCAGAAAAAGTTGCTTCAAATTCAGGTTCAGATATTTTGGGTTCAACGAATTGAGTATCTGACAATTCACTGGTAACGTATTCAACTATGATTACTTCATAAATTCTAGTTGTTCTTGATTTATTTCTATTGTTTGAGGTTGATTAACTTCGAAATAGGGATGTGTTATTATAGATGCTTCTCCTTGTTCAGTACACCTGGTTCCTGATTGTTGAACTCTTTCAGATTTAAGCTTTTCCAATTGACTGGGTGTATACTCAAAGGGTTTCCCTTGCATTCTACGTGAGTTTCTCGGTAATTTAGACACGGTTAATTTTTAACACACAAAATAAAAAAATATTTCAATAGAATACACCTAAGGTCTCTAATAAATCAAGAAATTTGAACACACTCCTACAAAATCTAAGAGAAAAACAACACACAAAAAATATGTTTCCACAATAAAAATAGTAGTTGGTGATGAAATCCAACATCGCAAAATTTAACGTAGAAAACTGGTGGTTGGAACAGTTACCCTGACAATATGCTTAATGAAATAATCTAGTGCAAGTCCCTCCACTATGCCATCTCGAAGTGAAGAGTATCCTCTGGAAATTCTAAGTGATTCAAGCCAACGTTTCTTCTAGGTAAAGTGGGACCTTCCCTCCACTGTCACCTTGGTAAAAATCCTAAATATTATGGCCACTAAGGTGACCAACAGAGACAAATTCATCTGGGGGAACAATATACGATCCGATATACACACAAGGGCAGAGTATCAAGCTCAATCCCCTTGAAATCTCCTCGACATGGTAAATATGATGTTTGATAACAAATGACCCCAGGCTCCTCAATAATGGTTAATCTGAGCTCTACCGTTTGTATTACGTGCCCGTATTATATCTTAACCAATGAGATAGGTATGATTACCTCACTGAGTCCGACATGAAATCGTGCTTAACTCTTTTAAGAAGAGCTTCCCAGAGTACAAATGCAACAATTGAATTTCCATATCACAAGATACTACTTGTTTTTTTTTACTTCTTTGGAAAGTTTATTACAACCTATTCCAAAGCACTAGCCTAAGCTATATTGGTGGACTGAGCCCTAGAAAATGTTAAAATGTCTAGATTGATTTTCTTAGGCGTTGTATTGATTTGGTTGTTATTTAATGAAAAGCGTATGGAATTGAATGTTTGATGATGTTGTGACCTGATGCAAAATACTCTAAATGCATCAATATGAAAAATGCAACTCTTTCTTTTCAATGAATTCTATTTAGGAGAAAGTTGAGAGATTTCTTTGAATTTAAAACACAAACTTCCTCACACTTTAAAAAGAAATTCCTTCTGAAAAGAAATAAATTTCATTAAGAACGAAATTTCAAATATAAGAAATTTATCTTTGTGAATAAAATTCCATTGAAAACCAAGTCAAAAACTACAATTTTTACAAACAAACAATTCCCAAAAGAAAACAATTTCTAAAAAACCCTAAAACTATAAACTTCAAAATCAAATCAAAGTTCTAATTATGAATCCTAACTAGGATACCTATGAAGGTTTTGTTAATTATTTCATTTCTTTGTAATCAAACTAGGAATGTTTCCACTTATCCCAATATAAATGAAATCATGAAAAAGTACATTGTGACAAATCAAGCTTCAGTGATCTAGAAGCTTTTCCGTTTTGAAAATGAATAAGAAACAAATATTCATAAAAAGTAAGGTTGGCTATAATCCTGATGGCTTAAGGAGACAAAATCATAAAACCGATGATCTAAGGTAAACGAATGTATCTTCCATATAGAGCAATAGCAAACGAGGGAAAACCCTAACTTGTAGAATGCAAAAAGAATGATTAATCACATCATACTCAAAATTGTTGAAGAGGAGTTCACACAGAGGTTCTGACAATTGGAGTAAATCAGGTAAAACGTCAAGAGTTTATTTATTTTTCTCTAAAAGAGAGAATTCAATTCTTTCAAAATATTCGAGGGGGTGTGCAGCCTCTCAGTTAACAATAGTGCACATGCACACTGGACTAGACTGACAGGTTGTGTAGGGTGCCACTCTGTTTTCCACAGAAAATCACGCTGGAAGAGAAAAATTTGGAGAAAATAAAATATAGGTTTTCTTTCTCAGAGATTCTAAAAATTCATCTAGCCAACCACACTTAGAGAATTCAAAATCAGAAAAATAGAATTTCAAACTAAACATAAACAAATAAAACTAAGCCCTATTCCCCGGTATGGTCGCCAATTTGTTACTAGGATTAATCCCTCTTGCAGACAAGAGCGATATCCCTAGTAATTCAATGAGTAACTACAAACAAATGTCCCTTTGAATGTCTCTTTCTATAGATTATTTTTATTTTAAGATCATTACAACCAACAAAGTAGAGAGGACATGCTCCTACCTTTCAATCTAGATGTCTGATGTAGTCCTTTGTCTTTCGCTCCAAAGTAGTTCTTCAATGATGAGTGGAACCTGCAATCATAGACAAGATAAATGATCAAAGCATCTGCAATATATAATAATCATAAATACCAATCCAACATAGTGATCAAGGATTCTAAGTATTGACATCATTTCCATGAATTCAGAAGCAAGAAAATGAGAAAAATATATGCATATGTATTATCTCAAATTATAAAGAGAAATCTTACAACCAGATTCCTTAATGTTGTACAGATATCACATGAGAGTCTGAGCAATCATTTTATTTCAGTTTGATAAGCCTTCCTCATTAGAATGACCAGTACGAAGTCATGGGCACAAAGGTGTGATCTTCAATGTGTCAACAACAACTCACTAGTATAGAAAGTATGAACTCTATGAACTCTCCCCGACTTACAAACTATACAAATTAGTCTCTATTCACCTTGGTATCTACCCTTCAACCTGCAGCTTGAGCTCAATATATAGAGAGATTAAAGTAGTTTTAGATCCATTAAGAGAGGGACGGACTCCTCCCATGAAGGTATTTGATTTCCTTGGACCAAGGGAGAAGCTCCATGAGTGGAGGGATAAAGCTCGAATTGGCGTGACTCTAGAGGCTTCCAGTTAGAGGATATTCAACTAACTAGGCTTATAGAAGTTACTTTTTATTTTTACTTTCTTTTCATAGGGGTGCACAGGTTTTAGTGGCGAACAAAGCAGTGATTGTCACGGCTAATGGAAGAAACATCAGCGTATGCATAGGAAAAGGATAGAAAAATCATGCAGGAAAACTTTCAAGGGTTTTATAGAGCTCTTCTCCAATTTCCAAGACTTGATTGAGGAACATGAGTATTTTTTACCTCTAAGGGAACATGATATGGATGGTGATAGAATGTCTTTCAACGAATCACATTATTATTGGTTTGGAACAATATAAATTGGTTCATCCTCATGGTATTAGATGATAGACCAACAACTAATGATGTGATTAATCTGAAAGATATTCTCAAATTCAATATGGATGAAAAAAATCTCAAACAATTTTTTTTTTTTTTTAATAACTTTATTTTAAATTTATTTTATCTTTTATTTTAATATCTTTAGTTTAAATTTATTTTGTTTTTAATGTGAAAAAATATTAGATTCATCTAGGTACTTGGTAAATCTCAAATTTCTATGAAACTAAATTGATTTATGTTGAGACTCAACAAGATGATGATCCTAGTGAAAATTAAGCACCTTCACTATGTGGAGCCCGCAGGCTATTTTTAGGTGTATGTCTATTTTTAGAATGGTGAGCATATTCTAAAATTAGCAGGATGTTGATTCTATATGGTTGATAAAATTCTATCTTTAGATGAATTTTTATTTTTATAACATGGGCGAAGTCTATTTATAGATTGCATATCTAAAAATAGAAAGCATGTTGATTATTATTAGCCCTTAACGATAATCAGACAATAAATAATAACTTATTCTCTTGAAGCACTTGATTTCAGTTAACTGATGTGGAAAACCAATTATTTGAAGGAATTATGCATTCCAAGGTTGGTTGGTGACTCATGCATGATGGAATTCGTTGAGACTGAGTGTGACACAATTGTAACAGAGTTGGAAGAGTAGTTATGGGAGTTGTTATTTAGTTTAACTCAATTAAGTGAGTTAAACTCACTTGTGCTAGTTGTAACTAAAGATACACTAGTGAAAGTTGAGTGAATTAATTATTTAATTAATTCACAAGTAGTGTCTTACTTGCAACTGAAGAAATACAACAGTTAACTACTTGCATGTCAGATCCAGTGGACACCCAGTGGAGAGATAGGTGAAAGGGTATGTTTGACTATCAGTTGTGACTATAGTGATGCATTCAATGCATATACACACACATTGGAGTTTCCAATGAGGATTGTGCAATCAAGGAAAGGCAATATTGAATTCATTCAGTGATATTCTTCAACAGGGATTGCACAATGGAGGCAGGCTATCAGGAGGCACTAAATTGGTGCATGTGTGAACCAATTTTTGTATGATAGTGTGAGACAATTATATATTGTACTAAGAGATTTTTGAGTTGAGATTTGTATGATATTTTTTCATGATTCCATGATATGCATAATATAAGATAGTTGGGGTTTTTATCTTTAAGCTTTCCCATTAAAACATCTTGTTATGTGTGATTGATTTTTCTCCATATGTTTGCAATTGACGATTTAGTTTCCGCAAAGAATTGAGGATTCTGTATTTAAAAGTAGATTTAATGGTTAGATCATGGGAGCCTAGTAATATGCATGCATATTGTATAAATTTCCACATGGTACCGGAGCAGTGTTAATCACTAAAAATTGCAATATTGAAGCAGTGTTGAGTTATGTTGGTGGAACAATTCGAATTTGCTGCAAGAATTTCTTGGTGCAACAGTTGAGTAAACATTGAAATGGCTTTCACTGGGTTGCATTTGGAGTGTGCACTAAAGGGAAACTCAAACTACATAGCCTGGAAGGACAGGTTGGAGGCAGTGCTTGAAGATAATGGCCTGAAGGAGTTCATCGATAACGATGTTCATAAGCCCACTTCGACGGATGCTGCATTACTTGACACATGGCAAAAGAAAGTAGCGAAGACGAGAAGGATTCTGTTGGAAGGTGTAAAAGACCATATTGTGTGAGGTCTTCATGAGAAATCCACTACATTTTCAATGTGGAAGGCTTTGAAATATCTTTTCCAAAGCAGCAGCAACCATAGGAAGTTGGCGCTGAAAGATAAACTTAGAAAAATAAAAATGGAGAAGGGTGACGGTATTCCAAAGTATCTCACGAATTTTTTCTAATGTAGGGATGAGCTGGGGAGTGTGGGATTTATAGTTTCTGGTGATGACTTGGTGAGCTTGGCTCTCCTTGGACTTCCGAAGAGTTGGCACAGTTATGAAGACTCTGTTAATGGATGTGAAAAACTACCGGATTGGGAGCAACTTTGGTCAGATCTAGTGCAAGAGGAGATAATGCAGAATACCAGGGATGGCTCTTCATCAAAGTATGATGATGAAGAGGATTGTGCTTTGGCTGCCAAAGTGAGGAAAGGAAAGGGGAAGAAATCCCATTCAAAATCTGAGGCTAAAGGAAAGAAGCTGGATTTGTCCAAGGTGAAGTGTTTTCATTGTCACGAACATGGGCATCTCGCCACTAATTGCCCGCAGAAAAAGAAGAACAAGAAGGTTGTTGGAGCTGCAGCTGGTGAGGCCCTTGCCTCGCAATTTGAACTTGATTTCTCCTTCATTTTATGCTTGGTTTCAAGCGTAATGGGATCGGTGTGGTATCCTAATAACGGTGCTTCCTTCCACATGATGGGTGATAAGGAGCTTTTCAACGACTTGGAGGAGAAAGATCTCCAAATACATATAGAGATGGGCGACGATGGATGATACAGTGCAACTGGAATTGGTACCACTACCTTTGAGAGGGAGTCAGGTAAACCATTTATGTTGAAATATGTTATGCATGTTCCAGGTCTAAAGAAGAACTTGGTCTCAGTCGCAGAGTTGGAGGAAAAAGGTTATGACGTTGTTTTCAGTGATGGAAAAGCCTTCTTGCGACATAAACAATAGGTAAAACCAAGAGGATATGGATTCGAGTAAAGAATCTCTACAAGTTGGAGGTAGATGGATGTGCTTCAATGGTGGGCAAAGAAGAAGAAGTGGTGAGCTAAGATGAGGGCGAATTATGGCACAAGATATTAGGCCATCTTCACCATGGCGCCCTGAAGATTTTGCACCATATTTCTACTGGACTTCCCAAGGGTACACTTCATAAATAGATCAGTGCAAGAAATGTACTATGGGTAAATTTTTGAAGACCACCTTTCATGAAAATGAGAACCGTGCTTCAGTGATCCTGGAGAGAATTCAAACAGGCGTGTGTGGACCATTCTCAGTTTCTTCAATAGCAAAACAAAGGTATTTTGTTATTTTTTTTTATGAATATTCTCGTAGATGTTGGATATTCTTCATGCAGAAGAAGGATCAAACATTCTCAAATTTATGAGAGTTTAAAGCAATGGTAGAGAAAGAGTCAAGGAAGTAAGTGATGGCTCTGCAGAGCAATAATTGTGGTGAATATATCTCAAAAGAATTGAAATAATTTTGTAGCAAAGAAGGAATTCAAAGAGAAATTATAGAATCTCATAACCCATAGTAGAATGGGGTCTTGGAGAGGAAGAACAAAACGATCGTGAGTGTTGCATGAGCTATGCTTCATGATCAGGGCCTACCAATGCACTTGTGGGCGGAAGAATGCAACACTACGGTTTATGTGCAAAACTATTGTCCTCATAGAGTACTTGGCATGAGTACACCTGAAGAAGCTTTTACTGGTAAGAAACCAGATGTTTCTCACTTGAATATTTTTGGCTCATTTGTTTATGTTCATGTGACCAAGAATGCCAAGAAGAAGCTAGAGCCGAATGCTGAAGTTGGGATATTTTTGGGGTACACAGAAACACCCCATAATTATCGTGTGCATTTTCCAACCATTCGGTTGATTGTGGTGCGACGGGATATCAAACTCAATGAGGAGAAAGCCTTGAAGTTGTCGATTGAGAGGGATTTGCACTTGCATGCAGAGGAGAAACCTCTTGTTCCAAAATATGAGCCTCAAGATGTGGATCAGCCACAGGAGGAGGATCATGGAGTGGAGGATTCCATTCACATAGAGCCAAACATCAGACCTGGTAGAAGGCGTAGCATAGAAGCTGAGAGGCTGAAGCTTGATGTGGCATAGAATGTAGGAGTCCCTACTTCATAGCATAGACAGAGATAATATCCTCACCGATTCACTAGATACATGGCTCACATGAGAAAATGTATTGTGACAGAGCCATCTTCTCTTCAGGAAGTGGTGTAGGAGCCCACATGGGTAGATGAAATGGTGAAGGAGTATGACTCCATTGTCAGGAACAGTGCTTGGGAAATTGTTCCAAGGCCGGTTGATAAATCAGTGGTAGACTCAAGATGGATCTACAAGGTAAATCAAGCTACTGATGGGAGTGTTAAGAAGTATAAGGAAAGATTTGTTGCCTGGGGCTTCTCACAGATTGAGCGGATTAATTATGAAGAAACCTTTGCACTTGTCACACAGTATTCTTCCATAACGACCGCAAATGGGTTGGCAAATTTACCAGATGGATGTGAAGACTGCATTCCATAATGGGATCATTGAGGAAGAAGTGAACATTGAGGAGCGGAAAGGATTTGAGATCTTCAGCAACGAGTCGCATGTGTGTAGACTCAAAAGAGCATTGTATGGGATGAATCACACACCTTGTGCTTGGTACACTCGGATCGACACTATTTCACTAGAATTAGCTTCACCAAGAGTGAGGCAGATGCAAACCTATACAAGATTTTAGTGGAGGGTAAGCTTTTAATCATTGTTCTTTATGTTGAGGATTTAATACTAACTGGTGATGAGAAGCTGATACACTCATGTAAGGAGGACCTTGCAAAGGAGTTCGAGATGAAGGATACGGGCCTCCTTCATTATTTCCTTGGATTGTAAATATGGCAGTGAGAAGGTGAACTTTTTGTGTCTCAAAGTAAGTATGCCTAGGATATACTCGGTATGTTTCACATGGAGGACTGTAAACCCATGGATACTCCTCTTCCAGGAAATTGGAGGAAAGAGGATACTACATCGACAAAGGTAGTGGATGCTACTATCTATCGACAGTTGTTGGGTTCGCTCATGTATTTAGTTAATATAAGACCGGAAATATGCTATTCAGTGAACCAGCTTATTCAAGCGATGGTTAAGCCTATCAATATCTTTTGTAATGCGGGAAAGTGTGTCTTGAGATATCTCAGGGGCACATCTGAGTATGGCCTATGGTACAAATAGACGGATCAGGTGAAGTTGCATGGCTTCATGGATGCAGATTGGGAAGGTAGCCCAAGGGAAAAAAAAAACACATCAGGAGGGGTTTTCAGTATCAAATCTATAGTTGTTTCTTGGTACAGCAGGAAACAGAGATCTGTGGCACTCATTTTAGTGGAAGCATAATACATGGCAGCAAGTCAAGCTACATGTGAGGCTATCTAGATGAGGAAGATCCTGGTTGGTTTGTTTGGTTCTCATTTAGATCTACAATGATTCATTGTGATAATCAAAGTTGCATTAAACTCTTGATTAATCCTATGTTTCATGATAGATATAAGAATATAGATATCCGATATCATCATATCATAGATTGTGTGCAGCGCAAGATCATGTTGCTTCAGTACATTCCTACAGAAGATCAGGATGAAGATATTTTGATGAAGGTGCTCACCAGGAGAAAATTAGAATACCATAGGGAAAGGATCAGGGTGAAGGATAATGCCTTTCGTGTTGAGAGAGAGTTTTGAGATTCAACAAGATGGTGATCCTAGTGAAATTTAAGCACCTTCACTAGGTGGGGCCCACAGGCTATTTTTAGGTGTATGTTTATGTTTAGAATGGTGAGCACATACTAAAATTAGCAGGATGTTGATTCTAGATGGTTGAGAAAATTATATCTTTAGATGAGTTTCTATTTTTAGAAAATGGGCGAAGTCTATTTATAGATCGTATATCTAAAAATAGAATGTATGTCAATTATTATTAGCCCTTAATGATAATCAGACAATAAATAATAACTTATTCTCTTGAAGCAGTTGATTTCAGTTAACTGATGTATCAAACCAGTTAGATGAAGGAATTATGCATTCCAAGGTTTGTTGGTGACTCATGCATGATGGACTTCATTGTAACTGAGTGTGACACAGTTGTAACAGAGTTGGAAGAGCAGTTATGGGAGTTGTTATTTAGTTTAACTCAATTAAGTGAGTTAAACTCAGTTGTGCTAGTTATAACTAAATATACACTAGTGAAAGATGAATGAATTAATTATTTAATTAATTCACAAGTAGTGTCTTACTTGCAACTGAATAAATACAGTAGTTAACTACTTGCATGTCAGATCCACTGGAGACCCAATGGAGAGATAGGTGACTATCAGTTGTGACTGTAGTGATGCATTCAATGCATCTACACACACATTGGAGTTTCCAATGAGGATTGCACAGTCAAGGCAAGGCAATATTGAATTCATTCAGTGATCTTCTTCATCAAGGGTTGCACAGTGGAGGCAGGTTGTCAGGAGGCACTAAATTGGTGCATGTGTGAACCAATTTTTGTATGAAAGTGTGAGACGATTGTATATTGTACTGAGAGCTCTATGAGTTGAGCTTTGTATGAGATTGTTTCATGATTCCATGATATATGTAGTATATTATAGTTGGGGTTTTTATCTTTAAGCTTTCCTGGTAAAACATCTTGTTATGTGCGATTGATTTTTCTTCATATGTTTGCAATTGGCGATTTAATTTCCGTAAAGAATTGAGTAGAAGGATTATGTATTCAACAATGGATTTAATTGTTAGATCAAAGGAGTCCAGTAATATACATGCATATTGTATAAATTTATACAATTTAATTGCTAATTTATTACTTTAATTACTCCATTTAAATAGACTATATTTCATATTTTTTTTTTTCAGGATGAAAAAAATGATGTTTTGAAATAGTTCATAATTCATATCAAAATAAACCCTAGTACATTCTAACAAATATTCCAACATATCACATAAATACTAATATATATGGACCCCACATTGCGGCCATGGCATATCCCTAAAAAAAAACCCAAACAAAGGCCATCAAGTTCACAACATGTACACATACCATCCCCCCCATGATCCTTCCAAGTACATAACAGAAAAGCTAAACACTATGCCCAAAAAATAACCAAGACCCAGTGTGAGTCATCATTCCTATGAAACCAGCATAAAGGAAAAAATATAGAATGCTAAAACTGATATAGAAGCCGAAATGTACAAAGAAGATACTAAACTATAAAGCAGCTTATGAATATAAAAAGGATCTCGCTTTCTTGAAAAATCGCACTGGCTCTCTTGCATATGATCATGCTCGCTTGAAAAATATTAAGGTATAGAGAGATATTTAGAGTCCAACAGAGAGGAATCCCTATAAGTATTAATCTATATAGCACCAAATGTGCACTCCAACCCTCTTTTTGAGAGAAGTTCAGCCTGAGAATTATTTTCCCTATATATGTGTTGTATGTTGTATGCACGAAACTTCCCCAATAGATACCTGATCCTCTGAACCCATCCAACACAGTTACTGATTTGCATTTGACATCTACCGCTGATCCCGTCAATTGTGATCTTTGAATCTCCATATATGTGGATAGACGGGAGGCTCTGATGAAAATAAATGTGTAGTCCACTCCATAAAGCCATAATTTCCACCTTATTGTTTTTTCCTAAACCTCCATTCCAATGGATATGATAACGGTCCTTATTTTCAAGCTTAATCTAGGCCCCACAGCCACATATTTCATCCTTGCATCCACCATCAAAGTATAAAGCCAGGAGCATAATATGGTGTGGTCGGATCCTTCTTAAAAGATCCTTTATAGAAGGCAGTAGGCAAGGCTTCACATTTATCCATGTAGATATGTTCTTAGTAATCTTGGAGAGATGAGGTGGTACTACTTCAAATATGAATCGATTCCGAGCATTCCATATTTCCCAAAAAACATAGAAAGGTATAGAATTATGAGGAAAACTTGTTCCAGCCCAAGATTTTATAGCTTGAATACAGTCAGATGGGCGCCAAGATAAGTCACCAATAAACCCAGAAAAATTCTACCATATATAAAGTGAGAAATAACATGAGAAGAAAATATGAGGAGAAATCTCCTCATGCTGGAGGCAAAAAGGACATCTTCCTGGACCATACTAGCCCCGTTTTCATAATACCTCTGATGTAGTATTTTATTTTTCCATAAAAGCCATACAAATAGTATAATCTTTGTAGGAATTCTAAGATTCCAAGCAACATAAAAAGGCAATAAAACAGGGTCTAGAGACAGATTTTTAATCATGTTTTCAGACACATCTTTCACCAGTAATCCAGCACCCTTGGCTTTTCCATTCCATACCAATATATCTCCTTCCCCTTTGAAATATAACCCCATTCCCTGCAAATGAGTTTTATAGAAATTCCAACAAATTGCATCATTTTCTTCTATGCCTGGCTTCTCTACTAATTTCAAAATGGGGGCCCCCAGGTACCAACAGTGAATAAGATTGAATAGAGTAAAAATGCCAATGTGGTGTAGTATATGAATAAGACGAGCATCGAAGGGAAATACCTTATCAAATCTAAGAGTTCGGTGAATTCCAATAAAAATATTTTTGCCATTTCCGAATGCCCATGCTAATATTTGAGCTAGGATGGGCATCACATTTAGGAAACTATGCCATATAGATGAAGCTTGTCGTAACGAAAATATCACTCCCTTGTAAATGGATAGAACTAGATCACCCTATATATACTTATGTCTTGTGATTCTGGACCAAATTCCATCACCCTTCAGAACATGCCATAGGGACTTAACCAATAAAGTGTTTGAGAACATTCTTAAATTTAATAACCCCCAGCCGTCAGATCTTTTCGGAATAGATATCCCCTCTAATTTGTAGAGATGAATTTTAGTGCGATCCAAAGATGCACCCCACAAAAAATTTGCGATGACGGAGTTGATTTTATTGACTGTGTTTTCCAGAACGAAATATAGGAGCGTCCAATATACCACATATTGTGATAATACAACCTGTATCAATATATATCCTCCTCCCGGTGAAAGAAAACTATTCATCCATTTGTATATCTTATTTTTAAATTTTTTTATTAGCCAGGTCCAATCGTTGCTATTGTATGAGCAGGGTTTTAACCTAAACCCGAGATAGGTTATGCCCTTCGATATATGACTTCTGTCAGTCCCCATAAAACCGGCAATAAACCTGATTTCCTCCTCATCTCTCGAATCATATAATAGGAGAGATTTACCATTCTTGATAAGTAAACCAGTAGCATGTCCAAAGTGAATGAGAATGTAGTGCAAATAGAACCATTGGTTTCTGTTAAGCATACCAAAGACCAGTAAGTCATCAACAAATAAAGAGTGTGTGACACGTACGAAAGGAGACAATGCCAGACCATTAAAGAAACCCCTTTCCACCGCCATCTTCATTATATTGTTGAAGAAATCCATAATAAGGATGAATATGAGAGGAGATAAAGCACAGCCCTGTCTAAGTCCTATTTCTGCCATGAAAAAATCAGTCAGCAAACCATTTATAAGAACAACATATCTAACTTAGGTAATGCAAACCATTATCCATCTAATAGACTGTTGTGAAACCAACTCCAAAAATAGAAGAAAAGAGAGATCAACGCTTTAGAAATCAGCGACTTTGAGGGGGTAACCTCCAATACATTACATAAATGAACAATTCTTGGATGATACAAATGACAAAACCTCCTTTCTATATATAGGAGTCCATGGGGCCACAATGTAATCCCAGCCTACCTAACAATAATAATTGAAGGGCACAATAATAACAATATGGGGGTTACAAGGATACAACAATAACAATAAGGGGGTTACACTAACAAAAATAAGGGACTATACTAGTAATATAAGGACCTAACATGCTCCTCTCCTTCAAAAAAGTGTTGACCTCAACGCTTGAGTAGCTCTGGGTGCTTTTGTATGAAATTCTCATCCTCCCATGTAGAATCTATAGTGGGTAAGTTCTTCCATTTGATGAGATACTCTAAAATTGATCGATTTCGTAGTTGTCGAGTTCTTGTTTCTGTGACTGCTTCAGGTTCTAATATGGTTTTTCCTTCCTCATCAAGTTCTCGCAATATTGTTTGAACTATAAGTTTGTCCACTATAGCTTTTTTTAAGCATGAAACATGGAAAACTGGATGCACTCGCAAAGAAGCAGGAAGCTCCAATTTGTATGCCATAGTACCAATATTTTGCAAAACCTTGAAAGGACCATAGTACTTTGGCGATAATTTATTATCCTTCTTAGCTTGCTTGAGGGACATTTGTTTGTATGGCTATAGCCGTAAAAATACCCAGTCTCCCACATAAAAACTTCTCTCACTGCGATGTTGATCTACCTATTGTTTCATTTGATTTTGTGCCAAATTTATGTTATCCTTTAAGAGTTGTAGAACTTCTTGTTGATGCTCGATGTGATCCTCCACTGCTTGAACACTAGAATTTTCCCTTAAAGAAGATGTGATGGATGGTGGATGATATCCATAAAGTGCCATATATGGGGTCATTTTTGCTGCAGTATGGAAGGAAGTGTTATACGACCATTTAGTGAGAGGTAACCACTTGACCCATTGTGCTTGCTTATCAGATACAAAACAACGAAGATATCCTTCCAAAAATTTATTCACTATCATCGTTTGACCATCAGATTGAGGATGATAAGATGAGCTATGAGATAGTTGAGTACCCAAACAAGAAAATAATTCCGTCCAAACATTTCCTCTAAAAATGGGATCTCTGTCACTTACAATAATCTTCGAGTTTATTTGTAGCTTTTGAATTGTTTCCATAAATGTAGTAGCAACTGTACTCGCTTTAAATGGATGAGATAATGCACAAAAGTGTGCATACTTGGTAAGTCTATCAACTACCAAGATGATGACACTCCTTCCTTTCGACTTAGGTAAACCTGTGATAAAATCCATTGAAATCTCCTCCCAACATTGACTTGGAATGGATAAAGGTTGTAGAAGACCCCGGGTCTTAATTGTCTCAACTTTATTTTGCTGGCAAACCAAAAATTCTACCACAAAATTTTGAATATCAGATTTAATGCCATCCCAAAAAAATTCTTTCTTCACCCTGTGGTAATTTTTTAAAAATGTCGAGTGTCCTCCTAAAGGAGAGGTGTGCAATTCCAAAATAATCTTTTGTTTTAGTTGGGAATTGTTGCAAATATATCAGTGATATTTGTACCATAAGGAATCATTTTTCCAACTAAATGTATCAGATGTACTAGGATCTTGTTGCAACTTTTGAATGAGAGTCCACACTTCTTCGTCCTTCTTCCATTCATCCCTTGCTTCAGTTATCCAATCTGGTTGGATAATTGAAATGACACAAAGAAATGCTTCCACCTTTTCATCCTTTCTTGAGAGTGCATCTGCAACAACATTTATCTTCCCTTTTTTGTAAATGATTTCAAATTCATAACCCAACATCTTAGTGACCCATTTTTCCTACTCTTCTGAAGATATTCTTTGTTCCAAAAAGTGTTTAAGACTATCATGATCAGATTTTACCTTGAAGTGTATTCCCATTAGGTAAGGTCTCCATTTCTTTACTGCATGTAGTATTTCCAACATTTCCTTCTCATAAATAGCATTTTTTAAATACTTTCCTTTGATTGACCGACTTTCAAAAGCAATGGATCTTCCTTCTTGCATTAAAACAACACCAATTCGATTTCCTGAGGCATCACATTCCACAATAAAGGTTTTTGTGAAGTCTGGTGTAACTAAGAGTGGTGCTAGGCACATTGCCTCTTTAAGATGTTCAAAGGCCTTAACTACTTCAGGAGTCCATGAAAATGCATCTTTATTCAATAATGTTGTTAGAGGTGTTGCTATTCTCCCATAATTCTTAACAAACTTGTGATAATACCCTGTTAACCTGAGAAATCCACGCAACTGCGTTATGGTTGTGGGAAATTTCCATTTATTAATGGTTTTAATTTTGTGACAGTCTAACTTAACACCCTCATGAGATACAATATGACCCAGATATTCCACCTCTTGTACTCCAAAGAAACATTTGGATATTTTTGCATATAATTGCTTATGCTCCAGTATTTTGAGCACCCTGTCAACATGTTCAACATGATCCTTCCAAGACCTGTTGTAGTTTAGTATATCATCAAAAAATACTAGCACAAATTTTCTAAGGAAGGGTTTGAAAATGGAATTCATCAACCCTTGCGATGTAGAAGGTGCATTGGTAAGGCCAGAAGGCATGACCAAAAATTCATAATGACCCTCATGAGTTCGAAATGCTATTTTTGGAATATATTCAGACTTCATTCTAATTTGATGATAACCTAAATGAAGATCCAACTTGGTAAAATAAATTGCTCCATGTAATTCATCCAATAATTCATCAATCACAGGAATGGGTAATTTATCTTTAATAGTGAGGTTATTGAGCTCCCTATAATCCAAACACATGCGCTATGATCCATCTTTCTTGTGCACCAATACTACTGGAGCAGAGAAAGAACTTTGACTAGGTTGAATTATACCAGCCTCTAACATTTCTGCAATCATACGTTCAATTTCGCTCTTTTGGACATAAGGATATCTATAAGGCCTGATGTTTGGAGGAGCACTTTCTGGAATCAAATGAATAGAATAATAATGATCGTGAATAGGTGGGAGTCCTTTGGGAGTATCAAACACCTTGGAATGATTGTCCAATACTTTTTTTGGAGATCTGGAGAAATAGATGATTTTGATGTTGGAACTTCGAGTGAGCCTAATTTTACAATTAGGCCCCGTTGTTCTTTCTTCAGAAGCTTTGTCATGACATAGAGCTTATTATCTTTCCTAGCTTCCCTGTGATACCCCGTAATTCGATTTCCTTTCCTTCCAAAAAAAAATACAAGAAAATTTCTTGAAAATTAAAAGCTACCGTCCCCAAAGATTGTAACCATTGTACTCCTAGTACAACATCAACACCTCCCACTGGGATGGAAAGCATTGGACTATTCAATACATATTCCCCCATGGCTAGATTGATATTATGACATTTTCCAGAGCAATTTATAGTTCCTCCATTTGCAACCATCACTTGACATTCTGGTGTTGGGTATAGGAAACAATTCAATTCCTTGGCTACCTTACAATGGATAAAATTATGGGTACTACCTGAATCAATCAACACTATTACCTTTTTCTTCTTGATATGTCCTTCTATCTTGAGAGTTTGAGGAGTGGTAATTCTTGCCAATGCATTACATGATATGGTCAGACTCATTTCTTCTTCTTCTAGGGTTGCTTCCTGGTGTATATCCTCTTCTTTTGAAGTTTCTTGTTCATTTTCTTCCTCCTCTTCACAATTTATGTAAAATAATTTCTTCTCAGCACACTTATGACCTTTAGTGTATTTTCTATCAAAACTGTAGCAAAGCCCTTTTGCTCTTTTTTCTTCCAATTGTTGTGGTGTCAACCTTGTAGGTTGTGGAAATCTAGGAGTAGCAACACTTCCCTCTTTATAGAAGTGAGTGATAGGCTTCCTTGTCGCCATAATTTTACATTCATTTTTCTTTCCAACTTGAATGCCTTCTCCAATTAATCAGGTTCCAAAACGTGAACTTCATGTTGGATGTTATCCTTTAAAGTACCTATGAAGAGATCAATCATGTGTTCCTATGGAATATCAATTACCCTTATATTCAATTTTTGGAAGTCCTCAATGTGCTCCCCCATTAAACCCTTTTGTTTGAGATTTATCAATTGGCTAAAGAAGGTGTTGCTCTTTGTATCCTCATAATGTGCTATCATTTCCTCCGTAAAAATTGACCAAGTAACAATTTTTTTACGGGAGCAAAGCCATCGATACCATACAAATGTATTTTGTTCTAAATGTAAAGTTGCAATGCGTACCTTTTGTGTGTTTTGCACATTATTGAGATCAAAATATTGCTCCATCTGTAGTATCCATGTTACGGGATCCTTGCCATCAAACTTCCTCATATCCATCTTTGGAATATAGTGGTTCTTCCATCCAACATTAGAGTTTATGAAATCATGATTAACATTTATTTTGTTCTCATCATGAGTTTCCTCTACTATCTTTTCTCCATTAGGAAACATTTCTTGTATCAACTTTGTCAAACCTTCCATGTCTGCTTTTAGATCATTCTTCATGTTTTCCACGTTGTCTTTCATTTTTTCTTCCATGTCATCCATCTTAGCTTCCATGCCATCCATCTTAGCTTCCACGTCTTTCTTCAAAACATCCATATTATTCTTCAAACCATCCATTTTCGCTTCCTCTCCTTTCTTCAAAGCTTCCACTTCATTTTTTGTTGCTCTTTACGAGGGCGAAATTTGGTGCAGTTGCTCTTGTAATTTTGATAGATCATGTTGCAATTCTTCATCTTCATGAGTCATAGTAGAGTAATCTCAGGGCTTAATGGGTGTTGAATTCTTTTTAGGAGGCATTTCAAAAACCAATACTAAAATGTATGCTCAATAGGCCCTTGGAATCACTTCAAACTAATTTTTTTATACAAGATTTATGCAATTCAGAAAAAAAATACACACATTTTTCTTGCTTTTGAGGAGGTCGATATTGAGACTGAATTATCTCTATAATTTTGAATCTTCAATATCTGAAATTTGGCTCTGTGGCAGCCTTCTGGATCCTCTTTTGAATGCAACAAGTCTGACCTAATTTGGATTCTTGAAGACAAAGTTATGCTCAATGTCCTACGATGACCTAATTATGGACTAGTTCAGTAGAGAAAATTTGTACGACTTGCCACGTGTCAGTGTTTCCTCCTTCGGCTTTGAAATTCATAGACAGGAAACTACATTCCATGTAATTGCGGCCATGTTTTACAGAATTCCAAACCGATGCTCAGAGAGAGAGTTATGAATATTGTCCCATGATCACCTCTTTCAGATGAAATTTAGGAGCCTGAAACATCCCTAACTCCCACAGACCATATCTCTGAAAATATTGCAAACCAAGATCTAAAATTGTGCGACGATGTTCCTCCAGATTTCGGCTTCGCGCTTTAAAAATTTCAGCTTCTGAACCTTCGTAGAAACAAAGTTATAGTGAAAATTCCACGATGACCTGTTTGGAGTAGCGAAACATTATAATCCAAAGGACTGATACCAAATGTTGTGAAACCAACTGCAAAAATAGAAGAAAAGAGAGATCAACGCCTTAGAAATCAGCCACTTCAAGGGGGAAACCTCCAATACATTACATAAATGAAAAATTCTTGGATTATACAAATGACAAAACCTCCTTTCTATATATAGGAGTCCATGGGGCCATAATGTAATCCTAGTGGGGCCGCAATGTAATCCTAGCCGACCTAACAATAATAATTTAAGGGCACAATAATAACAATATGAGAGTTATAGGGATACAACAATAACAATAAGGGGGTTACACTAACAAGAATAAGAGACTATACTATTAATATAGGGACCTAACATAGACCTCATAGATAACCCAATCTTTAGAAGAACGAGCCTAATGAAAGACCAGTCTGCAGAGTCATAGGCCTTACGGATATCAATCTTCATAATTAGAGCCTCCATTCTGTTTTCATGTATGGAATGACGAGCCTCTTGGGCTATCGCAATGGCATCGTATATAGACCTCCCTCTTAAAAAACCAAATTGCTCCTTTGTTATGCATGAAGATAGGGTCTTCCAAATCCTATTTGCAATAATTTTTGAAATAATTTTGTATACAATGTTATAGAGTGCAATAGGTCTATAGTCTGAGAGTGCAATAGCTCTATAGTCTGAGAATCGTTCTGGATCTGTTAACTTTGGAATGATTCTCAAAAAAGTTGAGTTCATGTCGCTAGGGACAAATCCCAGAACTCAAATATTCCACAACCAAAAGAAGCTCATCCGCCATCATATCATAGAAGTGTACAAAAAATTCAGCAGGCCATCCGTAAGGCTCAAGGCCTTTATCGTGGGCAAACACTTTTAAAGCAACTTCTATCTCCTTCTTTGTTATCTCCATTATCTCATATAAATATTATGAATTTTCATAAACATGTAACCCAAAAACCAAAATTAAACTTACTACTTAACCCAAAAAAAAATAATAAAAACTTATAAATTATACTTTCATAACTTTAATTTTAAAATTCTTTTTATTGTTATTATTTTATTATTTTCATGTTATTATTTTCATAACATGAGATGATAACATTTCTACCCGAGAGCGTCTAAATGAATAATGAATCACTACAAACTTTCTTATTTTAAAATATTGAAAAAAAATAGTCACGGTTTGGGCTGCCAAAACAAAATTTCGAAAAACGAAAACCAAATTTCGTTATGCGTTAGTTAAAGGCGCCCCAACATAACATCCTCGCCCTGGCTAGGAGCATTGGGGTTCATGAAACAAGTGAGCTCTCTCTGACTTGATTGTGATTCATATAAATTAATTATTGTTTGATGTTTTAATCAGTTTCTGCTTTCGATTTTATCCTTCTACGATCTCCTTGTTCTCACGTCTTCCTCTCATTCTGGTATCTGCTTAACTCATCTCATCTGTAACACCTTCACAAACATGTAAGATATTTCAATCAACTGTCTTCTCATCTTTACCAGTAACACCCTCACTAACATCTAACTTTGAATGTTGGCGACGTAAACATTATGCGAATCATTATCTCAAATTTTCCCGAATATATCCTTTTCGGTTCATCTTATTATATGGTTTCTCCAAAACCTATCTCATGGATCTACGCGTGGCATCTCAAAGGAATCTGCGAAGTTTTTTTATAGCATTTGAACAGGGAATTATGGTTAATGCTGGCAGGATTAACTATTCTTAGGAGACAATCCATGTATCATAACAGTATTAACTATTTCCAGGAGAAACCTGGGATAATATAGATAGAAATGAAGATACACAGGCAGAATAGCAATAAAGAAGGAAAGATCTCGGATAATATCCAATTACAGAACATCGAAATGGATGCACCATGCTATGTTTGAATCAATCTCACCCCTTTGTTATCGGGCATTTGAAAGATGTTAAAATTTCAGGTAATGAAAGCTATAGAGAAAAATTTATAAACAGCAAAACATCGCTTACCTGCGCTGTAGCACATATATTGGATCCATTTCATCGTCAGCTAAACCTTAAATTTGTTATTTCTCAAATAATTGTGTGGGAAATCATAAATCTTCATTGCGTATATTTATTTTATTCTATTTTTACTCAACAACCATCCAATTGTATTCATAAACATCAAAAATAAAACTGAATACATGAATGTTGGTTCAGTTATCTGAACAATCACAGTAAATAAATCTAGAAGAGGTACAATTTGCTTCTATGTGCTTTCTGAACATGCAGCCGGACCAAATTAGATGATCCGTTTCATGCTTTATTACCAAATAGTATTTATCCCTACTTAATATATCCTTGGTCGTTCTCTTTTGGATATATTTGATTTGTGACTGGAATTCTATTTCTAGGTATGACTACTTTTAACAGTCGGATATGAACTATCAGCAACTCTTATGGATCCCATAGGTCGATCCGTTAACGCACTAAGACCCACTCCATTAATCTCGTTAACTGGACACGAATCTCCCCCCGCTGGGAGATCTATAGTTTTGACAATGAGAGAAGGGATTCGAACATCTCATTCTTCATCTTAATATTATTATTATTATTTTGGATTTCATGTAGCTGCAATTTGAATTTCAATTGCAATGACCTACTAGCCGAACCTTCACCAACCATAGTGACGACAACAAGCATGGCCATCAATATTACAAATCGTGCAGACGCTCATTTCCGTATTGCTCCAACCTATACAATTCTTCTCTTCGCAGCCGTAGAATAAGTAATCGATTGCGACAATATCAATATCAAAAGAAGAAGAAAATGAATGATAATATTATTGTGTATAACGTAAATACAGATGCAAATATATATAGCCAGTAGAGGAGGGCAAAGAAGACGGAAAACGTGGAAATGAGGAATAACAGATGAATCTATAATGTGGGCTTTTGGAATTCATTCGACATATTCAATGGAATGAACTGGCCTCCGAAGTGGAATCCTGATCTCCGTGCATAAGTCTTTCCCAAATCGCTGCCTATAAAATTCTAGCCGAAGACAAAAGATTGACTTTTGACATTTTGTATATAACTTATAAAACCCTTGATTCAGTTTCGAGACTCGACTATCGTTGAACATGCTCATGGACTTTTACACCTTGTCACATAATCCCGACGTTGAACGATTTAAAAAACAATTTTATCCTACACTATAATATCTATAAGAAGGTTCCTGCAAGTGAAATAATGGCGACGAATAAACTTCCGGCCTTTCTCTTTCTTCATTACTGTATACACGTATTTAAGCTAGTTGCGGATGTTAACTTATAACATTCATCGACTTAAAACCTTAAATTTGCCTTTTAATAACGGCAGCCATATGGGCGTTATATGAGTCTGCCTCTTCACAAGCGAAGGTCTCTTACGAAATACTGTTTTCATTTTTTTTTTTAAATATATATAGGGATGGTTATTAATCGAACGACCTCTTCAATCGTCTCATATTCTATCTGATGGTATATAGAGTGACAGTTAGGGGTTTTCAAAGAAGAACGGTTTAGGGAAGTTGTTTTCAAAGAGAAATGCTTTAAGGCTTAAGAATTCGTTAAAGTGTAACTACATTATGGAGATTTTAACTAAAAATGCTTTCTAAAATCTACATCTATCTCTATTCTATCTATCTTCTAAAATTTAATGCCACTTTACCTAAAATATTTCTTACATCTATCTTTCTTTAAGGATTACGAAATATAACATCCTAATTACACAATATGTGTTACATGGCCAAAAATACTAACAATCTTATAATCCCTCCATAAATAAAAACACTTGTATTTACATAAAACCTGCTCCCTTTTAGAAATTCCGAAAACCTTTACTTCTAGACAATAAATAATGTACTTGAGTTTAAATTGCAATAATTACCACTATAACTCATAAACCTAAAAAATATTTAGACCTAGAATCTTTTAAAACATAACTTTAACTTGTAGATGAAATAAATATCTCAAGGCTTAAACCTGAAATCTTTTAAAACCTAATTTTCATTTCTAACTATATCCCATAACAATAGCCCATTAACCTACCTTAGGAAGACTTATAGCTACCTTAGTGTTTGTTGGAATATTGAAGAATTCTAGAATTAATAATGGAGAAATTAAACTCCCCCTCTTCAACACAGAGAAAATAAATTTCACTCTCAGAAAAAACAGAGTTTCAACTCAATAAAACAAACATTTATTCCATAAAAATTTGTTACAAGTTCTTCCTCACTGCAGAGGGATTACAACTGCTGGACTGTTACAAGACACAGTTCCAAAACAAAATAAAATTCTTCTCTGTTTCTCTATAAAAAAAACTCTACTGTGAATTTTTCATTCACTGTCTCAAACATACACTGCTGTGTATAATTTAATTCTTCTCTGTCTTTTAAAAAAAAAAACAATTGCACTGCTGTACATAAAAATAGAACGTCTCTGTTCTATATGTCAACAACAACAACAACAAATTACAATTCTGTTGTATTATATAAAAAATATCTCAGATCTAATTTAATGTCATTTGTTGACAAAAAATCACCGCTTGAGAATTCATTTTTGGCATCATAAATTCTGCGGCACCGCTTAAAAAATCATTTATAGCGAATTTGCATGGTGGCAGCGGTGAATTTTCGCGGCGGTGGTGATTTGGTCGCGCATGGGCGGAGACACCACGTAATGGTGGTTGCGGGGGCTGCCTTCCGCCCGTACACAAAAATTGGGGTGAAGCCCCGCAGTTAACCGTGGCCGTTCATTTGTGGTCAACGCTCGATCGGGAAGTTAAATGCGGGGGTTCCCATCCCGTTAACCTCCGTGCTTTTTAACCTCCCGCTAGCCGTCGATCTCCTGTCAAGTGATGATCGCTCCGCCAACCTGCTCCCACTTTTCTTTTGCGCCTATTCATCCATGTTGCCGCCTGCAGACTCGCTCGGGCAGTTGGAAATTACATTCCAACACTCCCCCTTAATTTCAACTGCTGGGTTTTCTTGCATACCCAAGCATTTTCTGAAATGTTCAAAGCTTTTCTGCGCAAGTGGCTTTGTGAGGATATCTGCATATTGATCCTCTGTTCTGCAATGATGCAAAACTATCTCACCATTGTTAACCAATTCACGTATGAAGTGAAATTTGGTGTCAATGTGCTTTTTCCTTTTATGAAAAACATAATTTTTGGACAATGCAATAGCTGAACTATTGTCACAAAAAATCACTCTCCCTTTTACCTGTTCTTGGCATAAGCTTCTCAACATTTTTCTCATCCAAACTGCTTGACACGCTGCTGTTGTAGCTGCCACATATTTTGCTTCTGCTGTAGACAATGCTACAATGGGTTGTTTCTTAGAAGCCCATGAAATGGCTCCTGAACCCATGTGAAAAACATAACCGGAAGTGCTCTTCCGATCATCTACACTTCCAGCCCAATCACTGTCAGTGTATCCAACTAAATCTGAACATTCTGAAGTAGTATAAAAAATACCAAACCTTTTTGTACCTTTAACATACCTCAAAATTCTTTTTGCTGCTTGCCAATGTGCATCCTTTGGTTTTTCCATGAATCTGGAAATCAAAATAACAACATGCATTATGTCCGGCCTAGTTGCAGTCAAATACATAAGGCTGTCAACTATTCTCTTGTATAAACTAGGATCAAAATCCTTGCTGCTGTCCTCTCTGCTGAGTTTTAATCCCATCACTGAGGGAGTGATAGCTGCTTTGCATTGCTACATGTTAAATCTTTCAAGCACCTCATTAACATACTTTTCCTGTGAGATAAAAATCTCATTTTCATCTTGTTCTACTTCTATTCCTAAGAATTATTTCAACAAACCCATATCAGTCATTTCAAATTCTTCTTTCATGACTGTTTTAAAATGTTCAATAAGGCAATCATCATTACCTGTAAAAATAACATCATCAACATACAAGACTACAATAAAGATTTTACCATCTTTTTCTTTGATGTAGAGGGTGGGTTCTCCCTCACACTTTTCAAATCCATTTTCCAGTAGATAAGAGTCTATCCTACTGTACCACGCTCTTGGCGCTTGCTTCAGCCCATAAAGAGATTTCTTCAACTTGCATACTTTGTGTTCTTGGCCTTTCTTTTCATAGCCGAGAGGTTGTTCAATGTAAACCTCTTCCATTAACACTCCATTCAGAAATGCTTACTTCACGTCTATTTGGTAAACTTTCCACTTGTTTTGTGCTGTTATGGACAGCACTGCTCTCACGGTTTCCATTCTGGCAACCGGTGCGAAAGTTTTCTCATAATCTATTCCATGCTTCTGTTTATAACCTTTGACAACAAGTCTTGCCTTGTGGCTCTCTATTTTGCCTTCAGCATTACTCTTGGTCTTGTAGACCCATTTATCTCCAATTACATCTTTACCTTTTGGGAGTTCAACCAAATCCCATGTCTTGTTTCTTTCTATGGCGTTAATCTCCTCATCCATAGCTTCTATCCATTTCTCATCCTTGTTAGCTTCTTCGAATTGAACGTGATCATCAACATGAAAATATAAAGAAAACAAAGAATTGATACCCTCATTAGCTATATCTTGTTCATAAATATCTTTCAAACTTCTGAATTTCTTACCTCTTTCAGTAGGTGTACAAATGCTTGAAGAAGCACTTGAATTTCCTCCTTGTGGTGTGCTTGGAGAAGCACTTTCATTTCTCCTCAAGGGTGTGCTTTGCTGCTCTTGTGTTGGTGCTGCTGTTTGGGGATGTATTTCAGCCAACTCATCATCATTTTCATCATGAGATAAACAGTGTTTAACATTTACTATCTTCTCTATGCTTCCATCCCAAGCTTCCTCTTCAATGAACTGAACATCCCTGCTCACAATAAACTTCTTGGTGGATGGGTTATATAACCTGTATGCCTTGGATTCCTCACTGTATCCAATGAAAATATATTTCTCCCCCTTGCTATCCAACTTCTTCCTTAGCTAATCCGGAATGTGTGCATAAGCCACACATCCAAAAACCTTCATGTGTGTGACATCATGCTTTGTGCCACTCCATGCCTCTTCCGGCACTTTGTTCATAACTGCTTTTGTAGGGCACCTGTTCAAAATATACGCTGCACAATGTACATCTTCAGCCCAATAATCATTTAGCAAATACTTTGCCTTTAACATACTCCTCACCATGTCCATTATGGTTTTGTTCTTCCTTTCGGCTACTCCATTTTGCTGCGGAGTATATCTAGTTGTAAACTACTTATGAATACCATTTTCTCTACAAAAACGTAGAAATTTTTTAGATATATACTCACCTCCTCTATCAGTCCTTAAGACTTTGATATGCCGCCCACTTTGTTTCTCAACAAGTGCTTTGAAATTGCAAAATTTTTTAAACACTTCACTTTTGTTTTCCAAAAAGTAAACCCAAGTTTTTCTTGTGAAATCATCTATAAATGTTAAGATATAGTGGCTATTAGCAAGTGATGGAGTTTGCATCGGTCCACACACATCTGAGTGGACAATCTCTAAGGGTGCTTTTGCCCTTATGCTTTTCACGGAAGGAAAACTTTTTCTGTGTTGTTTCCCCAAGATACAACCTTCACAAAGGTTGTACGGTTTCTCTATCAATGGTAAACCACTTACCATTCCTTTTCTATTTAACAAATTAAGACCTCCAAATTTGAGATGTCCAAATCTCAAGTGCCATAATCAATTATCATCTTTTGGTTCGCTTTGGAAAGTCTCTTGTGCAACTGCTGCTTTCTCTTCACCATTCTTCAAATCTGCTCTCATTCTGAGAGGGAACATCCTGTTCCTTGTCATCTTCACTTCAGAAATACATTGATTGCTGGGTGGTTTGTCCATGATGGTACAAACATCATCCTCAAAGAAAACATTATACCCCTTATGAACAAGTTGTCCAATACTTAAGAGATTACACTTCATTCCTAGAACATAATAAACATCTGCTATGGATTTCTTTGCACCTAATCTTGTTAAAACATTTACATCTCCTTTTCCCATAACAGAAACTTTGCTATCAGTTCCTAGTGTGACTTGTGACTGCACACTCTCATCTAACATATAAAACATTGCTAAGTTTCCTGTCATATGGTTACTACAACCGGAGTCTAGAAACCATAAATCCTCATTCTTTTCTTCAGCCATATTACAAGCTAAAAACAAATTGTTTTGGCTGTTATTTTCTCTAGTGAAATTTTCACTAGTTCTACTTCTCATATCTTGCTTCTTCGTTCTACATGCATTAGCATAATGACCATATTTTTTACAATTGTAACATTGGGCATTGGATTTATCATACCTCTGTCCTTGAGCATTCTACTCACCATTCTGCTAACTGCTGTCTTGGCCGTGGCTATGATCTTGACTGTTGCACCTTCCACTTGAATGTGAAGGGTTGTTCCTTCCACCTCTGTTTTGGCTTCTGCCTCTTCCTCTTTTGTTTCCTCTGCCTTGCCCTCTTCCTCTTCCGAAAGACATCTGGGTCTTAAAAGCATTTTCTAGAGATGAGTTTTCACTCCTACCCAATCTCTGTTCATGAGTCATCAGTGATGCATGTAACTCATCTACTGAAAACTTTGTGAGATCCTTAGTCTCTTCTATGGTGGTGACAATCACATCAAATCTTGAGGGTAGACTCCTCAAGAGTTTTTCCACAATCCTCTTGTCTTCAAGATTCTCTCCATGAGATGTTATTTGTGTGACCATTCAAATCACATGACTGAAGAATGAGTCAATATTATCTGACTCTTTCATGCAGAGAGTCTCAAAGTCTCTCCTTAGCAACTGAAGTTTTGTTGTCTTCACTTTTTCCATACCCTGATAAGCTGTCTTGAGAGTTTCCCATGCTTATTTGGATCTCTTAGCTGATGCTATCCTTGGAAATACACTCTCATGCACTACTTGATACAAGAAGAAAAGAGCCTTGGCATCTTTCTTCTTATTTCTCTTCAAATGTTCTCTTCCTGCTTGAGTTAATACATAAAACTCTGCTTCATTTGCTGGCTCTTCAAATCCATCCTCAACAAATTCCCATAAGTCTTGGGAGACAAATAATGCTCTCATATTTATTGACCAGTAGTAATAATTTTTCCCATTAAATTGTGGGAGATGGATATTTCCCATACCCATACCAGTGCTGGCTCCAGCCATTCTGCACTCTTTAACTATGATTCAAAAACACTTGACTGTGTGTTTAAAATTAACTAACTGTACTGCAACAGTAACAAAAAACTGTATAGAGAAATACCTTTGAATTCTTCTTATCTGAGTCTTCACACCGCCAGAGAAGCTTCTGCAATAAATAACTCCTTCCCTTCAGCTTATTTGACCTTCAAATAGCCTGAACTGGCTCTGATACCATGTTGAAATATTGAAGAATTCTAGAATTAATAATGGAGAAATTAAACTCCCCCTCTTCAACACAGAGAAAATAAATTTCACTCTCAGAAAAAACAGAGTTTCAACTCAATAAAACAAACATTTATTCCATAAAAATTTGTTACAAGTTCTTCCTCACTGCAGAGGGATTACAACTGCTGGACTGTTACAAGACACAGTTCCAAAACAAAATAAAACTCTTCTCTATTTCTCTATAAAAAAAACTCTACTGTGAATTTTTCATTCACTATCTCAAACATACACTGTTATGTATAATTTAATTATGCTCTGTCTTTTAAAAAAAAAACAATTGCACTGATGTACATAAAAATAGAACGTCTCTGTTCTATATGTCAACAACAACGAAAGAAAATTACAATTCTATTCTATTATATAAACAAAATATCTCAGATCTAATTTAATGTCATTTGTTGACAAAAAATCATCGCTTGAGAATTCATTTATGGCATGATAAATTTTGCGGCACTGCTTAAAAATTCATTTATGGCGAATTTGCATGGTGGCAGTGGTGAATTTTCGCGGCGGTGGTGATTTGGTGGCGCATGGGCAGAGACACCACGTAATGGTGGTTGCGGGGGCTGCCTTCCGCCCGTACACAACAATTGGGGTGAAGCCCCGCAGTTAACTGTGGTCATTCATTTGTGGTCAACGCTCGATCGGGAAGTCAAATGCGGGGGTTCCCATCTCGTTAACCTCTGGGCTTTTTAACCTCCCACTAGCCGTCGATCTCCTGTCGAGCGATGATCGCTCCGCCAACCTGCTCCCACTTTTCTTCTGCACCTGTTCATCCATGCTACTGCCTGTAGACTTGCTCGGGCAGTTGGAAATTACATTCCAACAGTGTTAAATCTAAACCATCCCTATCTTTTTTAAACTTGATTATTTAAACTTATTTCTTTTCTCTTTTTTTAATTTATTTCAAAATTTAAACTTATTCACAAAATTTATTAAAACACGTTTAAACATTAAATTTACAAAATTTTTAGATACAATTATATATATATATATATAATAATATATAATAATAACATCTTAAGGCGATATTCTTTGAGAACTCCACCCAATGTGTATCAGTCTACACGATCCGATGGAATGGAATGTTAGACAATTGAATATATTTAGGCCATTGAATTTATGGCTAATAGTTTAGAGAAAACTAATACTTTGGGCATGTAATAAACACGTTCAAAAATTAATCAAATGGTTGCTTCTTGCTTAATTGCTTCTTGATGGCTCAACATGAAGGCTTATTCCCGTCTGCCTTTTATTGTAGGGTTTATTACTTTTATCTTTGTTGATTTCCTTCTTCCATGTAGGGTTTATCTTGAAAGGATTGTGTTATTTTTTCATTTGTAGATTTTACGCAAGGGGAGAAAGGTTGGTCATTTTTATAACATAACGTTCATTTGGTTGGCTATCAAGTTTTTTTTTGCAAGATTGTATATATTATTTTATTTTAATGCAACTGCATTGAAAGATTTCCTTGGAGAGAAGTCACAATGTGGTTGGATTTATGTTTACAACTTGCTTCCTAAGCCCGCATCTGCTATAGAATTCAATGTTGTTGTTGATGGGTTAAGAAACCCTAGACTCATTCCATTTATGTGTTGAAGTGATGAATATACTATGTATGTTTCTGTTGTTATGATGCATATGTGTTGTTTGTTGCTATCATGACCGTTTCTATTCTTAATGCTTGTCTCATTTTGACATAATTTCCAATAGATCAGGCATCATTTATGAAATGCATATGGTAAGAGCCGATTAGTGTGAGACAATTTTTTGTTGTTGTTGCTTTTAATTTAACGTGAGACAATTTATCGTTGTTATTGCTTTTAATTTCTCTTTGCGCTTCCAATGCTTCTCCAATTCCTTAAATGATTTTAATAAATTACGTAAATCTATATCAAAGAGCTACAGGACATATGTAAAATTAACCATCACCCCTTTTTTTTCACTTTAGATTTGACACGATGACAAAAAGTGACGTGACTAGTTATTTTTTGTTGCAGATACAAGGAACACCTGTGCTCTCTTTGATGACAGCATATGTGAATATTAGAAGTGGGCGGGGTTTACCCAAAGTACCTAAATTTGGCCATCTTATTTCCTTTCTCTTTCTTTGTTACACAACGAACACGACTATATCATTCATATCACGTGCCTTTGGAGATTGGTGAATTTCCTGTTATGATACCTAAGTTTCAATTAATTTATAACAACATTCATGAGTGTGCATTTAAATCAATTCATTCTGAAATCATAGTTTTTCATGTATATATGTCAATGTTTGATGCATGTCTATGGATTCAAGGATAATTTCATTATACTAAACGAATACATGGAAATTGGTGCTCACAATCTCTTGGCATTTCTCTTGGCATGTCGTTTTGGAATCAAGAGGAATTGTATATATTATTGTTTTTCACTTGGGACAGACAAAAATATTTTTATTATTAAGCACACAAAGATTTTGATCATGATTTTTTCTTTAGTAGATATTAGTCGCTTCATCACGCCTTTGTTATAGTGCAATCCTCAATAGGTCAATAATATTACTTTTTTTTCGCTAAATATATTACAAACGACTTAGAGTGGATTTGGGTATTTTATATTTTATATGTTAGAAGTTAGTGCCATGGATTCACGGAATCTCATTTTATTATGATCTTTATTCATAAATTTTGAAAAAAAAAATGCAATTCTTTAGTCTCGAGGAGATTCAATTATTTAAAATTGTAAATTGTAAATGGAGGATTTTTAGGAAATATTAATGGTGAAGTGCTTGCAAATGAAAAATTGTAAATGGAGTATGTTTAAGAAATACGTATATTAAAATGTTTACAAGAGTAAAATTTTAACCGAGTGAAAAATATGGTCAGGAAAATTTTAGGGGCTAATATTTGCAGGTGGGCTAATATTCCATGCTTTTTCCAAAAAAAAGATTCGCCAATTTCCATTTTTATAAAAATCAATTCACCGAAATTTTATAGTATAACATTATTTTGCCTTAAAAACCACCAATATTATATATTGTCTAATACAAAATAATTATAAATCTAAACATTTTTATAAAATTATCATCAAACATTTTAAAATTTTGATATTAGGGACTAGTAAGATTCTTCAATGTTACTAAACTTTATGATAAACTTCTGTGCTTAAAATTTTCCCTAGATATGGTTGAAGTTGGTTTTTTAACCTAGTGAAAGATATGGTTGATGCAGGTTACATGTCAGGAGAGGTTTTCATGAAAAAAACGTGGTAACCTATCGGGCACGAGAAGAGAACCTCTGAGAACAGAAAACATGCTTATGCTGATTGCAACTTTTGTCATTTAAGTTGTTTCATATTTATTTACTCATTAAGAGTTCACTCTCATTAGATGGAAAAAATTTGAAAAAAAATAAATTAAGATATTATTAGATCAAATTTCGAATAAAATGACATGAAATTATCCAAATGAGAGTAAGGGATATCAAATTATCATTTCTTATTAATATAATTAGGTGCATGTTAAGCATAAAAGATAAATTGTCAATCTTCTTTACATTGAACTTTTATCTTTTACTTTTCTTTGGAGGATCATTACACCGAAGATATTATTAGAGATTATTATTGGTGGATGACTACATATCTTCACATCACGATAATTTGTACTTATTTTTCTCTTATGTTGTTGGTCATATTTCTAAATGTTCTTACTATGTCAGAAATCATCAGTTGACATGTAAATCTACTTGGTTGTCCATTTATACACAACTTCATTTTTGTAGTGTCATTGTTTCTCATTAATGGTATTCATAATTTTTAAATCTACTTTGTTGTCTATTTATACACCACTTCATTTTTGTATTGTCATTGTTTCTCACTAATGGTATTCATAATTTTTGTATGGATTGATGCTTCCTTATATTTTTAGTAGTTATTGCAATATAATCATGTCTCGTTAAGGGAATTGATTGTTTGTTATATAAAATTTTTTGACACATTTAATATTCTCCTTGGTTGTGATAAGTAAGAGATGCGGGATATGATGTTTAATACAATCTGTCATTAAAATGTTAGTTTGAATGGTCTATAATTGTAACTTACAGTTTTAAATTATTTTAAATGAAAATAAGGAATATGGAAAAATTAGTGATTATGATTAAAAGAAAAGTTTTTATTCTACGAAAATTAGAAAAAATACATATAGATCCTAAAATATTTTTCATTGATTGCACTTTTTTATTCATATTTTTCATCACTTAACATTGAACTATTTTATTTATATTCAACTTTTTGTCATGTAATTGTTGAATTATACTTCTAAATAATATTCTATATAAATTTAAAACAATGACATTGAATTAGCAACAAGTCCAAACCATTAGATTAGCTTCAATAGTAGAAATGTGTGGGTTCATTACCTTCATAACAACTTTCTCCAATATTTGATCAGGGCATAGGTAGAGGCATATTTATGGTTGTACATGTCTATTCCATAGGCTCTTTTCGGTTCTCAGTATGAATGGATTTGTATTTACATTGAGATCATTAATTGTGTTTTTGTTTTTACATATTTTAAAAGCTCATTTTTTTAAGTAAGAAACTAAATTTGTATCCTTCAAGAGAGGTTCCCAAATGGGGCCATTTAAAGGAATATCCAAATATCTAGAAGAAATTATTACATATTTTAGAAGCTCTGTTTTTTGTGTAAAATACTAAATTTTCATCCTTTGAGAGAGGTTCACAAATGGGTCTATTTAAAGGGATATCTAAATATCTTGAAGAATACATAAATATCTCAAAGAAAACATACAACATCATGCAATAGAACAAATTTTTCGAACTCAACCACATATAGAGAATCAAACAACAAAATGAAATAGTTATAGTGGAACCTTTAGGGTTTTTACATTGTTTGGTCAAATTAGTTATTTTCTACACCTATCTCAGAGAAGGATTATGTTCATTATAATTCTCAAACTTTGTGGGTATTTTAGGGTCTCACATTAACATTTAAAATAATAGCAATCCAAAAAAGGTCACATCCACAAGGAAACAAAAAAAATCGATTTACCAAGAAACTCTATAGTAACAAATTGTTCATCTCCCAAACATATTTAATTTGAATTAGAAGTTACATCACTTGGTTTCCCTTCAAGGTAATTGACTCTCACTTGCAATCTAATTCCTTTATGTATTTTATTCATATATGACCTTTTTGCACTACGTTTCTTATATATATATATATATATATATATATATATATATATATATATATGATGTAAATAAGCACGATGATGTAGAAGATCGTGATAGCTATTCCTTTTTACAATTTTGGATTGGTTGTACATCTTTCAAGGTAGCCTATATTAGGTTCCACCATATTCAATTGTTTACAAGAAGGTCATTGAGGTGCCAAGGAAAAATCCTCGTAAAAGTAATTACCAACCAATCAAATAATTAACATAGTTTGAAACAATTCATTATTTTTCCATGAGTAACATTAACAAGTTTTAGCTCTATTTTTTATTGTAATTGAAGTTAGGAGACTTTGGATGATTTGTAATATTAATCTAAAATATGAAACCCTGCAAAATGAAATTAGATCAAAAGGCCTATAAAAGCTGAATTACATTACAATAATATTAATCTAAATGATGAAATTGAATTGAGGATATTATTGTATACGAATTTTAGTGTGAAATACAACTGGGTTAGCTTAAGAAATCATGGAATAAAGTATAAAAATCTGCAACCAATCTCAATCCATCAAAATTCACCCATTCATCATGTTTCATATAATCACTCTCGTTGAGAGTTTGCTAAACAATTCTTATTCCAAGGTATTGCTGAGAAAATAAATTATTCTTTTTCTTCACATTTCAAGACCATATTTAACTTTACTATACCTTTCAGGTGATGAGACAAATTCATCAATGGAGGAACATGATGGACATGAACACATTTTCTATATAAAGGTTCAATAGCCAAATTTATATTTCAATTCTACATGCCCTTCCCTTATGAGTCAATAACAATTCAAGAGGATCCTCTACTTCAATCACCTCATGGTTTTTACTATTTTCCTTAATTTGATCTCCATTTTCCTCAATCGGCTCAACATCCATTGGAATTCCAGACTTCTCTACAATAGCTGATGAAAGAGTTGAAACTTGTAGTGAAAAAACCAACAATTAGTTGAAGAAGACAATGGAAACAAACATTCTTTGAAATGATCCAATATTGATGGAATCGAGAAGAATTTGAGCTAGGTTTCTGGTTCGTCCTACACTTGATGCAACCATTAGTCTAAGGTGGAGAATCAATAGAGAGAATTTTTTTTCTTTTACTATAGATGAACCTCGAAACCACTTTTGATTATTTTCCACTCAAAATTATATCTTTTTATTGTATCGTAATTGAATTTGGTTGTGTTATTCATATTGGTAATCCAATTTTTCTAGATTAAAATAAATTGGGGAAGTTGATAGCCTTTTTCTTACAGATTAAAAAGTTTTTCGCTCTGATTAAATATTTCTCACAAATATTTGAAGTGGGCACTCCATAAAATAATGTATAAATCAATGCATTGATAATCAAATTATGATTGGGTAGAATGTAAAAGAATCCAAAATTTTAATCAAGTGAGACAATTCAAGATTTAAAAATGGTTAGAAACAACTATGAGAGGAGAAAGAAATATGCACCGAACATTCTTGAATTTATGCCTTAAGGCTTTCCTTTGCAACATCTCGTGCAATTGCTAGTTTAGATATTTTGATTAGTTAAAGGGTATATATGAAGAATAAATTGAATTCAAGAAGGAAGGGGATGGAATAGAGGATAGATTAGGAGATAGAAGAGAAAGGCTTAGGACCAAGAGAGGTTTGAGAGAGAGAGAGAAAATGGTTAAATTATTGTGTAATTAGGCAAGACATTCTATTAATAGAAATTGTGTGACGTTATCCTCTATTATCGTGTACCATGTCACATGTGTGCATTAATCCTTTATGTCTGTTGTGTCCACTAACTAACTGCGAAATTTGATTAATTACACAATTGGGTATAACCAAGTCTATTAATATGAGTGGACAATGGAGTTGGGATATACAAGAAGAAAAATCTTACGCAATTTGATAGAGATGAATAGATTGCTTGATTACGTTCAAAAATGAATATAGTTTTTACCCTTTCTATCATATATATAATGGAAAATTTTAGGAGCTAATATTCACAAGTGGGCTCATTTTCCATTATTTTTCCAAAAAAAAGATTCACCAATTTCCATTTTTTCTAAAAATGATTCGGCAAAACTTTACAATATAAAATTATTTTACCTTAAAAATCGCCAAAATTATATAGAGAATATACATAAAATCATTATAGATTTGAATAATTTTATAAATATATCAATAAAAATTTTATAGTTTTCATATTATGGACTAGTTTGCATCCATGCTTGTATAGGCCTAGTGATCCTTGGACTGATATGTGGCGGGATTGTGGTAAATCCTAGTAGTGTATGTTTGTTGTTTGGGCCTAGGAATCCCTTGGAGGGATTATAGTAAAGCCTGGTTGTATAGATGAGGGCCTGGAATCCCTTGGTGGATTGTGGTAAATCCTAATGAAGCCCTAGTTGGTTTTGTTGTAAGTACCACATTCATATTTGTAATATGGAATGGGGGTGATTGGCTAAAATAAATATTTGGTTCAGCGCAATATATGGTTGGGTGGAACATGGAAGCCCCTGACTTGGTTTCATTTTGCATACGTAAAAAATACCCCTTTTCCTCTTATGCATTATGTGTAATTTTTTTTGTTATTATGTGGTTATAACAGTTGTTATATCATGTTAATATGTTGGTTATATGTTGGTTATAAACATGGTTATGGAAGACTTGAGTTATGGATCTCATCATTTTTTGGTTAGTAAATGAAATGTTAATGAATGTATGAGCTAATAGATCATCGTGCAACTATTATGAGAAGGCATAAAACCTTCTTGACAATTATTAGATAGGTATGAAGTCCCTATGCTCATATGTGTCTATATGATTTGTAGACTATATGTTCATGATATGTTTGATAGAATGTCTGCCATTTCTAGGCATGGTTAAGATAAGTCCTTAATCACGTTTTTTGCTAGAATTTTTTTCTTTGTGTCATTTTTTCTTGAGTTTCATAATTTTTCAGAAGTCATATGGAGTCTAGCCCTGAGACGGTGGCACATATTTCACAGTCTCAAGCATAAAACTAGCTGAAAAATATTACAGTCGCACCCTTGTAGTGACTATGCATGTGACTCAAGGCCTATAATCGCATCGATTTAGGCTTCTGCATGCAACAGGGAGTCGAAATCAGTAAAAAGGAAATTCAACTCAAGTTTTGGAAAACTAGGAAGGTGTTTTATCCCATGGGGGTAATGTTAACCTGTGGAAGATCAGTAAGGTTTGGTTTTTTGATTCCACTTCCTTAAATATACTTGGGGAGATGAATCATATCATAGTAACTCTTCGTCACATATTTATGCTAGTGGACTCGTAAAATTGTGTAAGTGTGAGAGAAGGGTGTTACAGAGTGGTATCAGAGTAGGTTTCATTCTCTTTTGGTTGTGTTTGGTCTTTTTTCTCTTTACATGATATCTGATACCACATAGTGGTATCAAAGCATGGTTGTGGTATTAGAGCATGGTTCTACCCTTGGACTGGATGGGCGCAATGTTGATTTTCATGCATGCATGTAGGTTGTATATGTTCTTGTTATGTATGCATGGTGATGGTCATTGTTACAGTTTTATTTTCATGTAAAAGTTGATGATGTTGATATTGGGATGTTTTTGTCATGAATGCATGTTGGTTGTATATGCATTTTTTATGCATATAAATGTTTATATGTTGTTATGCATGCATTTTCATGGTTATGGTTATGGTTACGCAGGGATGGTTGGTCACGGATGCATCATGGTGGTCATTATTTAATTTTTTTCATCTGATGTTTTCGGTATGCTATGCTGCTAATGTGTTGGATGAGATAGAGAAGAGCATGCAAATCATTAGGGAGAGGTTGCAATAGTGGACCTCAGGGTAAGAGCATACCATCATATAGGTTTATACATTAGGTATACAAGCATGTTGGTTAATAGTTATAATATGCATTATGGCTATATACATGTTTATCATTCTATTGTTGTTGTGGTTACATGTGTGATGAATATTATTTAATCAGTGTGGTCATATGCACTTGTGTCAGATAGTTAGGAATGGTAATAACGTGTTCTTATATGCATTGCGGTTGTACACATGATGATTATGGTAATTGTATTTAATATATTGATGTTATATGTATCATGCTAATTTGGGTTGACATATGCATATGGTTATGTTCATGGTATTAAGGTATGATTCGATATATTTGTGATATTGTGTTATACTAATATGGAATGACTTATGTAGATGCGATAGCCCCCCCTGAGATACACTACATTATGAGTTTGATTATTTCGTCAATTTTTCTTATCTAAAATGGTGTTTTTATAGGTTTTTTTAATGTTTGATTAATTGCATGATATGATTATGTGTCTATAATATTGCATGAAGAAATGATCTTGTTTTAAGATGGTTGTACTAACACATTATCTGCTGAGATAGCTGATATGCACTTAAGTCCAAGAGGGTGCTAGATGTAGTATTATGACTAATGATTGTGAGTTTCCTATTGGTTATGACATGGCTATTAGTCTCGGTAAATGTTGATTTCAAATTAATATACACGATGTCTTAATATTTGGAACATGTAGCTGACATGTGTGAACAATTACAGGGCAACAAACTTGGCATTAGTGTGACAATGTAATTGTTTATTTGTTTATATAACTAATAGTTCGGTGATGTGATAGTACATATTAAGCCTCAATTGCAGCAAGGTAAAAGTTCAGAGAAGGGAAATGGGTGAGAAATCCTTTGGCTATGATTGGAAACTATAATTCCAAATTAATGAGTGCTTTGCATGAATATAGGAATTCTTATTAACCTTGATTTTGTTTGGAATTATATGGATATGTGCTATATTCCAGAACATGTGTTTGACAGGTATATTAGATAGTTTCTAGTGGTAGCTAGAGTCCATGAGATATTTCATGTATTTTTTCGGTTACAAGGAAACGTGCTTGGGACAACAAGGTAAGATAACTGGTATATTTATATGTTTATTTATACACTAAAAATTATATTTCTATGATAGTATGAAGTAGAGAATTGCATGGAAAATGAGACTGCCATGAAATATTGGAGAAGGATCAGGTTGAGCTTTCCTTTGGAAGCATAGGGAACCCATGGGTATTGATTCATGGTGTTTGTTTCTAGTTTTGTTCTTTCAGTATTTTGCATTTTGTTTGTGTTTGAATTTTAGTTTGTTATTCCAAGTGCATGGCCATGCCACTTTACCGATGATATCATATTGCTATTAGTTTTCATGGTTTTATTCTTGGTTTTTTTTGGTTATTTCCTTTTATGTTTTGAGGGAATTGGGAATTGGTTTGGGAAAGAGGAAATATAATGGAGATTGGGGAGATCTAAAAGAAACTCAACAGGTAATGTAAGACTCAGATGAATCTTGGTGCATGTATAAGGGAAGTTTAAGGAATGAATATGACAACCTATTTAGCTAGTTGGGTCCATTAGGATAAATGAACAATGGTAGGAAAGTCTTTGGAAAAGGTAAAATGAATCTAATTAAGGTAACAAATTCCCTACCTATGATGGGAATTTTTGTTCTCAATGTTGTGCATGTTGTGCATAGATAAAGGGAGTTTTCTTAACCTTAACCTTATGATATCTAGTAATTATGTTGTGATTATTGTTATGATGATGTAAAAATGCATAAGTAATGATGATGTATGATGAATAGTAATTATGATGATGTATAGTAATTATGTATGTACGTATGTTGTTGTCTGACAAGGTCATTAAGGATCATGGGTGTTTTATGATGATTTTTATATGTATATATGTATGTATGTATGTCATTGACTGACAGGGTCATATGAATCATTCTTGCGGGGGAATTATTGCTTATGTAGGTGAATGACATGAAGAGGTTGAAGAGAAGGCACTAGGTGCTTTTTGGGTGTGGAAACTGATCTGATGTGCATACGAAAAGGACATAGTATAAAGGTATAAGATAAGGATCACTTAAAGGATAAGTATTAGTATTTTATTTCATTTTTAATTATGCATGTGATCTATGATTCTAGTTTATGATGATTGCATGTGATCTATGATTCTATTTTATTATGGTTACATCTGGTCTATGATTTGATTATGATGGTGTGTTTTGAGATAACTAGATGTGATATGTTTATACATGATTATTTGATCAAATAAGTATTTTGACTTGTCATGAAAAGAAGTGAAAAAAATTTCATGTGTACCTTATTTACAAGCCACCAATGAGGTATGATGTAGATTTATTTCAATTTATTTTGAATATAATGGAAATTATGTTCTTGGTGTAGGAAAGCATGGAAATGCCTAGTTTGGGTGGTTGAAATTGATTGCAAGAATTTAAGTAGCAGTGAAAGGAATTGGAATAGGAAACAATATGCTATTAAAGCACTTCAATAGCAGGGAAGTTTTGAGACACGAGTACAGAATAGTGTCTATTGATTTCAATGAGCATGTTATGACTGATATGATGGTTTTGAGGTAGGTGTATGACTTGTTTTTTTTTTAACCTTCCGAAGTGAAGAAACCTTGCCAAGGGATGGATCACCCGAGAAAGGGGATGCTGGGGAACCTGGAAGGTGATTGACTACATGAAAGGGGGTGATCATATTTCTTGAGGGACTATGCAGAAGAGAAGCGAAGGCTAAGGATGGATTTATTTTGGTTGTTACCATTTGAATATGGAACCAAATGCACATTTGGAGTGCACCACGTAATAATGAGTCAGTAATTGTTCATTGAGAGGACAAGTGGAACAGGATTATGGCACTGGACATTGGATGCACTTTTGACTTTGGCAGTGGATTCTACACTTCCTCAAAAGGATGTGAATCTTGGTAGTACTTTTGAGGGTGGAGGCATGAGCCTCAAGATTCTCTTGGTGGTTATGTAAGCATCATATATTTTTATTTTTTGGTTGAGAAATTTTTCATATGTGTATATGTGTGTATTATTGTAAATATTGTATCAAGTTGGATTTATAAATCTCCATAGACTGTATGATTATTTTATGGTTGAGAGAAATGTGCATGACTGTATATATGGTTTTGATTGTAAATAATGTAATGAGTTGTGTTATAAATATATAGTAAGTTGTATTGTTGTCATGTTGTTAAGTGGTCATGTTGGTTTCTTTTCAACAGGTTCTTCATTGTAAATATTGCATCGAGCAAAGTTATAAAGCTTCACAATAAATATGTTTTGTTTTCTTCAGCAGTGTTGGTGGTTGTAGGTGTCATTGAACATTATGGATGATTTTCCCTGAAGGGGGAGGAGTCTGTAACAACCCCAGGTTAAAATTTCATGTAATAAAGTTAATAAAGGAAAAATAATACCATGGTCATGAGACACATATTCCAAGATGGATGTTGGCAAAAACATCCTAGTATGGTTTCTCATTTGGTTTATTATGGCTAAAGGAAATTGGAAAAGGAAATGGAAAAGGCCTTCGAAAGGAAAGAGGCATTAATTGGCATTTTATTTATTAAAATAAAGGACATTAGAAGAAAATGAAGGTGAAAGGTCACAAGTTTCATGTGAGGAGGAAATTGGAGGAAAACAATTGAAAATGAAGAAATTAGAGGCCTCATTAATAAAAACGATTTTGAGGATTAGTTCACATATGGTTGAACTAGATTTTGGTTCAGCTAGATTTCCATATGGTTTCGAAATTGAGTGGGCTAGTGTGAGGAGAAGAACACAAGGCCTAAAAATACCTAGACTGGTGAAGGTGGGACTGCAGTAAATCCTGATTGTGTATACCTCATTGGGCCTAGGAATCCTTGACTAGTGAATGACGGGACATGCGATAACTCTTAGAGGGTAGAGACAGAGAAATTCCTCATGGTTTAGGTGGACAGATCTAGAGTCATCCATGCTTGTGTAGGCCCAATGATCCCTAGACTGGTATAGGTGGGATTGTGGTCAATCCTGGTATTTTTTGTTTCTTGTTTGGGCTTAGGAACTCTTAGAGTGATTGTGGTAAAGCCTAGTTGTATAGATGAGGTTTTTGGCCTAAGAATCCCTTGGAAGATTACAGTAAAGCCTAAAGAAGCCCTGGTTGGTTTTGTTGTAAGTCCCACATTCATGCTTGGAGTATGGCACGAGATTTATTGGCTGAAAGAAATATTTAGTTTAGCCTAATATATGGTCGAGTGGTACATGGAAGTCCCTGGCTTGGTTGCATTTTTTAAATAAGAGCTATTTTGATCTGGTGCATTATGTGTAAATATTTTGTTATTATATGGTTATAATGGTTGTTCTATCATGTTAATATGTTGATTATATGTTGGTTATAAACATGGTTTATGGAAGACTTGAGTTATGGCTCTCATCGTGTTTTGGTTAGTAAATGAAATGTTAATGAATGTATTAATGTATTATGAAAATGTATTAAACCTTCTTGACAATTCTAAGTTAAGGATGAAGTCCCGGATGTGTTTATATGACCTATAGACTACGTGTTCATGATGTGTTTGATGGAATGTATGTCATGGATAGGATTGGTTAGGCCAATAACTTGATCAAGTTTTACGTTAGAAGTTATGTCTTTATGTCATTTATTGTTTCGCAAAGTTTCATGATGTTATGGATAGTGATATGGAGTCTATCCCTGAAAAGGTGCCATAGATTTCACAGTCTCAAGCACAAAATTGGCTGAAAATACTACAATTGCATGGATGGAGGCTTGTGCATGTGACTGGAGGACTATAGTTACATGGATACAGACTTGTGCATCGATTGGGTGTCCATATAAGTAAATAGACAATTTAACTAAGTGTTTGGACACCTAGAGGAGTGGTTTATCCATTGGGGTCTTGTAGCACCCGAGGAAAGTCAGTAAGGTTTGGTTTTTCGATTCCACGTCCTTAATTTTACTTGGGGATTTGAATCATATCATAGTAACTCTTCATCACATATTTACCCCGTGGACTAGTAAACTTGGGTAAGTGTGGGAGGAGGGTGTTACACATTTAAATAGCTATTTCACATGAGATTGAGCTTCATGGATGGCAAAGAATCCACGGGTTTAGAAAAAAAGGTTTGATCTATCTTGAATTGCAAGTAAATCCTTTAAAAGGCTTCTCACGCCATCAAATATTAAGGTTGGCTTTAGGAGTACTGGAATTTGACCACTGAATTATCATGATTTTATGTATGTTATTAGTTGTAGTGAGGAAATTCATGTGGATAATTAGGAATAAGGGAATGTCTGAGGGCATGTTGATGCATAAGAAGAAATGGATGAAGAGAAAGATGTGGTGAGAGTTGATAATATGATTTCCCTCTCTTAAGGATACTTCTATGGTGATGATGATGAACATGTTAGTGAAACACAATATAATCATAAACCAATTTACAGTAACATGGAGGTTTTTCTACCAACGAAATCACACACAAATTTTGGATGTGATATTCTTAATGACTCGATTAATCATGCCACTAACAATGAGAATGTGATTTAAAATAAATTTGTTGATATTTCACTAGGAAGAAACATTGATCAATTGATATTGTTAAGCCAAGTAACCGAACAATCATGTCTGGAAGAACCCGTGATGAACATGAACAAACATAACATCACAAGAACCAATGAAGAAAGCATGAGCATGCCTTCATAACCAACATAAATAAATAATGAAAATGTTCATTTTTTGTGGATAATAGATCAATGGAAAAATAAAATGTACATAATGAGGAATCATATCAAGATAAAAATATAATTCAATCAGTTGTACCGGATACTAAAAGGAAAGTGTCAAGAAAAGAGTGAAAAGTGTCAGGGAAGGAGTAGCTACTTGGCCAGTTCCTAAAGTTACCAATAGAGACAATATCAATGAAAAAAAGATAGTCCTCATTTTGGATGGAGTTCATAGTTACTCACTATAGAAGACTATATAAAGTTATTAGTTGAGTCTCAATAAAAGAAACTTGAAATTAATGAATTAAAATAGAAAAATAAGGATTTATCCAAGGACAATTAGGAAACAAGTATTGTTGCAGCACAACTTTGAGTAAAGGAAAGGCCTTAAAGAGAGAAATTAAGGAAAGATAAGGACGTTTAAAAATAACTGGAAAGGAATGAAAAGGAATGAAGGAAGGCTCAACAATTTCTTGAAAAATAACAAGGGATGATAGATAACATTGACAATGATGTAAGAACAGTCAATGAAACCAGGATGATGTCAAACACATTGGACCATGTTTCAGATAATACACCATTACTCCAAGACCTCATAAGCATCCAATTCCCTTGCTATACAAAAGGGGGTTTTCCCACTTTCTATATTCCTACCAGTACATGTGTCCATCCTATATATGATTATCAAACAACACCACTTAATGAAAGGGTTAGTAGCACAAGTGTGAGAAATGGATACTCAATTCCTCCATGGAAACAACTGGTAAATTGGATTCAATCATATGGTATAAATCCAACACATCATAATAAACTATCATTAGGTAGGCCAACCTACTTGGATCAAGAAGGAAAATCAACAAGGTTGGGCAATGAAAAATTAAAGGCCATCAAGCATAAGGGTGTCATATTTTTTTCGGTGTAACCACATTAGGATGTCCATTTTTGTAAGAATTCCATTTTCGATACTGATATTACATATCTATGACTGATGTAGATACTAATATAATCTCTCTAGATTTGTAAATTTGAATTTATTTTGACATAATTAATTCTATGATCTTTCTCTCTTCTATTCATTTGTATTTGAGTAACACATAGAATGTTCTCTCATGCATTGATGTAGGATGTTCTCTCTTGTACCCAAATACTATATGTTTAGAGTCTGATAGGAAATCTAATTTGCAATATGATGAAATTAGATTTTATTTAAGTTTTCTCAGATGCGGGTGTTTAGAATTGACAAGTGGAGGCCTTGAGAGAGGTGCATGCCACAACCACATTGCTACCCATGGCCTAGGCATATGGAATTAAAAGCCTCTGAGGCTCCTTCAGCGTCAGTCACACTCTGCCTTCTCTGCGGTTTATTTCTCATCGCTCCGCCCTTGCTCTCTAGTTTATTTATCATCCTTCCCACATGCCTCTGTGGCAACTCATGGACCCCTACCATTCTCCCATCCCCTCTGTTTGATGCCTATATGTGCAGGCCTCTGGACTTTGGATGCAGAGTATCCATCTTCTTTCTTTGCGTCTTCTAGAACTTGGTTTCCATCTCGGCGATCGCCACCCTGTCTCCCCTCACACCTCCCCTTCATCGCCATCCTATCTTCCCTTTCCATCCAGTCTCCCCTTGTGACTCTCCTACGAAGCCATGCCTAGATTTCATAGGATGTGTTTTTGTCAGGGCCGAGGGCGAAGTCGAGCCTCCCGTCCACCCATCTCTGCTCTTGATGACTGTCACTCTCCCCTTCGTAAGGGCCAACCTGCGGAACTCACGCTTGATTGTGACAATGTTGAGGAAAGGGACCAACAATGTGTCTCTGCTTGTATCTCTCTTCGCCTCACGGAAGTCCACTCCTGTGCAATTCAGTCCAGCTCTCTGAAGCGCCCACGAAAGTATACTATTTCATAGTCTGATCACTAGCCCTCTAGAAAATAAGTAGCTCTTCTGAAAAAAACTACATTGCACTCCTCAAGAAGCGGTTTTGGGGAGAGTTTGGAAGTAGAGGGAAAGAAAGAGCTTGCAGGGGTGCGCTCAGCCTCAATGCCAGAACCGTTAGCAGAGCAGATGAAGAAGGTCATTGATTCCTCTGAGGAATACAACTGCTACATTATAGAAGAGCCTCCCGCAGATATCTGAAACATGAATAGCAGCGGTAGATTTTGCATCTCTAGGTCTCCTACTTTTGCAAGCTTTTACGCTACTTTTTTTATGTATTTCTTGTATATGCTTAGTTTCTTCTCTTTTTGGACAATGTTGGCACATGCTAGTTTCCCCATCAGGGGCAGCATATTTTGTACTGGTTTCCCCACTCGGGGCAGCCCATATTTTGAGTTTTTGAACTTTGTCTCGGTTGGAATTGACTAGCACAAGAAATTTCGGCGAGCCTATGTCAAATGTAAATATTTTTGTATTACATCAATAGAATTAATCTTACTTAGGAAAAAAACTATTTAAGTTTCACCTACACCTAACATTGTTATTGATATTCAAGCTCACACTTTGTTTAATCAATTTTATTTTAACCTTAAGAAAACTATATACAAATTCATGTAACAAGGTCTATTTTATCCACATTGATAGAATATTGTTATTCAAAGATGGTTTAAATGAGAGTCAATTATACATGGTCATTATCAAATAATTATTTTCCTTCAAATCAATAATAGTGCAGTTCAAAGATTGTAATTATCTTTGTTAATTCTTTACATGGTTAAAGAATGTAATAACTATGCACAATGAAATTGTGTGCTATGTTTAGGTTTATATAAAAAATATTATAGAGTTTTACTATATATACAATTTTTACTATCAACATTTACCATATTAGAAAAATTAAAATAATAATCATTGAACCAATGAATTCTTGACATTAATCACACTAACAAAGATCCATACCAAGGACTTGGGTTAATCAAGGATCCAATGCTTAATTTTTCTTGACTATCTCTAACCTCTAGGAAATGGTGACAAAGATGGTTTAAAGGAAAGCATCAAAAAAGAAATTAGGGTCTATGAAGAGTGTGTGAAGAATCTTATCCAAATCACTCCACAAGAAGAAAAATAGTTTGTTAGTAGAATTGAACACATAATGGAACATGAGAAAAATTAGGTTAAACGGAAGTATGATGGGCATTTTCCATTTGAAAGGAAACCTCGGTAACAAGCATCAGAGGAAAAATCAAGAAAAGATGAGGTAAACAAATACATGCCATGGTGGAGAATGGGAAACAAGGAACTCTCACAATTATGGAAATGCACAAAGAAAAATCAAAACGAGTTGACATATGAAAAGAGAGTAAATATTCCCTCTCTTATAGATTTATGGAAATAACTGACATGTGATATAGATCCTTTTGTTAGCATTGAGGAAAAATATCACCATATGAGTGACTATGTTTACTGTTAGAAAGTCTCGCGCTTTCCAGCAGGTTGGGATCTAGAGAGTGTCGTTCCACCTTATCTAATTTCTCCTAAAATTCAAGCTAAATAAAAATATAAATGAAAAAAAAATTATTAATTTATAGAATATTTTTTCTAAGTATTATTATTATTGTTGTTATTTCTTTAGTTTTCAATGATTATTTCTGACATTTTTTTAAGTGGTATTACTCATCTTTATTTTTAATTTATTATTATTATTAATTCATTCTCTCAAATATATTTCAATTTACTACTTTCAAATTATTTATGAATAAACATTTAATTTTTTTTTAAATTAATTAATAATATTTTTTTCAATAACTAATTATTATAATATTTTTATGATTATAATAATATTCTTAATTACTGGTTGATAAAATCAGGTGCTCTATTAAAACACTATTTGTTGTGAACTCATTTGTTCAATTCCCCGCCCAGATTGGGGTAATATATTAGACATAACGAAGATGATATCTTGCCAAAGTTTCTTACAAAAATTTAATATCCTTAATTACTTAATAAGTATTTATGACATTTTTAGCTCTTATTAATTTCTAGCATTGTTTAAACAACCATGTTTTCCTTGGAAAATTTTTCTGATAGGAATTTGATGAAATCTGGTGGAAATATTTAGAAACTCAGAATTTTAAGTGCTTCAGTGGTTATTTTGGGTTCATAATCCATTTTCACCATTAAAAAAATTATTCGCTCCTAGTTTAGTACTTTTGAAAAAAAAACTTCTGATTCACATGAGAAAATCATCTCACAAAATAATTAAGAACATTCAAAATATATTCTACCTTTACAGGTCCTGAATTCCTTCTTCCAATTTACTTAAATGTTGAACTTTTAAATTTATTTAAATTATTTTTAAATAGATGTTCAAAAATTTTATAATTATTATGAACTTTTCCTTCCAATAAATTTTATCTTAAATATAAATTAGAACTATAAGAATATTTTTTGTATTTTATGTCTATCATCCTATTTTAACTAACCTAGATCCATCTTAATTCTAGATCTACCAAGGGCTCAAAGGAATCAAATTTCTTGAAGTGAAAACCTCTTGTAAAGTGAAAAAATATTTGATCCCTCTTGGAGGTTGGTAGATCTATATGATAGATATTATTTTGTTTAATTATTAATTATAATTCCTATTTTATTGATTTAACTCCCCCCTTTAAATAGATTATATCTGGTATGAATACCATGACTTCCTTAAACAAACTATATTCCACATGAATACCATGGGTTCTCATAAAGTTGCAACTGAAATTTATATTAAGTACTCGACAAAAATTAATAAAAAATAAATAAAAACTTGGAATATTTTTTTGATAATGTCTTTTAGAGTAATCACATCATTAGTAATTTTGAACAATAAGATCCGGTTCATGCTCATGGATGTTGGATGTTGTACCATATTACATGGTCCACCAACAACTAATGATGTGATTAATCGAAAATACATTATGAAAAACAAAACAAATATTTTTATAATTTTAGTTCAATATTTTAAATTTTTAATGTGAAAAGAGATTTGATCCATATCCATGCTTGGTAAATATGAACTTAAGATAGATCTAGATTGATTTAATTGTTAATTATTAATTATAACTATTAATTTATTGGTTTAATTACTCTTTTTAAATAGATTATATTCCATATGAATACCATAGGCTCTCATAAAAATAGATTATATTCCATATGAATACTGTAGGTTCTCATAAACTTGTAACTCACAAACTAATAGTAACTTACTTTAACAACAAAACAAATAATAATAGCACACTGAAAATCGCATTACAATTTATTTTTTTTGAAGTAAAATTATTTATTGTTATTAGTTTTATACATCATATTATCTATTTAGTAAACGCTTTATCAGAGTACTTTAATGAACTACCTAAAAATTTCTTATTTTGTAATAGTCACTTTGCCAGCGAGCCAAAAAAATTCCAAAGGCAAACCAAATTTCATATAAGCGCATCAAATGTGCCCTAACATAGCATCCCCGCCTTCGCTAGCAGATTGCTGTGGAGGTTCAAATCTCATTGAGTATATGGCCTCAGGTCTTATTAGAAGAGAAGGACCTCCCATGCTGGACGCCCTGGCCTCCGTTGGGAGGCATAAGTTAATTGCTATTGTGTGACTTGCAGGTTGTTGCACTTAGCCTAGGTTTATAGTGGCAGCCAGTAGGATTTGATCCTGGACCTTGTTCAGGATAACTCTCACCAGTTACCGATTACCCTAGATGCAAAAAAAAAAAAAAAAAAAAAACAAGTGAGCTCTGTGTGATTTGATTATGATAATTGATATAGATTAATTATTGTTTGATGTTTTAATCATTTTCTGCTTTCTATTTTCGATCTCCCCTTCTCGTCTTCCTCTCCTCATTCCGGTATAGTATCCCCACTATAATCATCTGTAATACCTTCACAAACATGTAACGCATTTCAATCAACGATCACTATCTTTGCACAAGTTAACACCTCACTAACATCAATCCTCGATGATGTAAGCGCTGCAAACATTATAATAAGCCTTATCTGGAAATTTTCATGAATATCTTATTATATGGTTTCGCTAAACCTCTCTCATGGGATCTACAAGGGTATCCTTCAAAGGAATGATAAGTTTTTTCATATTAAATCTAACCACACGTTGAGATTATTTTTTGTAAAGTGAATCCAATGTAACAAGAAGTATCAAAATAAGGAAGATAGATAGAAATGAATATATAGACAAAAGATTTGGAATATATATATATATATATATTATAAAATAAATATCTACAATATCTACCCTTCTACACTTGTTAAAGAAATTGAAATTGAAATTATTGAACATTGAGATGGATGAAGCATGGTATTTTTGAATCCATCTCATCCCTTTCTTATTGGCAATTTCAAAGCTCTCTTACCAGAAACGTAATGTTGGTAGTCGTTTTCAGCGAAAACCAATCCAGAAACCCAATAGTACGGGAAACCATGTTTTATATGGCCGTATTCATTTTCAATGATAAAAAATGGTTTCTAGTGAAACGAATCATTTCCCATAGCCTTTTTCCTAAAAGCGTCTATCTGTTTTGGCTAAAAAGTTTTTGTTTTCGCTGTAACGTTTTCCTCCATTTTTTAAAAATCGCAATTTCCTTTATGAAACTTACTAATTTTTGTAAGTTTACTTTTCTACTTGCGTTTCCCACCTGCTTTCTCCCATTGCATGTGAGCTAGCAAATTGCATTTGCCTGGAAATTTTGATGACCTAAGCAGTGAGAGCAGGAGAAAGTTGCAAATTAGATTCATCCTTCATCATACGTGGGTGTTTGGAGAGAAGCACATCCTTCAGCAGATACGGGTTTCCTCCTTAAAGCTTGGAGAGAAGCTCATTCAATTTGTGAATCCTAATTTCCTGACATGTTTTGATATCAACCTCTGTATCTTACTGTGTTGATTTTTTTTTTATAATTTTGTCTTCCTTTATCTTCATTTGGCCTCACTGTTGACATGAGACTCTTGCCATTTTTAATGTCTCCTAGCTAGGATCAGTATTACACCAGCGGCGTCTGCTTATGGTATATCTATTGTCAAAAAGACTTAATGCGGGCCTCGTTTGTTGTGCACCCATGACTCAAACTTAAATTTTCCGTATAAATGTCAATGACTATTATATTTTTTTATGGTTGAAACTACATGCCTTCTTTGAAATTTTTCAATAATTTAATTGAAAATTTGTTTGATATTATCTAGAAATTTGCTTCTCCATCCATCAACCGAAGGGATAAACTCCTTATAGCAGAAATTGTCATTCTAATTCTATCTCTATGCTTGTTTGTGCCCTGCTCCAATGATTAAACTCTAGTATTTCGTAGTTATCATTGACGTTCTGAAATTTTTCTTGAGCAAGGAGGGAAGCTAATCTGAAAGGAGTGTATTAGTTTGTTGTGCTAAGTTTCCTTTCAGTATTAAAAAAATGTACAAGTTGTCTTCATTTGTGTTGCTTAAGGAATGAATTTTTAAATCATGAAAATAAGCCTAAAAAAAACATTGAACAAAAGTGTATAAAAAAAAAATACAATCACACATAAGTTTTACATAGTAGGAATGATGAAGCAGTTCACCCCTCCTGGGCTACATCTACTGGTCCAACTCCCAGTGGCATGTCCCTCTTTGTCATTAAGCTCAAGATTTCAAATTACATTTCTTTACATGTCTCTAATGGTTGTTTTCTCTGCACCAATGCCTCCACAATGCTCAAATTAGTCTAGGTAGACTCTTGGTTCCCAGAAATTAGTTGAAAATTGACCTCCCAATGCATTTTTCCCAATGTCAGCGAGAAAACCTCCACTAAAAGTGGAGACTCGCACTTAACTATGGCTAAAAATAGTAAAATCGCTAAAATTTAGTGTTCATGCAAAAATTCCCACTGTTATGGACCCTTTGATTTAAATGTTAGTGGTCAGGTCGGGGTGGTCACAAGTCGACCCCCCGCCTAGAACCATGCGGTTATGGGTTTTGAAATTCCGCATTGAGTTGGAGCAGAAACTGGAGTTGGCACGGTTCCAAAAACTGTCGCATTACATGTCATTAAACTGCACCCATGTGACAGCATTTAATGTCTCCATCGAATTAGACGCCCAAAAACTATTTGAACTAACCGTTGAATTAAATGTCAACTAAACACGCATGTGACAGTGCTTACCCACCACTTGAGGTTACAGTTTATAAAACCATCACGTTATAGTTTGAATGTCACCACGACATGTGAACGCAATCATCGCCTATGGTTAAGTTTTAATATGTCGGTTAAGATTAATGTTGTGGGGTTGTAACACAGTTCATGTTACCACACCTTGGGGCCGCCAGCGGGTTCGGACCACTGGCGGTTCCCCCTAGCCACCTCCGCATTACTAACACATACAAGATAAAATGATGTAGAGAGAAATATAGTTAAGGAACAACTCGTAGGAGAAATGGTCTAAGGTCTTCAGGGGTGCTATGGAGGTCACGAGGTCTAACCCCCTGGACTCCAAGAAAATTTTATCATAGCCTCTTGATGACACATGGTAGCCTCTGGGCTTGCCACGTGTCTCTCATCCAACAACCTAGATAAAACCTGTGTTCTCCATCAACGGTCAAAAACCAATTCCGTACCAAAAAAATCAACGGCCCAGATTAAGCCACCTGTCAAATTATGATGGCTGTGTGAAAAGAGAATATTCCTCAGAATATGCCATATGATGACTGTACCTATATGCTGACTAGGCATCCTAATCACAAAATTTTAGTTGTTTGGGAAAATGAATAGAACGTGATATCTTCCTCATACGACATCAGTTTTTCGAACCATTCATAGCGTCGGAATCGTAGCGACGAGACCTTTTCGCTCGCTTAGGTTTGGTATAGTTTAGAGCACTTTCAATTTTTAGCATAACACATGATCTCCTAATCACACCTCCCTATTGGAAAGCTTTTGGACCCCAAAATCTCTCTGGATTACTGAAAATGAAGATGAGGAGACTGTGTCCCCACTCTTCCAGTCCCGATCCACTAAAATTTCCCTAATTTCATTAATTGGAGCTTTTCATGAAAAGACAATTTTTTCCTTGATTCCGTCGATCATCCATTGCTGCCTTTGACATTGTCATGCTGCACATTTTCTGAACTTGCAGAACATCAATCTAAATTTGTAGTAAACATCTTGTTTCTACATTGGTCTATAATCAAAGGAAACTTGGAATTTTTCTCACCTTGCATTCTATCCTTATGGAATTTTTTTTCTACTTTGCCTTGAACTTGTGTTGACTCTTGACCAAGTTTCTTCGCCATTGTACCATGATTTTCGAAAACCAACAATGAAAATTTTTGAATCCTGTGCCTTCTTTGCCAATTTTATTTTTCCTCTCCTTGACCTTTGCAACTTCTTGCACTGACACCTTGTTTTCAGTGTCGTTCAACACCAATGTCAACTACTGCAACTACTTGTCATCTTCCTTCAAGCTGAAACAAATCATTACATACATCAAAATTTGTTTGAAAAGGATGATGTAAAACATCTCTTTGTTTAATCATCATCGATGTCAAGTTTTGGCTTGCATTGACTAGCCTCTTCATTTTCCATGTATTAACTAAAGAAGTGTCTAGTTTCTTGCGATGAGCTCTCACAATATACTCCTTGCCATATTTGAATAAATGGTATTTGTTCTCATGGTGACGTAAGATTTCTTTCCTATCATACAAGTAAGGACTTCCCAACACCATATCTGTTATATCAAGCGGAACAACATCTAATTCAATTGTGTCAATGAAATGTGCAGTTATTGCAAAGCACAACATGCACCTCTTTGAAACCTGTAAATTTTCATCCTTACAAATCCAACCAAGTGGATATAGTTTCATATGTGGAATGGTCTCAAGATTGAGTTTCTTGACCAAGTCTTCAAAGATTAAATTTTCTTGTGACCCATTTTCAAACAATGTGTCAACCTTGGTATGTTTGGAAATGACCCTCACATGAAACAATTCAATTCTCTCTTCTTCATTTGGAGCTTGTATGTGACAATTAGATATACTGGAACTGGGTTTTGTTTCAATTTATTTCCCCTTCATGTTCTTTAGTCCCATAGCTATGATTTTTGTTTCATCACCTGAATCTTACCCTAAGTCTTGTTCAACTATTGCAACATTTTTTCCTTTCTCCTTGGCTTTCTCTTTGGCTTTAAAACTTATGAAACCAGCTCCAAAAATAGAATAAAAGAGAGATCAACGCCTTAGAAATCAGCCACTTCGAGGGGGCAACCTCCAATACATTACATAAATGAACAATTCTTGGATAAAACAAATGAAAAAACCTCCTCTCTATACATAGGAGTCCATGGGGCCATAATCTAATCCTAGCCGACCTAACAATAATAATGTAAGGGCACAATAATAACAATATTGGGGTTATAGGGGTACAAAAATAACAATAAGGGGGTTACACTAACAACAATAAGGGACTATACTAGTAATATAAGGACCTAACATGCTCCTCTCCTTCAAAAAAAGTGTTGTCCTCAACTCTCACAGTAGCTCCGGTGCTTCGTATAAAATTTTCATTCTCCCATGTAAGATCTTCAAAGTGGGTAAGTTCTTCCATTTGATGAGATACCTCGAAATTGATTTAACCTTCTTTAGTTGTCGTAGTCTTTTTTTTCATGACCGGCTTCAGGTTCCAATATGGTTTTTCCTTCCTCATCAAGTTCTGGAAATATTGTTTGAACTGGAAGTTTGTCCCCTATAACCTTTTTTAAGCATGAAACATGGAAAACTGGATGCACTCGCGAAGAAGAAGGAAGCTCCAATTTGTATGCCATAGTACCAATCTTTTGCAAAACCTTGTAAGGACCATAGTACTTCAGAGATAATTTATTATCCTTCTTAGCTTTCTTGAGGGACATTTTCTTGTATGGTTGTAGCCATAAAAATACGTAGTCTCCTACATCAAAACTTCTCTCGCTGCGATGTTGATCTACTTGTTGTTTCATTCAATTTTGTGCCAAATTTAGGTTATCCTTTAAGAGTTGAAGAACTTGTTGATGCTCGATGTGATCTTCCACTGCTTAAACTTTTAATTTTCTCTTAAAGATGATGTGATGGATGGTGGATGATATCCATAAATTGCCATAAATGGGGTCATTTTTGTTGCAGTATGGAAGGAAGTGTTATACCACCATTCAAATGAGTGCAACCATTTGACCACTTTTTCTTGCTTATCTCGATACAGCAACCAATATATCCTTCAAACATTTATTAACTATCTTTGTTCGACTCACTCAGATTGAGGATGATAAGATGAGCTATGAGCTAGTTGAGTACCCAAACAAGAAAATTATTTCGTCCAACAATTTCTAGTAAAAATGGGATCTCTCTCACTTACCATAATATTTGGATTTCCATATAGCTTTTTAATTGTTTCCATAAATGCAGTAGAAACTATACTTTCTTTAAATGGATGAGATAATGCATAAAAGTGTTCATACTTGGTAAGTCTATCAAATATCACCATGATGAAACTCTTTCCTTCGGACTTAGGTAAACCTGTTATAAAATCCATTGAAATCTCCTCCCAACATTGAGTTGGAATGGATAAAGGTTGTAGAAGACTTGGGGTCTTAATTGTCTCAAGTTTATTTTGTTGGAAAACCAAGCATTCTACCACAAAATTTTGAATATCAGATTTAAGGCTATCCCAAAAAATTATTTCTTTACCCTGTGTTAAGTTTTTAAAAATCCTGAGTGTCCTCCTAAAGGAGAAGTGTGCAATTCCAAAATAATATCTTGTTTTAGTTGGGAATTCTTAAAAATATATAAGTGATATTTGTACCATAAGGAATCATTTTTCCAACTAAATGTATCAAATGTACTAGATCTTCCTACAACTTCTTGAATGAGTGTCCAAACTGCCATCCTTCTTCCATTCATCCCTTGCTTCTGCTATCCAATCAGTTGGATATTGAAATGGTAGAAAGTAATGCTTCAACCTCTTCATCCTTTCTCGAGAGGCATCTTGAACAACATTTAGCTTCCTTTTTGTAGATGATTTCAAAGTCATAACCCAACATCTTTTTGTGACCCATTTTTTCTCGCCTTTCCAAAGATAGTCTTTGTTCCAAAAAGTGTTTAAGACTATCATGATCATTTTTTACCTTGAAGTGTCTTCCCATTAGGTAAAGTATCCATTTCTTTAGTGCATGTAGTATTGCCAACATTTCCTTCTCATAAATAGCCTTTTGTAAATACCTTCCCTTGGAATGAATAACTTTCAAAAGAAATGGGTCTTCCTTCCTGCATTAAAACTGCACCAATTCCATTTCCTGAGGCATCACATTCCACAATAAAGGTCTTTGTGAAGTCTGGCGTAGCTAAGACCGGTGCTAGGCACATTGCCTCTTTAAGATGTTCAAAGGCCTTAGTTGCTTCAGGAGTCCATGAAAATGCATCTTTCTTCAATAATGTTGTTAGAGGTTCTTCTATTCTCCCATAATTCTTAACAAACTTGCGATAATACCCTGATAACCCGAGAAATCCTCGCAACTGCTTTATGGTTGTCGGGACTTTCCATTCCTTAATGGTTTTAATTTTTTTAGGGTCTACTTTAACACCCTCGTGAGATACAATATGACCCAGATATTCCACCTCTTGTACTCCAAAGAAACATTTGGATGTTTTTGCATATAATTGTTTCTCCTGCAATAGTTTGAGCACCCTGTCAACATGTTGAACATGATCCCTCCAATACCTACTATAGATTAGTATATCATCAAAAAATACTAGCACAAATTTTCTAAGGAAGGGTTTGAAAATGGAATTCAACAACCCTTGAAATGTAGAAGGTGCATTGGTAAGGCCAAAAGGCATGACCAAAAATTCATAATGACCCTCATGAGTTTGAAATGTTGTTTCTGGAATATCTTCAGTCTTCATTCTAATTTGATGATATCCTGAACGAAGATCCAACTTGGTAAAATAAATTGCTCCATGTAATTCATCCAATAATTCATCAATCACAGGAATGGGAAATTTATCTTTAATAGTGAGATTATTGAGCTCCTGTATTGAGCCACATGTACTTATGATCCACTCTTCTTGTACTCTTAATATTTCATAGGCAGAAGAAAGAACTATATTTAAGTTGAATTATACCAGCCTCTAGCATTTATGCAATCATACGTTCAATTTCTCTCTTTCGGACATAAGGATATCTGTAAGGCATGATGATTGGAGGAACACTTCCTGGAATCAAATGAATAGCATGATCATGATCACGAATAGGTGGTAGTCCTTTCGGAGTTTGAAACACCATGGAATGATTGTCCAAGGGTTTTTGGAGATATGGAGAAATACATGATTTTGATGTTGGAACTTCTATTGAGCATAATTGTGCAATTACACCTCGTTTTTATTTCTTCATAAGCTTTGTCATTACATTAGAGCTTATTATCTTTCCGAGCTTCCCTGCAATACGCCATAATTCAACTTCCTTTCCTTCTGAATTTTTTTTCAAGAAACGTTCTTGAAAATTAAGCAACCTCCATTGGGATGGAAAGCATTAGAATATTATATTCTGCGGATAAGCCTTATATTATGGCATTTTTCAGAGAAATTTAGTTCCTCCATTTGCAATATCCTTGACGTTGAATTTGCACAGATACAGGAAACAATTCAATTCCTTAGGTACCTTGATGAATAAAATTGCCGTTTCTTGAATTAATCAACACTATTGCAACTTAGACCGGATGTGTCGTATCTTAAAGAGTTTGAGTGCTAATTCTTGCCAATGCATTACATGATATGGTCATACTCATTTCTTCTTCTTTTAGGATTGCTTCCTAGCGTATATACTCTTCTTTTGAAGTTTCTTGTTCATTTTCTTCCTCCTCTTCACAATCTATGTAAAATAATTTATTCTTAGCACACTTATGACCTTTAGTGTATTTCCTATCACAACTGTAGAAAATCCCTTTTTCTCTTTTCTCTTCCAATTGTGGTGGTGTCAACCTTGTAGGTTGTGGAAGTCTAGGAGTAGCAACACTTCCATCTTTATAGATGTGAGTGGTAGGCTTCCTTGTCGCCATAATTTTACATTCAATTTTTCTTGCCAACCTGAATGCCTTCTCTAATGAATCCAGTTCCCAAACTCGAACTTCATGTTAGATGTTATCCTTTAAATTCCCTATGAAGACATCAATCATGTGATCCTCTGGAATATCAGTTACCCTTATATTCAATTTTTGGAAGTCCTCAATGTGCTCTGCCACTAAACCCTTTTGTTTGAGATTTATCAATTGGATAAAGAAGGTGTTGCTTTTTGTATCATCATAATGTGCTATCATTTCCTCCGTAAAAATTGACCAAGTGAGAAGTTTTTTATGGGATCAAAGCCATCGATACCATACAAATGTATTTTGTTCTAAATGTAAAGTTGTAATGCGTGCCTTTTGTGTGTTTTGCACATTATTGAGATCAAAATATTGCTCCATCTATAGTATCCATGTTACGGGATCCTTGCCATCAAACTTCCTCATATCCATCTTTGGAATAGGGTAGTTCTTTAATCCAACATTAGATTTTATGAAATCATGATTAACATTTATTTTTTTCTTATCATGAGTTTCCTCTACTATCTTTTCGCCATTAGGAAACATTTCTTGTATCACCTTTGCCAAACCTTCGATGTCTACTTTTAGATCATTCTTCATGAACTTAAGATAGATCTAGATTGATTTAATTGTTAATTATTAATTATAACTATTAATTTATTGGTTTAATTACTCTTTTTAAATAGATTATATTCCATATGAATACCATAGGCTCTCATAAAAATAGATTATATTCCATATGAATACTGTAGGTTCTCATAAACTTGTAACTCAAAAACTAATAGTAACTTACTTTAACAACTAAACAAATAATAATAATAATAATTTATAAAATTTACTTTCATAACTTTAATTTTTTTTTTAAATAAAATTATTTTATTGTTATTATTTTATTATTATTGTTGTTTACTGCATTACAACGTTTCTACGGAGCACCTCTTAATGAATCACTAAAAACTTTCTTATTTTGCAATAGTCACGGTTTGGGCGAGCCAAAACAAAATTCCAAAAAGGGAAACCAAATTTCGTTATGCGTTACTCAAATGTGCCCCAACATAGCATCCCCGCCCTGGCTAGCAGCATTGGGGTTGTGGAGGTTCAAATCTCATTGCGTATATGGCCTGTTGTGTCTTGGCTAGAAGAGTAGGCGACCCCATAGTGGACGTCTCGGCTCCTGTTGAGGCATAAGTTAATTGCTATTGTGTGACTTGCAGGTTGTTGCACTTAGCCTAGGTTTATAGTGGCAGCCAGTAGGATTTGATCCTGGACCTTGTTCAGGATAACTCTCACCAGTTACTGATTACCCTAGATGCAAAAAAAAAAAAAAAACAAGTGAGCTCTGTGTGATTTGATTATGATAATTGATATAGATTAATTATTGTTTGATGTTTTAATCATTTTCTGCTTTCGATTTTCGATCTCCCTCTTCTCACGTCTTCCTCTCATTCTGGTATCTGTTTAACTCATCTTCATCTGTAACACCTTCACAAACATGTAACGCATTTCAATCAACGATCAGCTCATCTTTACCAGTAACACCCTCACTAACATCGAACTCTGATGACGTAAGCGTCGTAAACATTATAATAAGCCTTATCTGAAATTTTCATGAATATCTTATTATATGGTTTCGCCAAAACCTCTCTCATGGATCTACGCGTGGCATCTCAAAGGAATGTGATAAGTTTTTTTTCATATTAAAATCTAACTACACGTTGAGATTATTTTTGTAAAGTGAACTTTAATGTAACAAGAAGTATCAAAATAAGGGAAAAGATAGATAGAAATGAACATATAGACAGCATCGAAATATATATATATATATATATTATAAAATAAATATCTACAATATCTACCCTTCTACACTTGTTAAAGAAATTGAAATTGAAATTATTGAACATTGAGATGGATGAAGCATGGTATTTTTGAATCCATCTCATCCCTTTCTTATTGGCCATTTCAAAGCTCTCTTACCAGAAACGTAATGTTGGTAGTCGTTTTCAGCGAAAACCAATCCAGAAACCCAATAGTACGGGAAACCATGTTTTATATGGCCGTATTCATTTTCAATGATAAAAAATGGTTTCTAGTGAAACGAATCATTTCCCATAGCCTTTTTCCTAAAAGCGTCTATCTGTTTTGGCTAAAACGTTTTTGTTTTCGCTGTAACGTTTTCCTCCATTTTTTAAAAATCGCAATTTCCTTTATGAAACTTACTAATTTTAGTAAGTTTACTTTTCTACTTGCGTTTCCCACCTACTTTCTCCCATTGCATGTGAGCTAGCAAATTGCATTTGCCTGGAAAGTTTGACGAACTAAGCAGTGAGAGCAGGAGAAAGTTGCAAATTAGATTCATCCTTCATCATACGTGGGTGTTTGGAGAGAAGCACATCCTTCAGCAGATACGGGTTTCCTCCTTAAAGCTTGGAGAGAAGCTCATTCAATTTGTGAATCCTAATTTCCTGACATGTTTTGATATCAACCTCTGTATCTTACTGTGTTGATTTTTTTTTTATAATTTTGTCTTCCTTTATCTTCATTTGGCCTCACTGTTGACATGAGACTCTTGCCATTTTTAATGTCTCCTAGCTAGGATCAGTATTACACCAGCGGCGTCTACTTATGGTATATCTATTGTCAAAAAGACTTAATGCGGGCCTCGTTTGTTGTGCACCCATGACTCAAACTTAAATTTTCCATATAAATGTCAATGACTATTATATTTTTTTATGGTTGAAACTACATGCCTTCTTTGAAATTTTTCAATAATTTAATTGAAAATTTGTTTGATATTATCTAGAAATTTGCTTCTCCATCCATCAACCGAAGGGATAAACTCCTTATAGCAGAAATTGTCATTCTAATTCTATCTCTATGCTTGTTTGTGCCCTGCTCCAATGATTAAACTCTAGTATTTCGTAGTTATCATTGACGTTCTGAAATTTTTCTTGAGCAAGGAGGGAAGCTAATCTGAAAGGAGTGTATTAGTTTGTTGTGCTAAGTTTCCTTTCAGTATTAAAAAAATGTACAATTTGTCTTCATTTGTGTTGCTTAAGGAATGAATTTTTAAACCATGAAACGTATATGAATTTGTGAACTTAAATCATGAAAATAAGCCTAAAAAAAACATTGAACAAAAGTGTATAAAACAAAAATACAATCACACATAAGTTTTACATAGTAGGAATGATGAAGCAGTTCACCCCTCCTGGGCTACATCTACTGGTCCAACTCCCAGTGGCATGTCCCTCTTTGTCATTAAGCTCAAGATTTCAAATTACATTTCTTTACATGTCTCTAATAGTTGTTTTCTCTGCACCAATGCCTCCACAATGCTCAAATTAGTCTAGGTAGACTCTTGGTTCCCAAAAATTAGTTGAAAATTGACCTCCCAATGCATTTTTCCCAATGTCAGCGAGAAAAGCTCCACTAAAAGTGGAGACTCCCACTTAACTATGGCTAAAAATAGTAAAATCGCTAAAATTTAGTGTCCATGCAAAAATTCCCACTGTTATGGACCCTTTGATTTAAATGTTAGTGGTTAGGTCGGGGTGGTCACAAGTCGACCCCCCGCCTAGAACCATGCGGTTATGGGTTTTAAAATTCCGCATTGAGTTGGAGCAGAAACTGGAGTTGGCACGGTTCCAAAAACTGTCGCATTACATGTCATTAAACTGCACCCATGTGACAGAATTTAATGTCTCCATCGGATTAGACGCCCAAAAACTATTTGAACTAACCGTTGAATTAAATGTCAACTAAACACGCATGTGACAGTGCTTACCCACCACCTGAGGTTACAGTTTATAAAACCATCACGTTATAGTTTGAATGTCACCACGACATGTGAACGCAATCATCGCCTATGGTTAAGTTTTAATATGTCGGTTAAGATTAATGTTGTGGGGTTGTAACACAGTTCATGTTACCACACCTTGGGGCCGCCAGCGGGTTCGGACCACTGGCGGTTCCCCCTAGCCACCTCCGCATTACTAACACATACAAGATAAAATGATGTAGAGAGAAATATAGTTAAGGAACAACTCGTAGGAGAAATGGTCTAAGGTCTTCAGGGGTGCTATGGAGGTCACGAGGTCTAACCCCCTGGACTCCAAGAAAATTTTATCATAGCCTCTTGATGACACATGGTAGCCTGTGGGCTTGCCACGTGTCTCTCATCCAACAACCTAGATAAAACCTGTGTTCTCCATCAACGGTCAAAAACCAATTCCGTACCAAAAAAATCAACGGCCCAGATTAAGCCACCTGTCAAATTATGATGGCTGTGTGAAAAGAGAATATTCCTCAGAATATGCCATATGATGACTGTACCTGTATGCTGACTAGGCATCCTAATCACAAAATTTTAGTTGTTTGGGAAAATGAATAGAACGTGATATCTTCCTCATACGACATCAGTTTTTCGAACCATTCATAGCGTCGGAATCGTAGCGACGAGACCTTTTCGCTCGCTTAGGTTTGGTATAGTTTAGAGCACTTTCAATTTTTAGCATAACACATGATCTCCTAATCACACCTCCCTATTGGAAAGCTTTTGGACCCCAAAATCTCTCTGGATTACTGAACATGAAGATGAGGAGACTGTGTCCCAACTCTTCCAATCTTTATCCACTGAAATTTCTCTAATTTCATTAACTCGAGCTTTTCATGAAATGAAAAAATTTTCCTTGATTCCGTCGACCATCCATTGTTTTCTTTGACACTATCATGCTGCACATTTTCTGAACTTGCAGAACAAAAACCTAACTTTCTAGTAAACATCTTGTTTCTACATTGGTCTATAATCAAAGGAAACTTGGAATTTTTCTCACCTTGCATTCTATCCTTATGGTGATTTTTGCTGCTTTTACTTTGAACTTGTGTCGACGCTTGACCAAGTTTTTTTGCCATTGTACCATGCCTTTTGAAAACCAACAATAAACATTTATGAATCTTGTCCCTTCTTTGTCAATTTTCTTTTCCATCTCTTTGACCTTTTCAAATTCTTGCACTGACACCTTGTTTTCAGCACCGTTCAACACCAATGCCGACTGCTGCAACTGTTTGTCATCTTCTTTGAAATACAACCTGCTTTAAAATTGAAACAAATCATTAAATACATCAGCATTTTTTTGAAAAGGATCATGTAAAACATCTCTTTGTTTAATCATCATCAATGTCAAGTTTTGGCTTGCATTGAATAGCCTCTTCATTTGCCCTGCATTAACTAAAGTGTCTGGTTTCTTGCGATGAGCTCTCAAAATATACTCCTTGCCATCTTTGAATAAATGGTATTTTTTCTCATGGTGATTGAAGATTGCTTTCCTTTCATACAAGGACTGACCAACACCATACATGTTATATCAAGTGGAACAACATCTAATTCAACTGTGTCAATGAAATGTGCAGTTATCGCAAAGCGCAACATGAACTTATTTGAAACCTGTAAATTTTCATCCTTACAAATCCAACCAAGTGGATATGGTTCCAGATGTAGAATGGTCTCAAGATTAAGTTTCTTTACCAAGTTTTCATAGATTAAATTTGCTTGTTACCCACTTTCAAACAATTTGTCAGCCTTGGTATGTTTGGAAATGACCCTCACATGAAACAATTCAATTCTCTCTTCTTCAATTTGAGCTTGTATGTGACAATTAGATATAATAGAACTAGGTTTATTTTCAATCTCTTTCCCCTTCATGTTCTTTAGTCCCATAGCTATGATTTTTGTTTCATCACCTGAATCTTACCCTAAGTCTTGTTCAACTATTGCAACATTTTTTCCTTTCTCCTTGGCTTTCTCTTTGGCTTTAAAACTTATGAAATCAGCTCCAAAAATAGAATAAAAGAGAGATCAACGCCTTAGAAATCAGCCACTTCGAGGGGGCAACCTCCAATACATTACATAAATGAACAATTCTTGGATAAAACAAATGAAAAAACCTCCTCTCTATACATAGGAGTCCATGGGGCCATAATCTAATCCTAGCCGACCTAACAATAATAATGTAAGGGCACAATAATAACAATATTGGGGTTATAGGGGTACAAAAATAACAATAAGGGGGTTACACTAACAACAATAAGGGACTATACTAGTAATATAAGGACCTAACATGCTCCTCTCCTTCAAAAAAGTGTTGTCCTCAACTCTTGAGTAGCCCCGGGTGCTTCTGTATAAAATTCTCATTCTCCCATGTAGCATCTTCAGTGGGTAAGTTCTTCCATATGATGAGATACTCTGAAATTGATCAATTTCTTAGTTGTCGAGTTCTTTTTTTCATGACTGCTTCAAGTTCCAATATGGTTTTTCCTTCCTCATCAAGTTCTGGCAATATTGTTTGAACTGGAATTTTGTCCCCTATAACCTTTTTTAAGCATGAAACATGGAAAACTTGATGCACTCGCGAAGAAGTAGGAAGCTCCAATTTGTATGCCATAGTACCAATCTTTTGCAACACCTTGTAAGGACCATAGTACTTTGGAGATAATTTAGTATCCTTCTTAGCTTGCTTGAGGGACATTTTCTTGTATGGTTGTAGCCATAAAAATACCCAGCCTTCCACATCAAAACTTCTCTCACTGCGATGTTGATCTGCCTATTGCTTCATTCAATTTTGTTACAAATTTAGGTTTATCGTTTAAGAGTTGGAGAACTTCTTGTTGATGCTCGATGTGATCCTCCACTGCTTGAACCCTATAATTCTCCCTTAAATAAGATGTGATGGAAGGTGGATGATATCCATAAATTGCCATAAATGGGGTCATTTTTGCTACAGTATGGAAGGAAGTGTTATACCACCATTCAGCGAGAGGTAACCATTTGACCCATTTTTCTTGCTTATCTGATACAAAGCATCCAAGATATCCTTCCAAACATTTATTAACTATCTTTGTTTGACCATCGGATTGAGGACGATAAGATGATCTATGACCTATTTGAGTACCCAAACAAGAAAATAATTTCGTCCAAAAATTTCCTGTAAAAATGGGATCTCTGTCACTCACAATAATCATCATGTTTCCATGTAGCTTTTGAATTGTTTCCATAAATGCAGTAACAACTATACTTTCTTTAAATGGATGAGATAATTCACAAAAGTGTGCATACTTGGTAAGTCTATCAACTACCACCATGATGACACTCCTTCCTTCGAACTTAGGTAAACCTATGATAAAATCCATTGAAATCTCCTCCCAACATTGACTTGGAATGGATAAAGGTTGTAGAAGACTTGGGGTCTTAATTGTCTCGTCTTTATTTTGTTGGAAAACTAAACATTCCGCCACAAACTTTTAAATATTAGATTTAAGGCCATCCCAAAAAATTTCTTTCTTCACCCTTTGGTAAGTTTTCAAAAATCACGAGTGTCCTCCTAAAGGAGAAGTGTGAAATTCCAAAAGAATCTTTTGTTTTAGTTGGGAATTCTTGCAAATATATAAGTGATATTTGTACCATAAGGAATCATTTTTCCAACTAAATGTATCAAATGTACTAGGATCTTCCTACAACTTTTGAATGGGTGTCCAAACGTTTTCATCCTTCTTCCATTCATCCCTTGCTTCGGTTATCCAATCTGGTTGGATAATAGAAATGGTAGAAAGTAATGCTTCAACCTCTTCATCCTTTCTTGAGAGTGCATCTCCAACAACATTTAGCTTCCTTTTTTTGTAGATGATTTCAAAGTCATAACCCAACATCTTTGTGACCCATTTTTTCTGCTCTTCCAAAGATAGTCTTTGTTCCAAAAAGTGTTTAAGACTATCATGATCATTTTTTACCTTGAAGTGTCTTCCCATTAGGTAAAGTATCCATTTCTTTAGTGCATGTAGTATTGCCAACATTTCCTTCTCATAAATAGCCTTTTGTAAATACCTTCCTTTGAATGAATGACTTTCAAAAGAAATGGGTATTCCTTCTTGCATTAAAACATCACCAATTCCATTTCCTAAGGGATCACATTCCATAGTAAGGGTTTTTGTGAAGTCTGGTGTAGCTAAGACTGGTGCTAGGCTCATTGCCTCTTTAAGATGTTCAAACGCCTTAGCTGCTTTAGGAGTCCATGAAAATGCATCTTTCTTCAATAATGTTGTTAGAAGTGTTGTTATTCTCCGATAATTCTTAAAAAACTTGTGATAATACCCTGTTAACCCGAGAAATCCACGCAACTGCTTTATGGTTGTGGATACTTTCCATTCCTTAATGGTTTTAATTTTTTTAGGGTCTACCTTAATACCCTCGTGAGATACAATATGACCCAGATATTCCACCTCTTGTACACCAACAGAACATTTGGATGTTTTTGCATATAATTGTTTCTCCTCCAATAGTTTGAGCACCCTGTAAACATGTTGAACATGATCCTTCCAAGACCTGTTTTACATTGGTATATCATCAAAAAATACTAGCACAAATTTTCTAAGGAAGGTTTTGAAAATGGAATTCAGCAACCCTTGAAATGTAGAAGGTGCATTGGTGAGGCCAAAAGGCCTGACCAAAAATTCATAATGACCCTCATGAGTTTGAAATGTTGTTTTCGGAATATCTTCAGTCTTAATTCTAATTTGATGATATCCTGAACGAAGATCCAACTAGGTAAAATAAATTTCTCCATGTAATTCATCCAAAAATTCATGAATCATAGGAATGGGAAATTTATCTTTAATAGTGAGATTATTGAGCTCCCTATAATCCGGACACATGTGCCATGATCCATCCTTCTTGTGCACCAATACTACTGGAGCAGAGAAAGAACTATGACTAGGTTGAATTATAGCAGCCTCTAACATTTCTGCAATCATACGTTCAATTTCACTCTTTTGGACATAAGGATATCTGTAAGGCCGGATGTTTGGAGGAACACTTTCTGGAATCAAATGAATAGCATGATCATGATCATGAATAGGTGGGAGTCCTTTGGGAGTATCAAACACCTTGGAATGATTGTCCAAGACGCTTTGGAGATCTGGAGAAATATATGATTTTGATGCTGGAACTTCTAGTGTGCATAATTGTGCGATTACGCCTCGTTGTTCTTTCTTCAAAAGCTTTGTCGTGACATTAGAACTTATTATCTTTCCTCGCTTCCCTGTGATACCTCGTAATTTGATTTCCTTTCCCTCCGAAAAAAATTTCAAGAAAAGTTCTTGAAAATTAAAAGCAGCACCTCCCATTGGGATGGAAAGCATTAGAATATTCATTACATAATCCCCCATGGATAGCCTTATATTATGGCATTTTCCAGAGAAATTTATAGTTCCTCCATTTGCAACCATTACTTGACATTCTGGTGCTAGATATAGGAAACAATTCAATTCCTTGGGTACCTTACAATGAATAAAATTATGGGTACTACCCGAATTAATCAACACTATTACCTTTTTCTTCTGGATATGTCCTTCTATCTTGAGAGTTTGAGTGCTAATTCTTGCCAATGCATTACATGATATGGTCATACTCATTTCTTCTTCTTTTAGGATTGCTTCCTAGCGTATATCCTCTTCTTTTGAAGTTTCTTGTTCATTTTCTTCCTCCTCTTCACAATCTATGTAAAATAATTTATTCTTAGCACACTTATGACCTTTAGTGTATTTCCTATCACAACTGTAGAAAATCCCTTTTTCTCTTTTCTCTTCCAATTGTGGTGGTGTCAACCTTGTAGGTTGTGGAAGTCTAGGAGTAGCAACACTTCCATCTTTATAGATGTGAGTGGTAGGCTTCCTTGTCGCCATAATTTTACATTCAATTTTTCTTGCCAACCTGAATGCCTTCTCTAATGAATCCAGTTCCCAAACTCGAACTTCATGTTAGATGTTATCCTTTAAATTCCCTATGAAGACATCAATCATGTGATCCTCTGGAATATCAGTTACCCTTATATTCAATTTTTGGAAGTCCTCAATGTGCTCTGCCACTAAACCCTTTTGTTTGAGATTTATCAATTGGATAAAGAAGGTGTTGCTTTTTGTATCATCATAATGTGCTATCATTTCCTCCGTAAAAATTGACCAAGTGAGAAGTTTTTTATGGGATCAAAGCCATCGATACCATACAAATGTATTTTGTTCTAAATGTAAAGTTGTAATGCGTGCCTTTTGTGTGTTTTGCACATTATTGAGATCAAAATATTGCTCCATCTATAGTATCCATGTTACGGGATCCTTGCCATCAAACTTCCTCATATCCATCTTTGGAATAGGGTAGTTCTTTAATCCAACATTAGAGTTTATGAAATCATGATTAACATTTATTTTTTTCTTATCATGAGTTTCCTCTACTATATTTTCGCCATTAGGAAACATTTCTTGTATCACCTTTGCCAAACCTTCGATGTCTACTTTTAGATCATTCTTCATGTTTTCTATTTTTTCATCGATATTAGCTTCCATGCCAACTTCTATGCCATCCATCTTAGCTTCCAAACCAGTCATCTTAGCTTCCATGCATTTCTTTAAACCATCCATCTTAGTTTCCATGCCTTTCTTCAAAACTTCCATTTCATTTTTTGTTGCTCTTTGCGATAGAGAAATTTGGTGCACCTGCTCTTGGAATTTTAATATCTCATGTTGCATTTTTTCGTCTTCATGAGTCATAGTAGAGCCTTCTCAAGGCTTAATGGGTCTTGAATTCTTTTTAAGAGGAATTTTAGGACCCAATACTAATATCTATGCTTAATAGGCCTTTGGAATCACCTAGACTGAATTTTCAAACAAGACTTATGCAATTTGAAAAAAAATACACACCTTGTTCTTGATTTTGAGGAGCTTGATGTTGAAACTGAATTATCTTTGTGGTCTTAGATCTTGAATATCTAAAATTTGGCCCTGAAGTAGCCCTATAAATATTTTTTCAAATGCCATAGGTTTGACCTGATTTGGATTCTTGAAGACAAAGTTATGCCCAATCTCCTACGATGACCTAATTATGGACTGGTCCAGTAGAGGGAACTTGTATGACTTTCCACGTGTCATGTTTTCCTCCTCCAGCTCTAAAATTGATATAGCGAAAAATAGAATCCATTTACTTGTGTCCACTTTTACAGAATCCCATTTCGATGCTCAGAGAGAGAATTATGATGTTTTTCCCACGGTCACCTCTTTGACATGAAATTCGGGACCCTGAAACAATCCTAACTTCCACAGATCATATCTCCAAAAATATTTTGTACAAACATCAGAAATTTTTGCAGGAGGTTTCTCAGGCTTTCAGCTCCACTTTGTGAAAAATTCAGCTTCTGAACCCTCGTAGAAGAAACGTTATAGAAAAAATGTGGCGATGACCTGTTTAGGTTAAATTGAGGAGCCTGCAAAAATCCATAACTTCCACAAATCATATCTCCGACAATATTGTGAACCAAGCTCTGAAATGTTTCAACGATGTTCCTCAGGAGTTTGGCTTCGCACTCCAACAATTTCAGCTTTTGACCCTTCGTAGATAAAAAGTTATAGCGAAAATTCCACAATGACCTGTTTGGAGCAGCAAAACCCTAGAATCCAAAGCTCTCATACCAAATGTTATGAAACCAACTACAGAAATAGAAGTAATGAGAGATCAACGCCTTAGAAATCAGCCACTTCGAGGGGGAAACCTCCAATACATTACATAGATGAACAATTCTTGGATGATACAAATGAAAAAACCTCCTCTCTATATATAGGAGTCAATGGGGCCACAATGTAATCCTAGCCGAGCTAACAATAATAATGTAAGGGCACAATAATAACAATATGTGGGTTACAGGGGTAGAAAAATAACAATAAGGGGGTTACACTAACAACAATAAGGGACTTACTAGTAATATAAGCACCTAACATAAATGGTATTTGTTCTCATGGCGATGGAAAATTGATTTCCTGTCATACAAAGACTAACCAACACCATACATGTTATATCAAGCAGAACAACATCTAATTCAACTGTGTCAATGAAATGTGCAGTTATTGCAAAGCACAACATGCATTTCTTTGAAACCTGTAAATTTGCATCCTTACAAATCCAACCAAGTGGATATGGTTTTAGATGTGGAATGGTCTCAAGATTAATTTTCTTGACAAACTCTTCAGAGATTAAATTTTCTTGTGACCCACTGTCAAACAATGTGTCAACTTTGCTATGTTTGGAAATGAACCTCACATGAAACAGTTCAATTCTCTCTTCTTCATTTGGAGCCTGTATGTGACAGTTAGATATATTGGAACTGGGTTTTGTTTCAATTTCTTTCCCCTTAATGTTCTTTAGTCCCATAGCTATGATTTTTGTTTCATCACCTGAATCTGACCCTAAGTCTTGTTCAACTATTGCAACAGTTTTGCCTCTCTCCTTAGCTTTCTCTTTGGCTTTAAAACTTTCGGGTTTCAACTCTGGATGAAGTTTCCAACAGTGGTCTTCATCATGTCTATTTTTAGAACAATGTTTGCAAAAGAATTTTCCCTTCTCTTTTCTGATATTTGCGTTTCTATTTTTCTTCCATTTTCCTTTAAACTCATTTTCCTCACTCCCATCTACGTTTTGTTTTCCCCTTGCCTCTAAATGTGTGTCTTGTACACAAACTTCATCTAGGCTTGTAGGGTTAAACATGAGGATGATATGTCTTAGGTAGGTATGTAAGCCTCCTATATACTTGAGCAAAGTGCCTTAGCTCTGCAAATATACTCCTAATAAGAGAGCTCTTCCCCTAAATTCTTGATTATAAACTTGTACATTTTATCCTTTCAATTGTTTAAAATATTTTCAGTCCATTATGGTTTTATGCATGTTAGTTAATGGATAAAACTATTGTTTTATTGCAGTAATGTAATCAGTCCATGATAAAATAATCTTACCATGCTTCTTGATCTCCTCCTTTGTCTTGGCTTCCCACCAAACAAGTTTTGCACCTTCAATTATCAATGAAGTTAGTTGGATTTTGGTATCATCATCATAAAAAATTTGGATTCTCAAATAGACCTCCAATTGCCTAATCCAATTTTCTATATTTTCTACATTAACTTCACCATTAAACGCTGGAAATTCAAACTTAACATCAAGTTTTAGGAAAGGACTTTTAACCATGTGTTTTGACTTGTATGGTTGATGTACTAAAGATGAAGTAGAGAATGATGAGGATGAAGATGAGGGTGATGATGGTGACTTTCCACTGTCTCCATTTCCTCCATTTCCCTTCTTTGATTTATCTTCATCATTATGACCTCCTGATGATCCCTAACCTTCCTTGCAAATTGTGGATCCTTCTCCTTATAGTCTCTCATTCCTTTCTTGATAAATGAGTCTCACCATTTTAGTCATGTCAAGGAATGCTTTCCTGAACACTCTTTCTTCTTCTTTGGGATCCATCTCTTCATGGATTTCTCCTTCTCCTGGAGACATGCTTAATTTTTCTTCTGCTTCTTTTGGATGTGAGCTAGGTGGTGCAGAATGTGGAAATCTTGCCCTCCTCTATTGTGGCTCACTTTTTGAACCTCTTACTTCCACCAATTTGCATTCTCCTCTCTTAAGCTCGAGCCTAGTAAGCATGTAAACCTTTGCAAATACTTAAACAAATATTTTCACACAAAACACCAAATAATAAACTCTAGCTCTGAAACCAAACTGATCTAAAAGGAGTGTATTAGTTTGTTATGCTAAGTTTCCCTTCAATATTAAAAACATGTACAAGTTGTCTTCATTTGTTTTCTTTAGGAATGAGTGTTTAAACCATGAAACATAGATGAATTTGTGAACTTAAAACATGAAAATAAGCCTAAAAAAACACTGAAAAACATTGTATAACAGAGAAATACAATCACATATAAGTTTTACACAGTAGGCATGATGAAGAAATTCACCCCTCCTGGGCTACATCTGATGGTCCAGCTCCCAATGGCATGTCCCTCTTTTTCATTATGCTCAAAATTGCAAATTACATGTGTTTACAGCCTCTAATGCTTGTTTTCTCTACACCAATGGCTCCAGAATGCTCAAATTAGTCCAGGTAGACTCTTGTTTCCCCCAAATTGGTCGAAAATTGACCTCCCAATGCATTTTTCCCAATGTCATCTAGAAAAGCTCCACTAAAAGTGGAGTGGCACTTAATTGTAAAATCCCTAAATTTTAGGGTTGGCGCAAAAATTCTTATCATTATGGACCGTTTGATTTAAATGTTAGTGGTTAGGTTGGGGTGGTCACAAGCCGACCCCCCACCTAAAACCACACGGTTATGGGTTTTAAAATTATACATTGAGTTGGAGTGGAAACTGGATTTGGCACGGCTCCAAAAACCATCGCATTACATGTCATTAAATTGTTTCCATCTGATAGCGTTTAACGTCTCCAATAGATTAGACGCCCAAAAACCATTTGAACTAACCATTGAATAAAATTCCAATAGAATGTGCATGTTATAGCGCTTACCCACCGCTGGAGGTTAGGGTTTATAAAATCATCACATTACAGTATGAATGTCACCGCAACATGTGAACTCAATCATCGTTGATGGTTAAGGTTTAAGTCATCGGTTAAGATTAATGTTGCAGGGTTGTAACATGGTTCATGTGACAACACGTTGGGGCCACTAGCAGGTTGGGACTGCTGGCGATCCCCCCCCTCCGCATTGCTAACACATACAACATAAAATGATGCGGAGAACAATATAGTTAAGAAACAACTAGTAGGCAGAATGGATTAGAGGTATTCGCGGGTGCTATGGAGGTCACGGGGTCGAACCCCTCAGACTCCAATAAAATTTTATCATAGCCTCCCGAGGACACGTGGCAGCCTTCGGGCTTGCCACATGTCTCTCATCCAATGGCCTAAATAAAACATGTACTTCTCCATCAATGGTAAGAAACTAATTCCATACCACAAAAATCAACGACCCAGATTAAGCCATGGGCTGAATTCTGATTAGCTGTGACAAAAGGGAATATTCCCTAGAATATTCCATCTACTGACTGTACCTATATGCTGACTGGGCATCCCAATCACACAATTTTAGCTATTTGGGAAAACAAAAAGAACGTGATATCTTCCTGATACGACATCAGTTTTTCGAACCGTTCACGGCACCGAAATCGCAACGACGAGACCTTTTTGGTTGCTCAGGTTTGGTACAGTTTCAAGCACTTTAATTTTGAGAATAACACAGTGATCTCCTGGTCAAAAGCAAAATGAAAACCTTTGACCGATTTTATCAACTTCTCATGTGTTATCCATGGCCAATTTTAACAAAATTATGATTTGCAATGGAGCTATAGTCTAGCAGTGTAATACCTTATGATCCTCATAGTATTCATATTACTTGTCAATGACTAGCCAGTGGATTTTCCACTCGGCTCATTTTGTTTTTATTTTGTGAATGCATTTATTCTCTGTTTATCAAAAGTATTTTCTTCTTAGACAAAGGAGAATCATGCAAGAGGAAAAAAAACTAGCCAAACTTAACAAGACACACTGTTGAGCAATGAGAAATGCATACCAAAACCAATTAAAGATGTAAAGAAAATTTCTTGAAAGTAATTGGAATGTGGATAACTTGAAATTCACTGTCAACTTAGGGGTGGATTGTACCTACAAATTTTAGTAATGGACTCTCCATAACAACCATAACTAAATCAAAATAATCTAAGATACATGAGTGGAAAAAACCTAATGAAATCTTAATTTAATGTTTAAATCACTAATAAGAGACATTAAACCCTTATTACATACAAGTGACATTTTTACAACTATAAAATTATTACGAAATCTACAACATATACAATATAGGTCATGTATACAGAGTCTTATATCTACTAAGTGTGTTGTGTTTACACAACAGTTCCACATTTTTCTCTTAAATATTTTAAGTGAACATGATATGAGTCAAAATCTCCAAGATCTCAAATTTTGCAAATCCATGTGAAGGAATACTTTCAGAGTTCTTCAGACTTTTCAAGTGCACAAATGAATGGTATTTATGTTCCTCCCTTCACATTAATCAGATTGCATATAATTATGTTTCTATTTTCCATCCATATGTTTCTCTTTTTAATACTTTGAAGTTTGATTTGATGAAGAGGAAAATATATAGATTTGGGCAGTTGATGTTTAGATCTCCTAGGGAAAATGAAAAATCTACGAAATTTATAGACTTTCTAATATATTAGGTTGAACTTGAAGTATAAACAAACACTCTCCAGCTTACAGAAATTTATGTGAATTGTCAATTTTTAGATTATAATGCTTTGGGTGAAACCCATGACTCGTATTCAAAGAAAATTGAGCATGCGTACAAACAGACACATTACAATTTACAAGTAAGTCTCAGATAAGTTGTACAGTTATTTTTGGAAACTTAACGTTACAATTTACAAGCCTATATAGATAGGTTGTACAGGTTTTTGGAAAAATTAACAAGGAACTCTATTAGAGTTTAACATGTAACTTCTTAATTGACCAATTTAAAGTATTAAACTTATTCATTGAACTCACTTTCAGAATATAAACCGTTAAACTTACTCACTGAGCTCAACATTTATTATATTTGAGCACATTGCTTCTTAAATTACTAATTAAACTATTAAACTTATTCCTATTAAACTTACTCTTTGAGCTCATTCTCTGTAAATACTAGTTTTTTTGTTTGCTAGTTTATGTGAGTCATGACTCCTGAGGTGACTAGCACACTTAACATGTGAATTTCACCTAGCCTGCCCTAAACAGCCATATCATGGCTAGATTTTTTCCCACTTTTGAACCAGTGAAGTTTACACGAATAGAGATTTTCTAAATTTTCATAAAATTTAACTAGAATATGTTCAAATTTCAAATTTAAATTGTATAATTTACACAATCATGTCTGAATATGGAATGACAAAAAATAATTTTAGATTTATCCTTATACCATGTTCATGCATTTCTTTATGAAAAAGGAATGTTTTGACCATACAACGTTTGAATATTTCACAATTCAGCTTAAACAAAGCTTCCATTCAAAATTTATGAAGCAAAATTTTCGTTAAAGCAAGCAGGAGAAAAAACCTCTTACTGGAAACAACTGCAATTGAAGCTTTGATAGAATTATTACTTGAATACTACATTTAGAATAAAATAAGCCAATGAAGCATCATGATCTAACAAACCAACAAGTTGCATTGTATTTTGTTAAACAAGATGTATCTCCACTTACTCTGATTGAAGTCCCATGGGACATGAGCAGACTTGCAGGCTTGAATAGCCTTCAATTGGAAGTAGCTGGCAAAATGACCCTTTGAATCCATAGACAATGTTATCCCAGAAACTACTTTCTCCTCTTGTCTTATCATCCCAAAGCTTGGTCATATTGAATCAATATTGGGTATAATGAATTTCCAATTGGGATAAGTTCAACAGAAATGAACCATAAAACTACAAGGATCTATTTCTTTTATTTAATTAAAAAACATATAAATTTTATATGAATTAGTATTGGGTATAATGATAGGTCTATGCTCACTAGAAAAACATAGATATTCATTGTTTACTATTTCCATGCATTTATACTTATGTCATTTGGCTAAAAATGTTTTGTGCTTCCTTTGATCCTTTTGTACTTTGTTTTGTCCAAAGTTTCGTTTTAGTGTGTTGAAGGTCAAAAATATGTAACATGCCTTTGAAAAGAAATATGAATTTTTTGTGGGTCTGTGTCTGGTGGTTCCATATACTGATATACATGTGTTTTATGTAGATACAGAATGTGATTTTATACATTAAGTGAAATTACTCCTTTTTATGGAAAGAAAAAGATAAATAGTTTTGTCCCTCGAAATTAACTCCCTCATAATTGCACACAAATTCTACATTAAGTCCAAAGATACAATCATAGGAAAGAACAAATACTATTTGACATTATAGCTCAAGAAAATAGGGATCATAATTCCATTGAAAAATTTGACGAGCATGATGAGCTTAAGAGCCTGAATGTCTAAGGAAGCCTTGAAGCAGAATAGGTAACTATTTATTTTGAAATTAAGAAAACAACAGGAAAGGTATCTAATAATACACCTTATAATGTTGATTTGATCTTGTTATTTCCTCATGCCCACAAAGTGGAAGATGTCTTAGATAATAAGTAATATATTTGACATATGTAGATATATATAATAATATTGATCCCTTATCATATTATTTTATCTAGGAAGTTTTAAAAGAAGTTTGCAATATATTTGACATATATAGATATATATAGTAATATTTATCCCTTATCACAGAGGAAGTTATAAAAGAGAAAATTTGCAAGAAAATTAATGAACAAGAACATGAAAACACCATGCCTTTCTGATAATTTCATGTGCTCCATTACCATTTCATTAGCTCACATTGTCCAGAACAGACCTTGCCTGACCATTATTTGCATTTTATCCTTAGTAATGCACCCCCTCTATGTGTTCGAGAGCACTATAACGCATCTACTATAGGAGAATAAGGTGTAGGTCCTGCTATTAATTCACTATACTCCTTGTTGGGCACCGTTATTCAACCTAAAACTTGATATTTCACTCTTGCTGTGATTTCCCTCGCTGTTGAGTTCCTGGGTATCAGTTTGGCTTCTGTATTTTGGATCTTTGCACTTGGTTACCTACTAGCATTATAATTTTATTATTCGAAAAGTTATATTAGTTTCATTTACTTTTTGAAAAGAATTTTTTTTTTTTTTAGTTTTTCTGAGATAACTGATTTCATTCTGTAAATTTTGAGTTAAATAGTTGTTAGTGAGGATAGATATCTAAATATTTTATAGGTTGAACTGCATTAGTGGATGTTTTCTACTACATGGATGTGTGAAAAGAAGTTCTCCTTATAGAAATAAATTTTCATCAAACTTAATCTAAAAGTAATTTTTTGCATGGCTTGAATCAGAGTCGCATAAAATTTCATACGTCGAATCCCCCTCCTGAGACTTATAAGAAAGTACACTAAAATTAAGCACTAATAAAATCAATCAATAACTCTTTTCTAAGCTTACATCAACATTAGTTCTCACTAGGATCCGAGGATACACAGAGTAAGAAAACTACCAAAGATCGCAAAACTTGAGACTAGTGTCATTAAAGAGTGAAAATCCTATTGCATTCATATTATTGGGACCACTCCACTCATAATAAAGCTAAGCACAAGACAACACTAGGGTGTGTGAAAAAGTAGCGCACCTTAGATCACATAACAATAGGCATTCTGTGTATTGGGGTTCCCCTCAGGGATGTCGAAACTAGATCGGGGATCTAGGTGTTTTGCACATACAACTTGTTATCTACGACCATGACCCCCTTAGTAGTGTTTTTTATTTGAGGTATCCATAGTTTCCATACTTCTAGGGACATACACAAGGCGACTAGGGTGGGTTTCCCTAGTACCTGACACAAACGGACCTACTATGTCTTCAGTTTTTGGGAGGGTAATCGTCTTCAGGAGAGTACTTGGCCCCATTATCTGAGGTTCGGGAGGAGCTAAAGAGTGACCGTAACTGTATATATGACCAACTCTCTATGTATGCTATTGTGATACTAGGTTTCATCTCTAGCAAGCAGTAGTACTCAGACAGGGTCTTACCGCTTTGGCTGCTTGATTAATTGAATTTATAGTTCTTTGTTTTTAGGGTTTTAGTTCTATTGTCACTGAGACTTAATAATATATCACATTAATTTTTTTGATAAAATTAACTTGTCATTGTGGCTTCCTTCAACCCTCGTCGTCTTTCTAGGTGGCAGCAAGGTCTCCCTCCATTGACACTGGGGGAGGTGTTGAGTCTCGGTGACCCAATGCCTTCTTTGGAAGAGAAGTATCTAGATTTGACCCCTGGTTTACACATTCCTCCTTACATTATGGAGTTTCCTGAGTATCCTTTTATATAAGGAGTCTTATCTCCTTATAATCCTCCTCTCACTGATCCGTTGGGGCGACTATTGATTCAGGTAGCACCAGTACCAGCCATGTCTTTGGCTGCACCCACTTCAACTACAGAAGATGCAACCTATTCCTTGCCAGTTGTCAGTTCTTCACAGCTGACTGGAAACCCTAGTAGCCAGAATATGCATGGTCCTAGCAACTTATTCATAAAAATTGTGAGTGGAATTCCAAACTCTTCGGTATCCTCTCCTATTGTGTCTACTCTTGGACTTTCGGCTTCCCTTTCCACTAACGTGCCTACCTTGGTTCCCTTCATCAACCCTTTTGGTTGGAATCCCTTGTTGAGTTTCAAACCCTCAGTCGCCATGCTGGGGGGTAGTGTTACCAACCCTTACATGCCAGTGGGCACGTTTGTACCCCTATATTCTATGGGACGGGCAGGTTCATCCATTTTTAATGCCATTCCTCTTAGTGGTCAACCTTATGGTTTAGGGTCTATTCCAATGGCTAATTATGCGACTATTAGTATGCCACAAGTAAACTCTATCATGACTATCTAGGTTACCCTTCCACAAAACCAACTGGGGGAAGGGGGAAACTATTACCTTGGGGGAAACCACCCATTATTATCAGAGGAATCCTTTGTATCCTATTGGAAAAACCTTAATGGGGGTACCCCAATGTTCTTCAGGTCACCCAACCCCACCTTGGTTAGATTTAGGAGCACCCATGTCGCTACCATTTTTGGCAACATTAGATATACTGGATCTAGTCCCTCATGTAATACATTAAAATATGCATGTGAATCATTTTATTTCTTCAAACTATTTGTTAATTGTAATTTTTTAATTAAGTATCCATTTTTTTCTTTTTCTTTTTTTAATTAATTTCCAAATATAAACCGTGCAAATTCGAATTGGTTGTGGCAAAGAATTATCTATTGTTTATTCCACTCATTTCCCATTACAATGGAAGAAATTTCACTAGCTTCACAAAGTAGACCCCCCTTTCCCAAAAAACATCTTCCAGAGCAGCATCAAAAAAGATCCAAAGCGAAGAATATCAAGACGCAAAAAAGGCTTTTGAACCAAGGTTATGGGAAACCATGAAATGCACCAAATCTTATAATGGAGGAGCAAGTGGATCAACTGGTGCAAAGGGTTGGTTTTTCCCTTATGGTAAAGATAAGAAATCAAGGGTTGTAGGAAGATTTCGATGGCATTTACTTGGAATGGGGAAAAAATAACAAGCAATTATATGTACAGATGTACCTAAAACAGAGAAAGCATCTCTAATTAAAAAATTTAATGAACTTGAAAAGCTGAGACATGTTGTTAAAGGTTCAATTCAAACCAACAACAATCCTATTGGATTCATAGTTGGTGGTCAACACTCATATTCTCAACATCAAGTTTCAGTTTCCAACCTTGAAAACTTATGGGATGTAAAAGGGAGGGGAAATCTTGATGCATCCATTGGACGATTTGTTTTCGAAAATGGCATAGCTTTCAATGTTTCTAGATCTCATTATCGGAAGGAAATGGTGAGGGAACTAGTTAACACTACCCCTAATGGTTACATGCCTCCTAGTTATGAAAATATGAGGACAACAATGTTATTCAAAGAGAGGGCTCAGGTTGAATCCCGACTTCATGAGATTAAAGATAGTTGGAAGGAATCTGGGGTCTCCATTGTCTCAGATGGTTGTACAGATGTCAACCATTGACCCCTTATCAATATTTTGGTTTCTTGCATGAAAGGATTTGTGTTCATAAAATCCCATGATACCACAAGAAAGACAAAATATGGTCCATACCTAATGGCTCTCTTCAAAGAGGCAATAGAGGAGGTTGGAAGAGAAAACATGGTCCAAATTATTACAAATAGTACCTCAAATAATGTCCTTGCTAGAAGGTTGATTGAGGATGAATACCCAATTATTTTTTGGACTCCTTGTTTTGTGCACTACACGAATTTTATCCTCAAAGATATTAATAACATTGCATGGGTTGGGAAAACTATAAGTGAAGCAAAAATGCTACAACATTTTATTTTTAATCATGCAGCATCCATAGCAATTTATAGGAAATATGAAAATCTTCATTTTCTTCGATGTGCTGGGACTAAATTTGTGTATGCATTCATCATGATTCAACACCTTATTAAAATGCATCAATATTTGTATCAACGGATTGGAAGAGATGGAAGGGTTTTCATATTGGGGATGGCCCAAAAGTTGAGGACATTATTATTGTCCTTTCTTCAAAGGATTTTTGGAGGAGAGTGGAGGATATTTTCACCCTCATCACACCTATTGTTTCCACCCTTCGCATATTTTATAGTGATCAACCATGCTTAGGGGATGTGTTTGAAAGCATGGATCAAATGAGAGAGAAACTTCATGATATAATGATAGATGAAAATTCTAGGATTGACAAAGACACTAGAAATGAGGTGTGGGAACTTAGTCTGACAAGGTGGAAAATTCTTCATAGCCCTCTTCATTCAACTTCTTTCTGAAAATTAATCCTAAATGGTTTCACAAGAAACCATCTATAGATGTAGAAGTGATGCAAAATTGCAACATTTTTATAAGTAGTTGTTATGATTGTCAGGATCGCACTACTTTACAACTTGAGTTGGGAAAGTACCTGAGATCATAACACCACTTTGCAAATGAAGACTGTGCATACAATAGAAAACAACTTTGATCCATAGACTTTTGGATGTAATATGGTACAGGGACTCCCTTGCTTCATAGGTTGGCTATCCGTTTGCTTTCACAGGTATGATCAATAACAAATACCTTTAATGTATTGATAAATATTGTTTAAACAATTAAGTCTAATGTTCATTTTCAAATATATTTTTACAATTTCAAATGTTTATTGCTAACATAATTTTTTATTTTATTTTATATGTTACTAGTTCATGTGCATGTGAAAGAAAATTGAATGAATATGCCTTTATCCATTCATAAAAGAGGAATTGCCTAAGCACAAAAAAGGCACCAGATTTGGTGTTCGTACACTCAAATCTACGCTTGTTGTCTCTACAACAACTAGAGTATAAAACTAGACCCACAAGAATGTGGGATTATCGTGGTTCACAAGATGATGGAGATGATGAACTTCCACTTGAGGTGCTACAAGACAATGTTGAACACATGCTTGATAATACCAAGAAGTCTACTGACCATAACAATGCTTTTGGAATTGTGTCAAGCTCAACAATTATTCTAGAAAATGAACTTGACAATATAGATTATTAGGTTTATTTGTCTTTTGCCTATGAATTATTAGAAGTGGCTTTAGAGGTACTTATATATTCAAAAATATACATTTAATTATTTATATTTCAAATCTCTTATTTATATTTCAAATTTCTTATGTTTGTTATTTTTTTTGGAATTAATGATGGACTAAATTCTTGGATCTCACAAATTATGACATCTTTCTTAAAACTAAATCACTCTTTATGAATGTTTTTTTACAAATTCACATGTAGAAACATTGAATTTTTAGGATTAATGTTGTACTTTATATTGTTCACTTTTAATCTTGTGTTTTCTCTCTCCTCGTTTCTTGTAGGCAAAACCTTGAATTTTTATGATTAATGTTGTGCTTATTGTTCACTTTTAATCTTGTGTTTTCTCTCTCCTATTTTCTTATAGGCGAAACCTACAAACTCAGTTTCTGTATCAGTTTAGTTTCTGGTTTCTTTTCCCATTTCTAGTTTCTCGTAACATAGTTTGAAAGATATTAAAAATTCAGGAAATAAAAACTGTAGAAATAAATACTTATAATGTTTTCAATTTCAGTTAATGTATTCTATTGCCTATTATCTTCGTACATTTAAAAAGTTAAATTAAATAAAGAATACCCAGGCACACGAGTGATACATATAAACAGTGAAAGCATCGCTTACCTGGGCTGTAACACATACTGATGACGGTTCCCTTCCATCCTTAGCTAAACCCTAAATATGTTATTTCTCAAAAAAAAATTAGCAAAACACAAATCTTCATTCCGTATATTTATTTTCAATAAACCACCATATAATTGTATTAATAAATATGAAATATAAATCTGAATACATCAATGTTGGTTCAGTGATCTGAACAATCACAGTGACAACCTAAACATAGAAATAAAAAATTTATTTTAATATCCACTAGGGTAAAGATAGCCTACATGACCAGTTGCATGTTGTATCAAACATTTTATTTTTTCATGATTCGAGCAAATCGTATTTATCCCAACTAAATATTTCCTTGCTCGTTCTCTTTTGGATATATTTGTGATTTATGACTGGAATTCTATTTCTGGATATTACTAATTTTAATAGTAGGATATGAGCTATTAGAAACTCTTATATTTCTGATCGATCCATCCATCAGATAAACCCTAAATTTGTTATTTCTCAAATAATTGTGTGGAAAAACATAAATCTTCATTGCGTATATTTATTTTATTCTATTTCTACTCAACAACCATATAATTGTATTTATAAACATCAAAAATAAAATTGAACACATGAATGTTTCTTCCGTTATCAAAACAATCACAATAACAATAAATCTAGAAGAGCTACAATTTTCTTCTAAGTGCTTTCTGAACATGCAGCTGAATCTGTTTCGTGCTTTATTACCAAACCTTTTATTTTTCATGATTCAAGAAAATCGTATTTATACCTACTTAATATTTCCTTGGTCGTTTTGGATATATTTGTGATTTGTTACTGGAATTATATTTCTAGGTATGACTACTTTTAATAGTCGGATATGAACTATCAGCAACTCTTATAGTTCTGATCGATCAATGCGTTAACGCATTAAGACCCACTGTATTGTATTAATCTTAGTGGTGTTGGAATTTCTGAATATTTCAGAACACACAGAGAATAAAAATTCTCCTTCTAACACAAAGAATGTTTATAAAAAATTTGTTGGACAGAGATGGCACAAATTGGTTCTATTTCATTAAAATGAAAATCTATTATAAAAATGGTTCTTCTACTGAATTGGGATTTAAAAAAATATGGAACTGCTGCAACACACAGTGTCCAAAAAAAAAACTATTTATTTGTCTTTCACAAAACAAAATTGCACACACAGCGCTTACAAAACAACTTTGTTTTGCCTTCAGGCACAAAATACACACATTTTTATTTTTTTTCCACGTTGCTACGCTTTTTTTCTCTCTCTACTACAAATAATCCTACGAGCTATTCTTTTATAGGCGCAACGTTTAATAAAACAAAAACAAAAACAATACAATAAGGTTTCGACCTTAATAACTTCCGCCACAATATAAAATTTAACCAATGTTTAAAAACTTTAGACTCAGACCTCAAAAAGATATTAAATCGTATTGTAATTATTTTCGCATACCAAATGAACCATACGTCAGTGAGGCCCAAATCCGCACGATCAGCCTGTGATTGGTCGATGTTGGGGCCTACCGGACTTCAAAAAGAAACTGAACCGGATTTGTTAAATTTATTGCATACCAAATCCTTCCTGTGATGTCATGCCAAAAACCTGCGTGATACGTCGTGATTGCTCCACATAGCTCCTGCTGTGCTAGTAGTGGAACTGGCTGAGTCCTCATCGCGTCCAACTCCATTTCACAGATCGGCGATCAGCGATTTTAACACTCAACTTGTGCAGAACGGGGATAAACTTGATTTTGTGCAACTGCGATAAAGACGTGGCACTTATCGCATCGTGGTCCATCTAACTTAGTATGCAGGTAGTTCAGGTGATAAACTAAACATCTTGCACATGCGATATGCGATATTGTGATAGCGACGATATCACATCGCAAGTGAAACAACATAACTTTGCAGTTACGATGGGAAACTTTAAAATGTTGCGAAGTAAGAGTTCGGCAAATGGGGTCCACTATGACATGGCCCTATTTAAATCAAAATTTTCCCGTAAATAAAATTGTTTTTTATTGGCTGGTGGGTTTTAAAGTGCGATGAGACAGTCTTCTTAGAATGTTGTTGCATGGTCAGAACCATGAAAAGATTAATTGAAATGCCCATCAAATGGCTATGCCCATAAATACAAAAATGCCTTTGCAGGCTTCATTTAAAACTAGTGTTAAATGCAATGGTGGTGTGCACTCAACACACAAACATTCTGCCCATGTTCTACTCCTCTTTTTCACTATGCAGGGCAAGAATTGAATTTAAAAATTCAACATTCTCCCTTATTTTCAACTTCTAGGTTTTCTGTCATACCCATGAATTTCCTTAGATAATCAAAATTGTTTTACCCCAATGGCTTTGTTAGAATGTCTACAAACTGCTCCTCTGTTCTACAATGTTTCAAAACAATTTCACCATTATTCACTAACTCCATGATGTAGTGATACTTGGTATATATGTGTTTTGTTCTCTTGTGAAACACTGAATTCTTTGACAATGCTATAGCTGAGCTATTGTCACAATAAATTATTGTGCCTTTTACCTGATCATGACACAAACTCCTCAACATTCTCCTTATCCAAACTGCTTGACATGCTACTGTTGTAGCTGCCACATACTCTGCCTCTATTGTAGATAAAGTCACAATTGGCTGTTTCTTAGAAGCCCATGAAATGGCTCATGAACCCATATCAAAAACATAACCAGATGTACTTTTCTGGTCATCTATACTTCCAGCCCAATCACTGTCAGTATAACCAATCAATTCAGAATTTTCTAAAGTGGTATATAAAATACCATACGTTTTTGTTCCTCTCACATACCTCATAATTCTTTTTGCTACTTGCCAATGTGCCTCCTTTGGCCTTTCCATAAATCTGGAAATTAAACTCACAGCATGCATAATATCTGGCCTAGTTGCAGTCAAATGCATGATGCTGCCAACTATGCTCTTATACAAGCTTGGATCGAAATCTTTCCTTTTGTCCTCTTTGTTGAGTTTCAATCCCATCATTGTAGGAGTAATTGTTGCCTTGCAATCCTGCATATTAAATCTTTCCAAAACTTCATTTACATATTTAGCTTTAGAGATAAAAATTTTATTTTCATTTTACTCTACTTCTATTCCAAAGAAGTATTGCAGCAATCCCATATTAGTCATCCCAAATTCATCCCTCATGACTAATTTAAAATTCTCAATGAGGTAAGCATCATTACCTGCAAAGATCACATCATCAACATATAAAACAACAATTAGTAGCCTACCATTTTTCTCCTTGATGTATAATGTGGGTTCTCCTTCACATTTCTCAAAACCATTCTCCAATAGATAGGAATCTATCCTACTGTACCATGCTCTTGGTGCTTGTTTCAGCCCATAAAGAGCTTTCTTCAATCTGCATACTTTATGCTCTTGGCCTTTTTTCTCATAGCCCAGAGGTTGTCCAATATAAACCTCTTCCATCAATACTCCATTTAGGAATGCTAATTTCACATCCATTTGGTAAACCTTCCACTTCTGTTGTGCTGCTATGGACAACACTGCTCTCACTATTTCCATTCTTGCAACAGGTGCAAATTTTTCTTCATAATCTCTTCCTTGTTGCTGCTTATAGCCTTTGACAACAAGTCTAGCCTTGTGCCTTTCTATCTTACCTTCAGCATTGCTTTTGGTCTTGTATACCCATTTCACTCCAATGACTTCCTTGCCTTTTGGGAGATCAACCAATTCCCATGTTTTATTCTTCTCTATGGCATTCATTTCTTCATCCATAGCATCTATCCATTTCTTATCTTTTATAGCTTCTTCAAAATAAATAGGATCATCTACATGACAATACAATGCAAATAAAGAGTTCATACCTTCATTTGCTACCTCTTGCTCATAAATCTCATTCAAATTTCTGAATCTTTTTCCTCTTTCACTTGGTGTACTTGTGCTTGTAGAAGCCCTCAAATCTGCTCCTTGTGGTGTGCTCGGAGAAGCACTGCTCAAGGGTGTTCTTATACCTGCTTGTGGTGTCCCTTGTTTTCCTTGTGTTGGTGGAGGTGGTGCTGCTAATGAGGTGTTCCTTTCAGCCATTTCTTCTTCATCATCGTCATGAGAAAAACAATTCTTCACATTGACTATTTTCTCAATGCTTCCATCCCAAGCTTCTTCCTCAATGAATTTCACATCTCTGCTTATAAAAAACTTCTTGGAGGATGGGCTATACAACCTGTATGCCTTGGATTCTTCATTGTATCCAATAAAAATTCACTTCTCCCCCTTACTGTCCAACTTCTTCCTTAACTGATCTGGAATGTGTGCATAAGCCACACAACCAAAAACTCTCATGTGGGTAACATGTTGCTTTATTCCACTCCATGATTCTTCAGAGACTTTGTTCATTACGACTTTGGTTGGGCATCTATTCAAGATGTATGCTACACAATGTACAACTTTAGCGCAATATTCATTTGGAAAATGTTTTTCCTGAAGCATACTTCTTACCATATCCATGATGGTCCTATTTTTCCTTTTAGCAACTCCATTTTGCAGCGGTGTGTACCTTGCTATAAATTGCTTGTGTATGTCATTTTCTCTGCAAAAACGTAGAAATTATTTTGAGATATAATCTCCTCCTCTATCAGTTCTTAAAAATTTTATATGCTGCCCACTTTCATTCTCAACAAGAGCCTTAAAGTGGCAGAACTTCTCAAACACTTCACTTTTATATTTCAAGAAATACACCCAAGTTTTTCTTATGAAATCATCAATGAAAGTCAGCATATAGTGGCTACTTGCTAGTGATGGTGTTTGCATTGGTCCACACAAATATGAATGGACAATTTCTAAGGGTGCCTTTACCCTTATGCTCTTTCCTGATGGAAAACTTTCTCTGTGTTGTTTGCCCAAGATACAGCCTTCACATAGGTTGTCTGGTTTCTCAATCAATGGTAATCCCTTTACCATTCCTTTCCTATGCAACAAATTCAGACCTCAAAAGTTGAGATGTCCAAATCTCAAGTGCCATAACTAGTTTTCATCTTTTTCTTCTCTTTGGAATGTCTCTTGTGTCACTGCTGCCATTTCATCTCCTTTCTTCAAATCTACTCTCATCTTGAGAGGGAACATTCTGTTCCTTGTCATCTTCACTTGTCTAATGCATTTCTCTCTTGTTGTTTTATCCATAATGGTCCATACATAATCTTCAAAGAAAACATTGTACCCCTTTTGAATGAGTTGTCCAATTCTCAAGAGGTTACACTTCATACCAGGCACATAGTAAACATCTGATATGGATCTTCCTTCTCCCTTCTTTGTCAAAACACTTACTCTACCTTCTCCCATAACATAGACCTGACTGTCTATCCCCAATGTAACTTGAGACTTTACATTTTCATCTAACATGGAAAACATGGCAAAGTTTCCAGACATATGGGTGAAAATGTGAAGTTGGGAAACACTTTTTGCCCTTTTTTGACGTTGAAAATTGTAATTTTCTACGATTTTCAACTTCAACTCCACTAAACTCATATTTGAATTTCAAATTATGCTTTGACATAAAAACAAGAATTGTAGAGAATTGTCTTACCTCCATACCTATATTTTTTTATTTTTTTTAAATATTGACATATAGAGGGGTAAATTTCTTGTTTACTAACTGCATATACTTGAAATTTTCAGGCAAACATAAATAGTCACTTTATCATCCTTTACGTTTTTTAGGGAAGGTTATTCATTTTTTGGAAAAAAACCATAGCATCATAATCTGCATATATTGGGCTAGTGCACAGACTATTTTTCGGTAATTTTCGGATTAAATCACTATTTTTTATTATTTTTTGAAATGGACGAAGACAAAAAAACAGTGATGTTTCAGTACATTTTATTATCCTTTGATTTTCTTTTCAATGTGATCATCAATAAGAAAAATGAGAGTACCCTTTTGAAGTAGACAGGGAGAGGAAGTGCAGTATGATTTTTTTGATTTTTTTGGTGTCCTCATTTGAAAGTTATTGAATTTTCATTCAGTGCAATTTTTCGAACAATGAAATTCCACAGTGACACAGTTTAGTAAAAAATTAATAAAAATTTGAATTTTTTAATGAAACTCCACAAATCTCATATCATCAGAAACTAGATTCAGAGATGAATCTAATGGTACTTTGTCCGACATATAAAATTTTGTTTTTGTAGGTGTTCTGCCCCTCCAAAGTTGCAGGTTCCTGAAAACTGCAGAATTTTCTGTGTTTTTCGTTGACCAGAAACTCTCGGCCGAGATAATGTCTCGGACGAGAAATTTATAAAACTCTCAACCGAGAGTTTAACCCGCCTAAAATTACATTTAAATGCACAGCCAAACTCTCGGCTGAGAGTTTAAAAACTCTCAGACGAGAGTTTGCGCCCGAGAGTTTACTCGATGAAACTCTCGGCCGAGAGTTTAGAAACTCTCGTATGAGAGTTTTAAAAACTCTCGTATGAGAGTTTAGAAACTCTCGTATGAGAGTTTTAAAAACTCTCATATGAGATTTTTAAAAACTCTCGTATGAGAGTTTTATTCCTATAATAAAACACAAAAATTATTAAGTATTTAGAATTTGTACGTTATATAATTTAAATAGTACTTTATTAAAATTAAAAAATGATAAAAAATAATAAAATTATAATTTTATTTTAAGTTATTTTATTATTATTAATGATAAAAAATACATGAAGATTTAATTAAATAAAATTTGTTACAATATTTTGTAATATCAATGTTATATAAAAAACTAAAAATATTTTTATATAAAACCAATTGATATATTAATATGAATAAAATAAAATTCTAAAACATAAATCAAAATAAAAACAACTATATATAATTTATATAATATTTTTTTTGAAATTAATAAATAAATTTAAATTTAAAAAACAATTGACTAAATGCAATGAGGTGATAAAGGAGACAATGCATAGCACCTTAATATCGTTATAAATTCTCGGAAATCTCGAGAAATTTTTGAAGTGAGATGAGCTTCTTGGAATGGGTCACGTTATCTTCCACTTCAGTTCCACACAATTAAGTTGAAAGGAAGTCTATTTTCCTAGGTATGGATGTAAGGAAATGAACAATATTATTTGAACATTGAGTGAGATGCCCTTCTTGGAATGGGTCCTCCTATATTCCACTTTAGTTTCACAAGATTAAATTGAAATGAAGTTTATTTTCCTAGGTGTGGATGTAAGGGGATAAAGAATATTATCTGAAAAGGAAATGAATGTTAAGTGTGACATTCCAAGCAGAAGTGTATGGGATTGGAGAATTATGTTATTGCATAAAACTAACCCTTGACCCCTTAACCCTTGACCCCTTAAACCCTAATTCCTAACCCCTAAACCTTGCACCCCCTAAACCTTAAACCTCTAAACCCTTAACCCCTAACCCATTTAACCCCCACTAAACCTCTAAATCCCTAACCCATTTAACCCCTAAACCCTTAACCCCTACCCCTAACACGTTAACCCCTAACCTATTTAAGCACCTAAACCCCAAAACCCCTAACTCCTAACCCCTAAAATACTTAACTGCTAAATCCCCTAACCCCCTAAACCTCTAAACCAATCCTAACCCATTTAACCCCCTAAACCTCATAACCCCTAACCCCTTAAACCCTAATTCCCAACCCATAACCAATTCCACACCATCAACCCCTAAAAACCTAACCCATTTAAGTGTTTATTCCATTTAACCCCCAAAACCCTAACCCCTAACCCCTAAAATCCTTCACTACTAAATCCCCTAAACCTCTAAACCTATAACCCATTTAACCCCCTAAACCCTTAACCCCTAACCCCTTAAACCCTAATTCCCAACCCCTAACCAATTCAACACCCTAAACCCCGAAAAACCTAACCCATTTAACCCCATTAACCCCTAACTTCTAACCCCTAAAATCCTTAACTGTTAAATCCCCTAACCCCCTAAACCTCTAAACCAACCCTAACCCATTTAACCCCCTAAACCCTAAACCTATAACCCCTTAAACCCTAATTCCCAACCCATAATCCATTCAACCCCTTAAACACCTAAACCTCTAACCCATTAACCCTTGACCCCTTAAACACTAATTCCTAACCCTTAACCCATTTAACCCCCTAAACCCTTAACCCTTAACCCTTAACCCCTAACCCTAAACCCTTAACCCTTAACCCTTAACCCTTAACCCCTACCCCTTAACCTTTAGGGTTTAGGGGGTTAAATGGGTTAAGGGTTAGGAATTAGTGTTTAAGGGGTCAAGGGTTAATGGGTTACAGGTTTAGGTGTTTAAGGGGTTGAATGGGTTATGGGTTGGGAATTAGGGTTTAAGGGGTTATAGGTTTAGGGTTTAGGGGTTAAATGGGTTAGGTTGGTTTAGAGGTTTAGGGGCTGGATTACAGCTTAAGGACGGAAGCAGGTTAGTGTTAATGGGGTTAAACAAGGCTTTAGGCTTAGGGTGTCTAATTGGTTAGGGGTTGGGAATTAGGGTTTTAGGGGTTAGGGTTTAAGGGTTTAGAGGTTTAGGGTTTAGGGGGTTAAATGGGTTACATGTTTAGAGGTTTAGGGAGTTAGGGGATTTAGCAGTGAAGGATTTTAGGGGTTAGGGGTTAGGGTTTTGGGGGTTAAATGAAATCCACACTTAAATGGGTTAGGTTTTTATGGGTTTACGGTGTTGAATTGGTTAGGGGTTGGGAATTAGGGCTTAAGGGTTTAGGGGTTAGGAATTAGGGTTTAAGGGGTCAAGGGTTAAATGGGTTAGGGGTTTAGAGGTTTAGTAGGGGTAAATGGGTTAGGGGTTAAGGGTTTAGAGGTTTAGGGTTTAGGGGGTTAAGGGTTTGGGGATTAGGAATTAGGGTTTAAGGGGTCAAGGGTTATGGGTTTGGAATCCACACTTAAATGAGTTAGGTTTTTAGGGGTTTAGGGTGTTGAATTGGTTAGGGGTTTTGGGGTTTAGGGGCTTAAATGGGTTACAGGTTTAGAGGTTTAGGGGGTTAGGGGATTTAGCAATGAAGGATTTTAGGGGTTATGGGTTAGGGTTTTGGGGATTAAATCGAATCCACACTTAAATGGGTTAGGTTTTTAGGGGTTTAGGGTGTTGAATTGGTTAAGGGGTTTTGGGGTTTAGGGGCTTAAATGGGTTAGGGTTAACGGGTTAGGGGTAGGGGTTAAGGGTTCGCAGGTTTAGGTTTAGGGTTGGGTGGGTTAGGGTTTAGAGGTTTAGGTGGGGTAAATGGGTTAGGGGTTAAGGGTTTGTGAGGTTTAGTTTAGGAAGTTAAATGGGTTAGGGGTTAGGAATTAGGACGGGGCGGGTCGGCGGGGTTAAGGGGTTAGAGGTTTGTGTGTGTTTAAGGGTTGAATGGGCTACGGTTGGGAATTAGGTTTAAGGGGTTATAGGTTTAGGGTTTAGGGTTAAACTGGTTAGGTTGGTTTACAGGTTTAGGGTTAGGGATTTATGTAACATGACTAGGGCCAGGAAGAAGCACGGCGTTAGGTAGGGGTTGGCGGCAGTTTGCAGGCTTCATGCTCAGGCGTTAAACGGGTTAGGCTCAGGGAATTAGGGTTTAAGGGGTCAAGGGTGTTGGAGTCAGAAAAAGGTATGAAATCCTTATGTATTTGTTCATTCTTTTACTACAGATATACCGTTGACTCCGCCTTAGAAAGGTAATTTACCATAAGAATTGCAATTAAATTGGAAAGATTTATGTTTAGCCTAAAAATGACTAAAAGGTTGTTTTTATGGTCAAAACAAAGAATTCCAAGAGGCAGAAGCCGTATCAAAGGCGTGGGCTGGAACAGCCTGAATTCTACCCATTCGTGATGAACCATATCCGGGCCCAAAGCCAAGAAGATTCAATGAATTGGGTTCGAAAAGGGGACAAGGCGGGACAGCTCGACCTTGAACAGAAAGACAGAATGATAACAAAACAAGAGAGGAGTGAATCCCTTAGGATCGGAAGATCCCGTGGACTGTGGCAAAATTTATCATATCTCTTGATTTGTCCGCTCAAGGATCATCTATAAAGGCAACGTATCCGTAGTGGACCGGGAGGGAATGGCTATTATGTGCGATATTTTCATTAAAAATAGACTTTTATATTTCCTTTGCGATTGAATGTTTATCGACTCTTCCGTCGTGAGAGAACGTTGTTTGTAATCCCTTTTGGATTAGCATAAAGACACAAGTTTCGGCTATTCTTTGGAATTTGTTAAGCTAACAGTATTTCATTGGTGCTAAGGGCTCCGGCTCTGGGTGGATTACTTTGTTGTTGTATTATTAATCTTTATTTGTTTATGCGTGGAAGCCAGCTCTAGGTTGATTTCATTTACAGTAGTTCTTCTAACATCGTTGAAGCAAGTGCAAATAATCATTGATGTTTCATTCCTTATCGCAATTACATTTAACAATCAGCGCATCTCGTTATTGCCTTGTGATTTTTCTATTCTGCAATTACAAGTGCCGTTCCATTCATCTATGGTTTTTGGTTGATTGCAATTAACTCACACAGTGTTTGAGTTAAGATTTAATTGTTCAATTTGCATTAGGATCGTAGGTGTCGTTTTCTTTTCAATAATTGCAATTGCCATTTTGCGTCGTTGTTCCTTTTCTCGATTTCATTTCCTTTCATTGCCGTACTTTCTTTTAAGATCACCGAACTCAGAAGGGGATAGAGATATACTTCCAGAGTCCTCGCATTTGCCTATCTTTGCATCAATTTCTAGGGGAACGAGTTATTGCTTACCGCATCCCCCGATCGATGCTTAGCAAGATTATGCAGAAGCTAGCTTTTTACACCTTCGTCATTGTAATTAGGTTTCTTTCCAAGCATTTATTACTTTTTTCTCGTGCTACACTTTCACAAGAATTGCTCTTAGATAAGCGTGCCTTCGTACGCAGTACACTCTGAGATAAAAGGATGCTCCCGGATTGATGATTAATGTAGGTTAATTAGGTGTTGAAAAGATACCTTTATGGTCCAAAATTTTGGCGTCGTTTCCGGGGGAGAGTGTATGCCATTTCACAGAGAATGCATGTGCTTGATTTCCTTCTCGCTTGCGAAGAATTGGGTATTAAAGACGGAAGTTGGGTAAGAACCCCGCACCGGCGGGGAAACACACTTGCTCTCAGCCTCGCTTCACAAAGAGAAGCAAGGGAAGCTTTTCTTTGGCAGGAATGAGGATTGTTTTTTTGAATGAATAAGCGCTATGAAAAAAAAAATCCCTCCCAAAGCCGAAAAACTCAAGGGGCCGTGACCTTGGGCGCACGACCTTCATTGACGAAATCCTATGAAAACCGAATTCAATATCCGTAGGATTTAAAGAACTACTTCTAGACAAACTTACTAGTTCCCTCTGTGCTGGCTGTGGTCACCATCTCAAGCTCTCACGTAGATACACAACAACAGAGGGAATTAAGCAAGATTCCGCAAGAAATCGAGAATCTCAAAGGCAGTTTCCTTCAAGAAGGGAACTCAGAAATTCCAAGAAGGAGAAGGGGAAACAGAGAAAACTACAAACTTAAAATCACCTATTAGAATTACCCAAACAATAAATGAAGACCAAATAGGGGAAGTGTTGTTCAACTTATCCGTAATCCAAGGTCTCGAATTACCTCAACAAAAGAGGGACAAATGTGAATACTTATTCCAAACAGAGGGAGTGCTATTAAAACTATTTCTACCCTCGTTCGCCAACCTAGAAATTCCCCGGAAATCCCGTAGGGGTATTGGCATATTTTTGATCAAATGGCCCGTAACCAAAATCAAATGCGTTGTAAACCTCTACACCGCAATACCCATAGTAGACACCTACCAACGCACCCATGAAAACTATTCCGCTTCAACATATTCCTACATTTCATGGCTTGACATCAAGATCCAGATGGCGTTGTTTGAGTTTGATGAAGCCGTGTAGAGGATATGATTACACCACCGATGCCCAAAATCGGCCGTTCTCTACACTAAAGGAGCAGCCCTTACGATGGTTTATGGATTAGGCGGGGGTGTCATAATTATCAGATCATATGAAGGCTTCATTTTTAAAGAAATATCAAGATTATTGGAGGTCTCGGGAATTAAAAAGATGAAATATTCCAGATGACTTAAAAACCAAGTGAGACTTTGGAGGAATATGTGGAACGGTTTCAATATAATTTGCAAAGATCCTCATGCATCCGCACCCTTACCCGATAATGTTTCGAAAAATGCATTAATTAGGGGAATGAAAGATCAATGGGTTGAAACATTAAATCTTAGAAAAGGTGATATATATCAAGAAAGCTATCCTCGACATTGTCGATTTGTGTATCGTGTGTTCGATAGGTAATACAAGGTTGAAATCGATTCGTGTATTTGTTTTTTATTTTTGTTTTACAAAAATTCGTTTTCTTTATTAACATTATTTATTTTGTTTGAATTTGCTGTTTTAAACAAAAAATAAAAAAAAACAATAAAAAATGGTGTGTTTTTTCGTCGTTCCTTTCTAACGGAACACTTCCGTTGTTCCTTTCGAAAGGAACAAAGTAGGTTCCGTAGTATTTTTATGTTGTTCCTTCGAAAGGAACAAGCCACAAGAAGATTTTTGTTGTTCCTTTCTAAAGGAACAACATTTCAACAGAGTAGTTTTTTGTCGTTCCTTTCGAAAGGAACAACAATGTAGAGATTGTTTTTACATTCCTTTTAAAGGAACAACACTTTTTGAATGATTCTTTTTTTCGTTGTTCTAAGCTTGCATTTTGAATTTTTTCTTCAAGGAAAAAAATATCGAAACTAATTTATACAAATTACATGATTATCGCAATCAACAATCAAAAGAAATCGTCATTTCCAAGGGAATTATCTAAAAGAATAAGGAAAAGAGAAAGCAACATAATAACATAACATTGCTATTTTATCACCATTAAATTAATTTGATCGATTATTTTTATCATGGATTGTCTTTTTCCCACATATTATAAGCTTTGGATATTTATTTTTGAAATGGAAGCCAGGGGTATATATTTTTCTTCTATTGAGATGTTCAGATTTCTTCCACCATTCCTACTCTTAAGGGAGTGTTGAGCCATCCCTTATGAATAACTCGAGGAAAAGTGTTGTTTGAAAAAGAAAAATATTACACGACTGTTTTTGCGCATGGAGGATAGGGGGTCCCATTAAGAGCCACCACCATGATCATAGAGAAGATAGTGAAGGGCATTCCCATTATGTGCTACTCAAACTGGTGGAAATGGTCCAAAGGGCAAAGTCCTTGGAACAGAGTGGGTCTCATCACAAGTCCTTGGAATTTCTAGGGGAACGAGTGTTATTGCCACCGCATCCCTGATCGATGCTTAGCAAGATTGTTGTAGTTTAGCTTTTACATTCCCCGTCATTGTAATTAGGTTTTCCAAGCATTTATTACTTTTTTATGTGCTACATCCTCACAAGCATTGCTCTTAGATGTTACACTTATTTATACACTTTAGATAAAAGGACGCCCTTTTATTGATGATTAATGTAGGCTAATTAGGTGCTAAGATACCTTTTTATGGTCCAACAAAGGGTTAAGAGGTTAAGGTGCCTAGGTGTTTACAAGAATGGGTTATGGGTTGGGAATTAGGTTTAAGGGGTTATAGGTTTAGGGGGTTAAGGGATTTAGCAAGCATGATTTTAGAGGTTAGAAGTTAGGGGTTAATGGAGTTAAATGGGTTAGGTTTTTAGGGTTTAGGTGTTGAATTGGTTAGTTCAGAATTAGGTTTGTGTGGATAGAGTTAAGGGTTTAGAGGTTTAGGGTTTAGGGGTTAAATGGGTTACAGGTTTAGAGGTTTAGGTTTAGGATTTATGTTGAAGGATTTTAGGGGTTAGGGTTAGGTTTTGGGTTAATTGGAATCCACACTTAAATGGGTTAGGTTTTTAGGTTTAGGTGTTGAATTGGTTAGGGGTTGGGAATTATGGTTTAAGGGATTAGGGTTAAGGGTTGGAGGGGTTAGGAATTAGGGTTTGAAGGGGTCAAGGGTTATGGGTTGGGAATTAGGGTTTAAGGGGTTAGGGGTTTTGGGGGTTTAGGGGCTTAAATGGGTTAAGGGTTAACAGGTTAGGGTAGGGGTTAAGGGTTTAGAGGTTTAGGGTTTAGGTTAAATGGGTTAGGGATTTAGAGGTTTAGTAGGGTAAATGGTTTGGGGGTTCAGTGGTTTAGAGGTTTAGGGTTTAGGGGGTTAAGGGTCAGGGGTTAGGAATTAGGTTTCAAGGGGTCAAGGGTTATGGGTTGGGAATTATGTTTAAGGGGTTAGGTTAAGGTTTAGAAGTTTAGGGTTTAGGGGGTTGGAATGGGGTATAGGCTTAGAGGTTTAGGGTTACAAGATTTAGCCAAGGATTTTAGGGGTTAGGGGTTAGGGTTTTGGGGGTTAAATGGAATCCACACTTTCAAATGGGTTCGTTTAGGGTTAAATGGGTTAGGCCCGGTTAGGAATTAGGGGTTTAAGGGGTCAAGGGTTAAGGGGTTAGAGTTTTAGGTGTTTAAGGGTTGAATGAGTTATGTGTTGGGAATTAGGTTTAAGGGAAGGTAGGTTTTGGGTTTAGGGGTTAAATGGTTAGGTTGGTTTAGAGGTTTAGGGTTAGGATTTAGTAGCTAAGGATTTTAGGGTTAGAAGTTAGTGGTTAATGGGGTTAAATGGTTAGGTTTTTAGGTTTAGTGTCTAATTGGTTAGGGGTTGTGGAATTAAGGTTTTAGGGTTAAGTGTTGCGGGTTTAGAGGTTTAGGGTTTAGGGGGTTAAATGGGTTATGTGTTTAGAGGTTTGGGGTTAGGGATTTAGCAAGAAGGATTTTAGGGGTTAGGGTTAGGTTTTGGGGTTAAATGAATCCACACTTAAATGGGTTAGGGTTTTCAGGGGTTTACGGTGTTGAATTGGTTAGGGGTTGGGAATTAGGGCTTAAGGGTTTAGGGTTAGGAATTATGGCTGCAAGGGGGTCAAGGGTTATGGGGTTGGGAATTAGGGGCCAAGGGGTTAGGGGTTTTGGGGGTTTAAGGGATTAAATGGGTTAGGGGTTAAAGAGTTAGGGGTAGGGGTTATGGTTTAGATGTTTAGCATTTAGGGGTTAAATGGGTTAGGGTTGAGGTTTAGTGGGGATAAATGGGTTAGGGGTTAAGGGTTTAGAGGTTTAGGGTTTAGGTTTAAATGGGTTAAGGGTTAGGAATTAGTGTTTAAGGGTCAAGGGTTAATGGGTTAGAGGTTTAGGTGTTTAAGGGTTGAATGTGGCTATGGGTTGGGAATTAGGTTTACAATATAGGTTTAGGTTTAGGGGGTTAAATGGGTTAGGGTTGGTTTAGAGGTTTAGGGGTTAGGGGATTTAGCACCAAGGATTTTAGGGTTAGAAGTTAGGGGTTAATGGGTTAAATGGGTTATGTTTTTAGGGGTTTAGGGTGTTGAATTGGTTAGGGGGTTGGGAATTAGGTTTAAGGGGTTAGGGTTAAGGGTTTATAGGTTTAGGGTTTAGGGGGTTAAATGGGTTATAGGTTTAGAGGTTTAGGGGATTTAGCGTTGAAGGATTTTAGGGGTTATGGGTTAGGTTTCTTGGGGGGTTGAAGGGACAAACACTTAAATGGGTTAGGTTTTAGGGGTTTAGGTGTTGAATTGGTTAGGGTTGGAATAGGGTCAAGGGGTTAGTTAAGGGTTTATGGGTTAGGAAATAGTTTAAGGGGTCAAGGGTTATGGGTTGGGAATTAGGGTTTAAGGGGTTAGGGGTTTTGAGGTTTAGGTTAGTCAAGTAGATTGGTTTAGAGGTTTAGGGTGTTAGGATTTAAGGGGAAGTACATTTTAGGGGTTAGGAGTTAGGGGTTTTTGGGTTTAGGTGCTTAAATGGGTTAGGGGTTAATGTGTTAGGGGTAGGGTTAAGGGTTTAGTGGTTAAATGGTTAGGGATTTAGAGGTTTAGTGGATGTAAATGTGTTAGGTTAAAGGTTTAGAGGTTTAAGGTTTAGGGGGTGAAGGTTTTAGGGGTTAGGAACTAGGGTTTAAGGGGTCAAGGGTTATGTGGGTCAAGGGTTAAGGGGTCAAGTACATAGTTTTCCGTAATAACATAATTTCAATCCCATACACTTCTCGCTGAATGTCACACTTAACATTCATTTCCTTTGACAATATTCTTTATCCCCTTACATCCATACCTAGGAAAACAAACTTCATTTCAATTTAATCTTCGTGAAACTAAAGTGGAATATAGAGGACCCATTCCAAGAAGGGCATCTCACTCAATGTTCAAATAATATTACTTGCTTCATTCCCTTACATCCATACCTAGGAAAATAGACTTCCTTTCAAGTTAATTGTGGAACCATGGAAGATAAAGTGACCCATTCCAAGAAGCTTTCCATCACTTCAAAAATTTCTCGAGATTTCCATGAATTTATAACGATATTAAGGTGCTATGCATTGTCTCCTTTTATCTTCATTGCATTTAGTCAATTGTTTTTTAAATTTAAAATTTATTCATTAATTTCTAAAAAAATATTATATAAATTATATATAGTTGTTTTTATTTTGATTTATGTTTTAGAATTTTATTTTATTTATATTAATATATCAATTAGTTTTATATAAAAATATTTTTAGTTTTTTATATAACATTGATATTACAAAATATTGTAACAAATTTTATTTAATTAAATCTTCATGTATTTTTTATCATTAATAATAATAAAATAATTTAAAATAAAAATTATAATTTTATTTTTATCATTTTTAAATTTTAATAAAGTACTATTTAAATTATATAACATACCAATTCTAAAACTTAATAATTTTTGTGTTTTATTATAGGAATAAAACCTTCTCATACGAGAGTTCTTAAAACTTCATACGAGAGTTTTCAAAACTCTCACGAGAGTTTTCAAAACTTCTCATACGAGGTTTTCAAACTCATACGAGAGTTTTCAAAATCCTCATACGAGAGTTTTCAAAACTCTCATCCGAGTGTTTTCAAAACTCTCATCCGAGTGTTTAAAACTCATCCGAGTGTTTTCAAAACTCTCATCCGAGAGTTTTCTCAAACTCTCATCCGAGAGTTTTTTTAATCCTCGTCCGAGAGTTTTCAAAACTCTCATCCGAGAGTTTTTAAAACACTCATCCGAGAGTTTTTTTAACTTCCGTCCGGAAGTATTCCCGAGAGTTTCACACAAAACCTCTCGTACGAGAAAAATGTATAACTCTCGTCCGAGAGATTTTTAACTCCGTTAAACCCAATAAAATTTCTGACGAGAGTTTTTAAAAACTCTCGGTCGAGAAATAGAGTTGACTATTTTCTCGGATGAGAAATTAAAAATTTCTCCCAAATTCTAGCCGTCCGCCAAAAGTGTTTCCCAACTTCTCGCGATTTCACCCATATGGCTACTACATCATGACTCTAGAAATCATATATCTTCATTCTTTTTTTTCAGCCATATTACATGCTAAAAACAACTTATCTTGGCCGATATTTTCTTTAGTAAAATTTGCACCCGGGTCTATTACCCATGTCACTCTATTTCTTCCTACATTCATTGGCATAATGGCCATTTACAAGAATGACATTGGACTTGGGATTTATCAATATACACCTTTGTCCATGTGCTTAATTTTTTCCACCTTGTTGGTTGCTGCCTTTGCCTTGGCTCTGATTTTCATTGTTGCCCCTTCCACTTGTAGGGATGTTTCTTCCTCCTCTCGTTTTGGCTTCTACCTTCCTTCTCCGTAGTTTCCTCTACCTTGACCTCTTCCTCTTCCAAAGGACATTTGGGTCATGAAGGCATGCTCTAAAGATGAGTGTGTGTTTCTACCCAATCTTTGTTCATGTGTCATCTATGATGCATGAATTTCATCAACCGAAAAATTTGAGAGATCCTTTGTCTCTTCAAGGGTTGTGACTATCACATCAAACCTTGATGGTAAGATCCTCAACACTTTCTCCACTATCCTTTCTTCAAGCATTCCTCCATGAGGCCTTCTCTGGTAAACAACCCAATCACATGTGTGAATAATGAGTCTATGTTATCGTAGCCTTCATACGTAGAGTTTCAAAGTCTCTCTTCGTAATTGTAGCTTTTGTCTTCACCTTCTCCATACCTTGGATCGGCAATCTAGAGGGTATCCCATGCATCCTTGGACCTCTTAACTGGCCGTCATACTTAGAAACATAAGCTCATGCAATCGCTTGATAGAGATAAAAGAGGGCTTTTGAGTCCTCTCATTTCTTCTTCAACAAATCCTTCTCTACCCTGTGTCAAGGAATTGAAGGTTTTTTCATCTACCGAAGTTCTTCAAAGCCATATTCAATAAGCTCTCATAAGTCTTCGAGAGGCAAACGGGGTTGTCATGGTGATTGCCCAATAGTCATAGTTCTTCCCATTGAATTGTGGTTGCTATTTCTAATACTCGTGCTTGTGCTTCGCTCCCCGGCCATGGCTAGCACACCGAGCTATGCTTTAAACAAAATTGACTGTGTTTTTAAATAAACTATCTCTCTTCTTAAAATACAAACTCGGTTCTCCGTGGACCGCACTTCTTTAAACAAACAAAACTCTATTTTTTTTTAGAAATATCCGGAGTTGTGCCGAGTCTTCACAATCGCCGGAGAACTACTACAACAAACTCTCGCCTTTGACACTTCAAAGAGCCCGAACTAGCTCCAATACCATGTTGGAATTTCTCGAATATTCTAGAACACACAAAGAGAATAAAAAAATTCTCCTTCTAACATAGAGAACACTTATAAAAAATTTGTTGGACAAAGATGGCATAAACTGTTCTATTTCATTAAAATTAAAAGCTATTATAAAAAATGGTTCTTCCACTCAAGTGGATTTATAAAAATATGGAAATCGCCGCAACACACAAAGGTCCAAAAAAATCTTTCTCTCGTCTTTCACAAAAATTCACACACGTTGCTTACAAAACAACTATGTTTTGCCTTCGGGTACAAAATACACACACAAGCCTTTTCTTCCGCATTTCTATGCTTTTTTCCTCACTACTACAAATAAACCTATGGGCTATTCTTTTATATGGCTAGTCATTAACAAACAAAAACAAAAATAATACAATAAGGCTTCGACCTTAATAATCTCCTCCGCAATATAAACTTAACCAATGTTTAAAAACCTTAGACCTGCATCAAAAAGATATTAAACCGTATTGCATGACAGCATCAAATGACCAATATTTCAAAGGAGTACGAAATCCATGCGATCAGCTTCTGTGATTGGTCGATGCTTGGGTTTCGTACTCAAAAACTCGAACCGTATTTGATAAATTTATCGCGTACCAAATCCTTCCCATGACGTCATGCCAAAAACCTCCGTGATACGCCATGATTGGTCCATGTAGCTCCCCGTCCGTGCTAGCAGTGGAACTAGCCGATCCCTCATCGTGTCCAACTCCACTTTGCATCGACGATTGGCAATTTTAACACTCAATCCCAGTGTTAACGTGGATAAACTTGATTTTGTGCAATCGCGATAATGACGTGGCACTTTATCACAATATCTTGGTCCATCTAAATTAGTCGACGGCGGCCCGTGATAAACTAAACATCTTGCACATGCGATATGTGATATTGTGATAGTGGCTATATCGCATCGCAAGTGAAACAACATAACTTTGTCGCCGCAATGGGAAACTTTAAAATGTCGCGAAGTTCGAGTTCGGAAAATGGGGTCCACTATGACGTGGCCCTATTTAAATCAAAATTTCCACGTAAATCAAAATTTTGTTTGTTGGTTTGGTGTGGTTTTAAAGGCAATGAGACACCCTTAGGATCGTTGTTGCATGGTCGTAACCATGAAAAATATTAATTTGAACGCCTTTCAGATGGTTGAAGGCCATCACCGCGAAAATGTCTTTCGTTATGCCTATTTAAAACCGTTGTTAAATGCAACGGTGGTGTGCACTCAACACACAAACATTCTACCCCTCCTATACCCTTTTTCACCGTGTAGTAGGAGTTGAATTTAAAAATTCAACAACAAGTGAGACCAATAGTTCGACAATGAGAGGGGTCCGGTTGAGTTCCGGACTCAAGGGATTCAACCTCTCACTCCTCATCTTAATATTATTATTATTTTCGATTTCATCTCCCTACATTTTTAATTTGAATTTCAATGACCTACAAGCTGAATTTTCACAAACCATCGTGACCACAACAAGCATGCCATCAATATACAAATCACGCAAACACTAATCTCATTTCCATATTGATCCAACCTATAAAATTCTTCTTCGCAAAACAGAGAATAATAATTCCATTACGATAATATCAATATCAAACGAAGAAGAAAATTAATGATAATATTACCGTGTGTATAAAGTAGGTGGGTAAAGAAGAGGGAAAACGAGGAAATGAGGAACGAAAAATGAAGCTTTGGGAATTCATTCGATGTATTCAATGGAGTGAACCGGAATCGAGTAACCCCGACCTCCATTCTTAAGTCTTCCCCAAATCGCGGTGTGTAAAATTTCATAAAGTAAAAAAGTGACTTGAAAATATGTATTTTCACTTTCAAAATAAACCTTTGATTCAAGCCGATACTTGACTATCGTTGAACATGCTCATCGACTTTTACTCCTTGTCATAGAATCATCGAATGATGCAAAAAACCATTTTATCCTTCCCCGTAATATCTATGAAGGTTCTTGAAAGTGAAATAACAGAGCCTAATAAACTTCCGACCTTTCTTTATTCATTCTCGTAAAGCCAAAATGGGAATCTAATCAAAGTACATGCTTATTTAAACAACTAGCCAATGTTGAATTATAACATTCATCGACTTAAAACCTTTAATTTTCCTTTTAACAAGGCTTAGCTATTGTTCGAGTATTAAATTTTGAAAGGTTTAGTTTAATTATTAAACTTTGAAAAGTAACAACGAGTTAGGGCTTATTATCCACTTATATATTGGTTCATTATAATAAGGTAGTAATAAGGTATTTAGTTTAATTATTAAACTTTGAAAATTAAGAATGTGTTAGGTTCATTATCCATACTCTATATATTGGTTCATTATAATAAGTGTGTGATAAGGTAGTAAGATACATATAAAAAGATGTTTGAATAGATTATTAAATAATTTCATCGCTCTACCTACGAAAGATTGTCCGAACCAGAGAGTCCGTTTCGCATAACACCCTACATTCTCCATATAATTCGTGCATTATATAGCACACAAGATCTAGGGAAGTTATAATGGTACCCTAAGAAATAGAAACCAATTCCTATCCTAAGGTATCGTGAACCAACTCACACTAAAATAGAATATTCTCCATTATTCTCAACACTCCCCCTTAATGGAAAAAGGGGTTCACAAATATGCCCGACATCTCCCCAAACATTACAAACTTAATTTTTCCAAGAGGCTTAGTGAAAATTTCGTAACATTATCACGTGTTTTACAATATACAAGATGACTTTCTTTTGATTGAACTTTCTCCCCGACAAAGTGGAATTGTGTATCAATGTGTTTAATGTTTCGTGAAACACCGATCGTTAGGCAAGTTTGATTGAACTATGGTTGTCGCATCTGATTTTTGTTGCATCTCTCTGTTCTTCAACATCCTAGAGAAGTCTCTACAACCAAACTACCTCACATGTTGCTGCACATGGCTTGATACTCGTCTTACCAAGACAAGGAAACCGTGTTATGTTTTCATCGCACCATGTAATCACCTTGGATCCATCGTTAAATGCATAGCCCATTATGGATTTTTGATCGTCTACATTTCCGCCCACCTGAATCAAAACTCGTCAATCTAACACAGAAGAATCGCATAAATAATACCATAATCTTCGCTCCTTATAGATACCTTAAAACACATTTTTCTACATTCTATGACTTCTCAAGTGGCTTTGACATGTATCGACTTAGCACACTAACCACATAAGCCAAATAAGTGGTCTAGTAATGGTTAGGCAGATTAGCTCCCAACCAAATTGTCTATAAAGTATACATCTCGCCTCTTTAGAGCCATCCTCACCTCGAAGTTTAATGTTCGCTTCGTTGGTATTGTTGTAGCGTTGCACTAATCCATCCCGAATATTTTTAGCAGACTGACATATCGTCTTGGGATGTAAATTTTTTTCCGGTCTCTCCATATCTCGAGACCCCAATAATACTTTAATTCACTAAGGTCTTTCATTTCGAACATCTATGACATTTTTCTCGCATGATTTCTTGGATTAGATCAACAATATCACTCAGACAATTAGATCATCTACATACAAAGAAATCAACACTATGCTCCTTTTCATCTTTCATGGTATACAAATTAGGATCGTTTTGCTTCTAGTTGTAACCTATGTTTGCGTAAAAAAAAAAATGAATCAATATTTTCATACCATGATATGTGCTTTTTTTAGTCTTACATAGAGCTTTCTTTAATCTACGTACAAATTTTCCTTTATGGACAAAACCCTCAGGGCTCCCTAAATAGACCTCCTCTTTCAGACTTCATGTAGAAATGTAGATTTTACATCTAGTTGGTGAATCATCCAATGCTTCTTAGTAGCTAAAAAAATCAACATTCTCGATAATGTTTACTTTAGCTATGGGGTGAAGATTTCTTCATAGAAAATACCTTCTTTTTGTGAATACCCCTTGCTACCAATCTAGATTTTAATTTATCTGTGGTTCCATCTTCATTAATCTTGGGTTTATACAACCATTTACACCCTATGGTTTCTTCCCTTCAAGAATTTCAATCAACTCCCAAGTGTTGTTTTTAGGATAGATTCATATCTTTATTCCATAGCTTGCTTCATTCACTACATTGATTTGCTTTTCTATAACTAAGTTTCAACAACATTCATCATACTAGTTATAAAGGCATTTTCCCCATATCTACCAGGAAATTGTATCCGCTACCTAATATTCTAAGCGTTGTGTAGCTTCCAGCCCATTCGGATTTCTTGTGTTGATGTGCTCTTACGGATTGTTGTGATTCGGATCTTCCGTTCATTTTCCGATCCTAGATGTTACCTATTTCTTCACTTTCTTCCACCAAACATGGAATATCCCATTCCTCATTCCGCTATTAGATTCATCAAAGGTGTGTCTTCTATGGATGACATCTCTACTAACAAAATCTTGTCAAGAGAGGGATTAAAGACCTATAAGCTTTAAATTGTGAAAAATACCCTACAAAGGTACATGTGATGGCTTTTGAATCTAGTTTTCTTTTGTATTCCTTCGAAATGTGGGAAAATGCTTTAGACCCAAATACCTAAATGTTTTAGTGTGTTTAAATCCATATAATGCTTAAAAATATTTTAAACTTGAGACTTTCTGTAGGTTCTTTATTTTCAAATAAACTACAAATATTCACCTAAGCCTAACCCAAAAAGAATTTGAAAGATCCTTACCTTTCAACATGCTCCCAACACACTCACCAATGTTCTCGTTCTTTCTTTCCACTACTCTGCTCTACTAAGGAGTATGTGGCATCGTGAATTGCTATAATATCCCATGGTCTTTGGCAAGATTTATAAGTTCTTCCGTATTCTCCCTGGATCACAGAATTTTTGTGTGCTTCCTTGTTTTATTTTCAATCATATACTTGAACTACTTAAAGTATTCAAATTCCTTGGCTTTTCTTACTCATGAAATATACCCAAGAAAATTTTGTGCAGCCATCAACAAATAGTAAAAATAGTGCACCTCCTAATGACTTTGTTTGCACGTCCACAAAGGGTCTCGTGTGCACTAATTCAAGTATGTCTCTCTTTTTCCTTTCTACTCGAACATGAAATTCTCTTTATGTATATTTCCCTAATGCACAAGCATCACAATCAAGATGTGCACCTATTTTAACATAAAGATCTCTTACCATTTCCTTTGTCCGAAGTAACAGCAAGTCACAGTTGGTATGACCAAGTCTTTAGTGCCACAACTCTTCCGTAGTCAAACTCAAGGCCGTCAAAGCTCGATCCGGTGTTGCTCGACATCCACCCTGTATACAAACCTCCTCGTTTTGAATTTCGAAGCAATAATCTTCATGCCATCCAATGACTTTAATATAACATTTAGATTTAAAAATTCAACTCTGAGATCCCGATCTATAATCATGGATACATAAATCGGATTCTTTGACAATTCGAGCACATACATTACATTATGATTATATCTCGACGTTACCATTAGGTAAAATAACAAATTTTCCGCACCCTTTGATGTGATGACATCTATCATCACTTGCCAAGGTAGATCAGGCCCACCGTTATTTTTTTAAAATATTCAACTATCATCGTTTCCGTCATATGTGTGGATGCTCCCAAATCTACATACTGTGTGTTCATCGACATTCTCACTAAATTCTCGCCATGAATAATATGAAGTCTTGAACATATTTACCATTTGAAAAATGACCCGTATGTCTTTATTCTCTGTTCTTCATCGTCTTTCTTCCGGACTTTTAACAATATGACTGATTTTTCTACAATAAAACATTTAATTACATAGTTTTTTTTATTCGATCCATACCTTGAGTTTGATTCGTCATTCATGGATTTCTCCATTTTTCTATGATGTGATTTCCTTTTCATTTGAAGAATTTTCTTCGCTATTAGTGCCAAATGTTGAGTTAGATAGAGGTGACTTTTGTGACAACTTTCTATTGTACCTTCATTTAATTATCAACCCGGTGGGTGATTATTTCAAGAGTGTCAAGACATTATAAAGTAGTTAACCGATCTACAGTGAATATTCTTTGTCAATGTTCAAGGAATTACTAACTTTGGAAGCTTGTTGATCCTAAATAAGACAATGATGGATCTTTTTTAGCCTAAAGCTAAGTAAGGGAAATTGATGTTACTGTACCGGAATAAAACATTAGTTCTATTAAACTCTAACAATGGTCTAGATAAATCAAGCAGAATTGAAATGAGAGTAATGAAATTAATCGAACAATTGTCTAACTAAATTGTTTCGGTATATGGAACCGAATTGAATCGATGACCTAGTAACGGAAGCAAGAATTCTAAGCAACTATTTGGCTAGCAATATAACTAGAATGGTGACTAGTTATGTAATAATGAAACAATAGTATAACTAAGCAATACGGCTAGTCGTGCAATAATGTAAAACCATAGTGACTAAGCTAGTAGTAATCAATAGCAATAGAACCGAACGTGGTCAAATTACTCGTATAGCTATCATTAAGTAACTTTGCAATGGAGTTCTCTATAAGACTTAATTACCAACATAAATCAATTAGTGAATTTTTTTACTATGCTACGTAGGTGCATGACATGCATAATGTTGAAATCAATCCTTTGATAAAACCCTAGAAATTAACTATCATGACAAGAGATGGAATCATATTAACAATCGTTATCACAAACAAGATTGCACTTGTCTCATTCTAAGAACGTAATGACCAATTATTCATTAAAGAAGAGAGTTTTAATTATAACAATGGAAATATATATTAAATCGTACTCCAAGTTTAAGGATATCGATTCTCGTAACTTTAGAACATGGAAACGTGTGAGCCTCCCGAAAGGGTACGTACCTGCCGTGTTCCTCAAGAGACCGAGGAAACTTCGAAGATAGTTACTCAAAACTCTCTTTTACATCCAGGAATGTACGCTGAACATAATTAGATAAATTTTTCTGGATTTTCTACTACTCGGATTCCCTCTCATTCTATTGCTTCTTTCTCCCTTGTAAAGGCAATCTTCGTAATTTCTGAGAACGTATCTTAAATGACACCATCATTGTGCATTTGGTTGTTTTCTGAGTTCTTAGACTCAATCTGCTCATTCACCTTCTATTGGCTATTTGGGTCGCTTTGTGCTCGCGTCCGTCGATTGGCTTTTGCTATCGGTTTAGGCATTCCTAGTTTCCCGCAGTAAAGACAAAAAGAGTCAATTCCTTATTATAAATTGTCCATTCTATCGTTAGTCTAATTGTTCTTATTTTCATGATTTTCATTCCTTATCGTTAATATGAAGAGAGGGATTTCCTTTGAAATTACAATACAATTTGCGTATTTAATGGGTGAAAATCATACCTTTGTCCGGGCCTAACATGCTCCCCTCGCTTACCTTGTTTCATGTTCTCATGCAACAATGATTAAGATGCAAATTGTAGTTAAAGAATAGGCTGTAGGGTCTCTTATTGGGTGCTCTCCGTAGTCTCACTTTCTTTTCATGAGTATCAAGGTCCCGTGACTCCCTTTTCCGGTAACTCGTAGTCATGATTAATACTTCCTTCTGGGGAAGCCAAAGAGTGGAGTCCGATATCCGCAACCCAAACCTGGGAAACATGTTGTAGACTAAACTGCTATATAAACGAAATCTGGAAGCAATGGCTCTGAAGTTCCCGTAATTGAATGGCTCCCTATTTTTTACATTATTCGCAGGCTATCCACCGTTTTTTAGCTACTACCAGGGTCCCGTTCTGCTGCATGTATTCAAAGTAATCTCGTGCATTTTCAATGACATCCTCATGGGAGAGGACCCAATCTTAGACTTCACACTTACTTTTCATGAACATGCTCTGGACGATCAACCGCATGGGTATCATAGGCTCCCCCATGACCCATAGTTCCGCATTATGTTCTCTTTTCCGAAAGATGCCATAAGCTTTGGCACACCGATTTGTTTTTGGCAAATGAAAGAAAATCTTGTAATGGAACACCTCCTATGAAGGGGCCGAGGTTGCTAACGTTGTCTCTTTTTCCTTTTGGGCAATGTGCTGCAGAAATAACACAAGAGGTATTGAATCTACTCATCCACACAAAACATTGGACAAATTCCCATAGTCTTAAAGGACATGGATTTCCCCCTCGCTCTACGGTTTTGACTTTCGGAAGTAGGTACCGCTCTCGTTAGGAATAGGGCATAGTTAGTTACCGGTGACCCACATGATAAAACATCATCATATAGAGAGAAAATTGCGTAGATCCGCTTTTTTGGCTTCCTCTACCTGCCTTTGCAATCGTTTTAACTTTTTCCGGGCCTCACTTCTGTTGGGCAAATGTCTCATCTTTAGTAAGAGAGAGGTCGGTGAATTTCTTTATAAAAGGCTTGGTGCTCTTGTAATGGCACTACCTCCTTCTGTAATGTGTCACTAAGCCGTACTTGTAATAACTCATTATGTATTCTTTGCTTAACAACTATTTCTATTAAATGAGCATAAAGTGCACTTCTCTCCGTTTGGATCCCTTTGTCCTCTAGAATTTTCCACTAGTTTGGGTGGATGTTTCAATGTTGTTTGTCAGCTTCGTCTATTTCACTTCATTGGTGGTTGTCAAAATGAAGCTTGTATTCCAACTTCCATTGTAATTTCCAGTTCTGCTTTGGGTTCCCATAATCGGAAGTTTCGCTTCGACTTCGACCCTTCTTTTTCTTTTCAACCCGTTTCCTTCAATTTTTTTTTACAGTTCCTCTCAAATTTTCAATTTTTCTCATGTCCTGAACTTTTCCTTGTTTTTACGCTTTAGGGAGTAGAATTTTCTTGCTCAAGGGTAAGTTCAGAACGGGTGTTTCCAATTACTTCTTCTTTAATTTCCTCAAAGATGAGGGTCTTGAGCTGTGGAGGAGCAATGCTACCTCCTAGTGCAAGGAACCGAAGCCTTTGTGTGAGAGCTTTGTTCCATGAGGATAGTGTCACCTCGAACTGTAAATTGCATCTCCAATATTTCTGTCCGTCCGTCGTTCACCGTATACCTCATAATTATTAATGGGAGATAGGGCTTCATTCTCCGTAGTCTTTCTTGGTCGAATAGGATATCTCGTGTGACCAGAAAGTTGTCGTATGCGCTTTATCAACAAATTCCTTATTGCTCCCCGTTCGATGAGTTCCTTAATTTGGGGTTTGTCCTTATTTCTTTCCTTGTGACTAGGCCATTTCCCTCCCTCAAATCCTTGTAAGGGTGCCTGGGATGGCTTCATCTATGGTGTTCGACGTTCCCCGGTGTTCACTTCCATTTTTTCTCGTTTTGATTCGAAGGTTAGAGGCTCACCTATTTTTCTTTTGGAGAATTTACCCTAGGGGCTTGGTTTTAGCACCGAGGCGTTAAATCAGGCTCCGCACTTCCGGGTTAAGTTCTAGGTTGACAAATTGTGCCATGCTAGATGTTGTGTATCTAGCTCCTATCAATGATTAAATTTATTAATCCTTTGTGACTAACCACCGCATTGGGGCCTCTTAGATTTCCCTACCGAACGTCGATCATGAAATATGGAATTTAAAAAGGCAGGAAAATTGATTGAAATTTTATGTTTGGAGTATTGCCTAGGAGTCAAGTCGTTGGGGTTTTACCGTTTCTCGACGTCCTTCGCATGTTAAGTGAATCTTCGGATGAATACTACCAATTCTTGCCATGGTCGGTGTAAGGAAGTGAGTGGAAATCCTCTAGATTTTCGTTCCGTTGGTTTGTCCGGTCCTCGGTATAGTGTTATTGCTTTCTCGCAGAGCATCGCTTTTCTACCCATCTTTCCCTAGGTCAGGTATTCTAGAAACTGCTACCAGATTTCGTCCGTGACAGTATAGTTTGGCCGTTTACTCCGGTTTTCCCATCCCGCAAATTTTGGTGAATTCAATTGCAATTTCTATGTTGTGTCCTTGTAATATATGCACATATGTCACCCATCCTACTCGTTGAAGAATGACACTTGTCGCTCGAAATTGGGAAATTCGATTTCCAAGCCATTTCGGAAGAGTACTTCCGTCCATGGCCGGTATACTTTTCTCTTCTAATTATTTCTTTTCTTCTTGGCTTTGTTGTTTCATTTGGGAGTCAGAAAGTAATCGAAAAAAATAGATCATGGTTCCGTATAAAGAGTCTCCATGCCTTAATCGTAGCATTTACCGATGTGTCCGACGGGATTTGTGCGGGGACTTCATCTCGCTTGCCAAATTAAAGCCAATCAAGGCCACTACACCTCTCCTCTTGAGAAAGGGTGCTCACATCCTCAAAATCGAAGAGATTCAACCGTTGATGAATGTGAGTATGAGAATGTCGTACTTTAGTTATTTCGTGTGTGGAAAATTGACGATTAAGTAATTATTTCATGTAAGTAAAAAAGAACGATCAAAAAAAAAAAATTCATGATTGAATCTTGTGCGAAGAAGGTCGAGACGTGAGAACGTTGTATCATTATTACTATGATATGATGTCTTCGTATGATTAGAATCCCGGATGGAAGCAAGATTTGATCAAGTGTTGATTAGCATTTTTCCTTCCCAAATTTGAAATATGTAATCAATCTTCATTATTTATTCTTATGGTAAGCTGCAATTAATACTAATTCGAGTAATAGGTGTGTAGTAAAGAAAATGGAAAACAAGGTGTATTTAACAAAATATTTTGTTATTAAAGAAGCATTTCTTCATACCACAAGTAGGGCTAATCGCTTTCAAGCCGGTAAGCATTTATAGCCTCGACAAAGTTCTGTTTTTTAACTAAAAATGAGCCATAATCCTTATGATGATAGTTATTTTTATTATTTTGATAGAGAGATCGCCATGCTAGTATGGTAGCCGTGTAATCATGGTGCCATTCACTAGAGTTGTAGCAAAATGATCAAAGTCACCGTGATGAGACCTCCTATCCTCTGCTAGAAAGTCATTCTCGGTGTGGTTGCCATAATGGGCATGTCAATTTCTCTTTAGACTCTTATGATCATGGTAGGTTGGCTCGTGATGAGACCCCCTATCCCTCTCTCTTAAGATAAGTAAATGTGTAGTATTTTCTTTTGTATTTTAGCGTATGATCCATTCGGAGGTCATTGTGCCGGTGGTAGCCGTATAATACAGCTGCCATTCACTAGAATTGTAACAGAGTGATCGTGCCGCCCCGTGATGAGACCTCTCGTCCTTCTAATAGATGAGAGTGTCATTACCTTGGTGTGGTCGCGACAGTGGGAATGTCACCTCGCTCAATTCCTATGATCATGGTAGGTTGACTCCGTGATGAGACCCCTATCCCTCTTTTGGGATTTTCATGTCACACCATGATTGCTAAGGAAGGCTTATCGACTCCTTAAGAGTGAGGGATGGTGAAAGAAGTAGAAAATAATACCATTAATATGCCTTGTTCCATTTCTTCATGTTGTAGGGTCATATTACTCGAATAGTGCAAAAAGACATATCATTATAGGTCCCCGGCCGCTGATATCACATATTCAAAACCGTAGGTGGTTTTAGCCCTTATGTTGATGTGTATAATATCACCTTTCCGTTTAAGAATTGTAGTATTAGAAGACATCATATTTGAAATTTTATTAATTGCTTTCTTCTCCTTCAAGTGCTATCTCTCGTTCAAGGTTATTCACTGTAAAGAATGGCTATTTAAGATATTTAGAGGTAGCTTCTTTAAAGATTGGTTTGAAAAAATGTTGAAAGGTGTTAAAAAAAAATGTCAAAAAATGCTAAAAAAATGCTCAAAAATAAGTATTTTTGTTGAAGGAATAGTTAGCTTGTTCAAATATGGAAAAATGGGGTTGTTTCGAATGGAATAGCACAAGCAAGATGGTAAAACTATTTAAAATCTGATTGAACCGTTGTCGTTCGTAAATTGAACAACAGCTTGTTCCTAGATTGAACATCAAAGTTTAAGAACACAAAGAAAAGTTGTTCAATTCTACCGAATCGCCGCCATTAGGGGATTGAACAACAACTATTCTCGATTTGAATAGAAAAAATTAAAAACGCAGCAAAAAGCTTTTCAACTCTCGTTGAAATGTTTCCATTCGTGGATTGAACAACAGCTTGTTCCTGGATTTGAACAACAAAAATTAAAACACGACAAAAAACTATTCAATTTGGTTGAACCGTTGTTCTTCGAAAAATTGAACAAACAGCTTGTTCTCGGGGAATTGAATGACAAACCAAAACTCGACAACAAGCTGTTCAATTCAATTTAATTGCTGCTATTCAAAAATTGGACATTAGCTACCTAGAATTGAGTAGCATAGCGAAAACTCACAAATGTTGTTGTTCAATTCAATTAACCGCCGATGTTCAAAAATTGAACAAATGCTTGTTCTGGAATTGAACATCAAAACTTAAAACTCACCAAAAGCTGTTCAATTTGATTGAACCGTTGTTCAAGAATTGATCAGCAGTTATTCATAAACTAGATAGCAAAGCATAAACTAAACAAAAGATGTTCAATTTGGTTGTACTATTGTTGTTCAAAAATTTAATGCGCTTGTTCTTAAACGAACAAAAAGCAAGAAACTAAAAATAACACAACCTTGAAATGGTGAATACAAACTATATACATAATTTACAAGTGATGTTGTCAAACCTCTCATGTACCTCGAGTTTGTGTTGTCACTTCCTTGTGCCACAACTCGGAGTGCAGGGATCTTCAAAAGCTGTTGGACAAAAGGATTGCTTCGTGAGAGGTTTGTGATAGAGGTGTACTCAGGTCTGCTAACCCGGAATGTTGAGTTGGACCCTGGTTTATCGTGGTCGTAAAAGTGAGGTACCATTCCTATGCACTTCCGACCCCGAGACCAAGCCATCTTTTTATAGTTTTCCTAGAAAGTCTTGAATCTAGAATCACATAGAGCGCCAATCTCCTTTTTGGAATACTTTTTTTTATCGATTACTGCTACCTTGGCTAGTTGTTGTTGAATGATCATTGTGCATTGCAAGGCAAGCAAATCGAATTCTCATCCAGCTCATTTTTTTGTTGAAGTCTTTTAGGTTTGAGCATCCGTTAAGTCAAATTCTACTTTCCTTGGCTATTCTCAATGTTTTAATTTCGAAATCAATAGGGGAAGATAGGTTCTCTCCAAATACTAGCCTATATGGTGAATATCCGTAGTATTTCTCCAGCAATGACAAGCCCATAAGGCTTCTAGCACCCAATGGCCCACTTCCGGAGGTACCTGCCATCGTCTTGCAAGGATTGCCTCCAGGACTTTTTTAGTGCTCTCGACTTGTCCGTTTGCTTCTGCGGTGGTAAGGAGACGTAATTGAAGGAATGACATGGTGATTTTTTAAAGCAGATATGATTTTATTGCTCAGAACCGTGTCTCCATCATTTATCACTTCTCAGGTCGTGACTACAAGCAACAGTTCAAAGAGAAAACTTTAATTACCGATTCTTCCGTGGCTCGGGTAAAGTCATCGCTTCCACCCATTTGCAACATAACTGTGGGAACTAATATGTGGTCGTTTGATGGTGGATTAAATGGCCCAACGAAGTCTAACGCCCATCATTCAAAATGGTTCTACTACCAATTTTGCTGGGTAAAGAAAGATTTCACTGTAAATTTCGTTCTGACGACCCATCCTTTGCAGCTACTTCTCCTCGAAGATTGTGAACATACTTCTTTGCATCTTATAAATCGTAGGCCAAAAATATCCTAATTGCAATATTTTATGCCCCCGTCCGTCAATTTATGACCACCGCTAGGTTCATCATGATGTGCACGTAGGGAGCACATGGATTTCAGACCTCTCATGCACGCACATCCGCACATCAGCCCCCGTATGAAATAAGTATCCTTCAATCTAGGAGAATCGTGAACTACGTTGTACAATTAACTTCCGTTCTCTTGTCGTCAAATGTTTGGGTAGCTTCCAATCGCCATAATTACAGCATCGCATACCATGGGGTTTTGAGTGCTAAGCAAAGAAATAGGTGTTCAACCCACTTATCATTGATTGTTTATGCGTCATTTGTTTTTGGGACTTCTCGATGTAAATTCCGCGACCACGTTCTCCTTCCGGACAATCTCTCGATTGTTACATCAAATTCCCTTAATAATAGTAGCTGCCGAGTTATTCTCCCATTCGACATTGGTTTATTTACAAATATCCGACAACAAAATGGCTGTACATAAATACTTGATATCCTCGTTATGTAGTGCTCGAATTTATTGATAGCATAAATTGCTGCCTGTGAACTCTTCTTTCTGCCATCGTGTAGTTTAGTCTACTGGGGTAATATTCTTACTAATATAATAGATAGCATATGGTTTTCGGTCTTCTTCACAGACCGTTCCTATTGCTGTATTAGATGCATTGGAAGAGATAAGTGAAAGGGGAGTTTCCCGCAGACCTCGCAAGATTGGTGCTCTGAGATGAGCTTTAATCTCCGTCATAGTGCCAGCCCACATTTTTCAATCCACCGAAATTCAACACGCGTCAAAGCATACAGAGAAAGTACCATTCATGAGAATTCTTTTATAAATCAGGTAATATCCTTGTGACACCTTGTGAGAACCAAAATATACCTTTTTTTGTGTATAGGGTGTGGCCAACAAAAGAATTATCTTTATTTTAGCTCTGTCTACTCGGATTCCCGCTGGCAGAACAGTGGCTTCAGATTACCCTTTCAAATATCATCATGTGGCATTTTCGTTGCTTAGACACAATCTAGTAGTAATACATCATTCCGTACCTTGTCTAATGTTTCTAGAGCTTGGTCAAAATATTCCCCATAGGGTGTAAAATCATCCATATAAATTTCAAGACCTTCATTTATTAAATCGAAAATACTAGTCATGGCTCTTTGAAATGTTGTCGAGGCATTACATAATCAAATGGTACACTTTTTAAGCGAAAGTGTTCCATGGGCAAGTAAAGGTTGTCTTATCTTCATCTTCAAGAGCTATTTGTATCTTATTGTATCCACCGAATCCATCAAGAAAAGAGAAAAACATTTTCCAGCCCAATGTGTCAAGGATCATCAATAAAGGAAGGGGAACATATTTCCGAGTTGTTTTATTTAATTCTCTATAGTCTACGCATCCTCCACTCTCCCATTCTACTTAGGGACAACACCAAAGGGGAGACCCATTTTCTCTTCCGGGATATAAGATAAATAAAATTTACATCTAGAAGCTTTTGGAGTTCTTCTTTTACAATCTCTTTTAAATGGGGATTCACTATTCGTTGGCGTTGTTGAACAAAAGCAAGTCTCTCTGCTGTTACATCGTATATGATGGGTCCAAGCCCTTCATGTCTTGGTAGTCCCACGCAAATGTAACGCAGCGTTCTTAAGGACTTTTAAGTTTCTTCCTTTGGTTGTCATCCAAAGGTCGTTAATATTAAAAGTCTTACCTAGTTCGATTTCAATAGGTATACCATTACAAACAGTGGTTGTGGGATTATATTGGGTCTCAAAGTCTATTGCCATATTTTCTTACCCTTCATGCTAGAGGAGTTTATCATTTGGCATTTCAAATTTTCGTTTCAGCTGCTAGTTCATCATGTTACTAATCAAATCATCTTTAGTTTGATTTTTAAATTTGAGAGCCTCTACCAGTGTGAGGTGGACGGATGTTTTGCTCCCAATATGTATCCTGGGAGTTTGTGAATTTTTATCGTGGGGCGTACTTGGTTTGACAAGCGAATAGATTAGCAATATTCTTTAAGGCACTGGGTTTCATCGATAGTCATGTTGCCCGTTCTGGCAGGCCCTATGTAAGCACCGTCGTGGGCTGCCTGCTGCCAGCCAAGAATCAATGGGTGTCCTTCCATCTTGTTTTTTGATTAATGACTAAAAATCAGCAAAAGTTATTTCCATGATTCTATAAAGACCATAATTTCTTGCACTATACCTTCGGTCTAACAATGATTCATTAACCACCTTAATTGTGGCTGTAGGTTCAACAACCGATATGCCCAGATGTTCACAAGCCTTTGTAGTTAGGATGTTGATGGTCGCCTCAAGGTCAACCAATGTGTTTGGGAAATGAATGTCCAGAAATTCTCTGTATGGTTACAATGGGGGCTTCCTGGTCTTCTGTTTAAACAGTGATTTTTTCCTAACAACAAGTCGTCGTAGTTCCTACTACATGAACGGTAGGTTCCCGCCATTGTTTTACCAACCGCTCTTTCCACATAACTCCCTGATTTTTTTTTTGCATAGATGGGAATGTCCGTTGTGATGGCCCCGCCCAAGAGGAATTTTGAGTTTAAAGGTTTTTAATTCCTAGATGTCAAAATCTCTGTGTCCTGGTAGTTGGACCTTCGTAAATGGCAGAGCTATTTTATTGTCTTCTTCGTGTCTTTGTTGTTTTCGTTCTTTGCTTGTTTTTGTTGTCTTTATTGAGTTTGTACCGCCGATGTTTCACAATTTGGGATTGAGGTGGAGTTGGGGCCTCTATGGGAATATGGCACGTCTCGATCTCAACTTCAATTCGTTACATTGTTTTTGTTAGTTTTTGGGTGTTAGATCTTCTATGATTTGAATTAATTGAACCTGTTTTATTATTGGGATTGGGATTGGGTTACCGGGTAATTGAGGTGATATGACAGTCACCGGTTATGCCGAATGGGGTAGGGGGCTGGCAATTGTTGAGTCTCGCTCCGTCGGTACCCCCCATCCCCGTAGGTCGTTTCCGGGGCCCGGGCTTGTTGTTTTGTGAAATGGGCCATTGGTTTTTAGAACCAGGAAGTTTTTCCGCTTACTTCCTCGATTGATTTTGCGTAGGCCGTGGTGGGATAGGGAAAGTTTATTAGTTTGGCCAAGTTGGGAAGGGGTTTTGAGTATGCCAAGTTGTTTTAGGATTATTCGGTTGAACCGGCATTAGAAAGTATTGAGGGTTATTTTTGTACAAAATGTACCATCGCTAATGCCTATTCATTAAATAGACTAGTTTTGTTTCTTCTTCTACTTTTGCATGGCTTTCAGCTCAGGGAGTGAAGGACATTGGTCATAGTATGATCCTTAGTGCAGATAAAGCACAAGCATGTCTCCGGACCATGTCTAAAGGACACCTCTCTTCGTCATGCTTCTTCCGACATTTTGGGCGTAAGACACCGCATTTTGTTCACCATTGCTTGGTTTTATTCTCGTTTGCGTAACATCAAGTTGTGTGTTCAAGTGCTCGTTAGATGTCGGTTTTGAATTTTTTTCTAAGAGATTCCAAAATCTCTACCCTAGTTACATTGCTGATCAGTTTGCTTAAGATCGCACCCAATAAGTTTGTTAGTGAGCTACCCCGTATAATTAATACATAAGGAGATAATTTTTGTCATATTCTTCCCGATAAATATCTCCTTTTTCCCATTATGTTAAGTAATTCAACCCATTCCTCCTTCATCCCCTTAAGTATTGTTGCTTTAAAAATGTCTTTGGACAACGTAGTATATGGGGATCTTTTGTAAAATTGTGGTATTGAAATCTTTCTAGGTATTCTTCTACTATTTCATTGTCTTTTAGGTCATGTTAAAGATTTCATTTTTTAGGTCTTGGTTTTGGCAATAGTATTGTATTTGGTAAGAAAGGTATTCTTCATTTGGTCCTGGGCGTTGTTTATAGTTCCCCTCCCCTAACCCCATGAACTGGAGAGCCATTCCTTTCTGTGGTGGAGGGAAATAATTTTAATTTATGGCGATCGTTGGTGTAATCATATCCTCTCGTATAAGTACATCGAATTAAAATAAGAATGCATCAAAGATCCTTTGTGGTTAATCCATGAAAGGTAGGGATGTTATGCAAGGGAATGGCTTTCATAGGGGCATTAAGCGTGATGATCAACAATGGGGTACTCGAATGTTGATGTTCGCCTTTGATTTTGATTTTGATTATTTGCCATTTGATCAAAGAGGGGTTCTAGAAATATTCGTGAATTTCTTAATATGGGGGGAGATTTTGATAGGCTTTCTGAAGGTGAATACGATGGAGGTTTTACAACACTTCTCTAATCTGGGATTCTAAGGAGTTCTATTTCGATTAATTCTTTAATAAATTTAGGTATCTCTATGTGAATTTCTCCACTACTTTCTCTCGCCTTCTTGCAAATTGCAAGAGCCTCCCCCTCTTTTGAAAGGTCAATGTTTTGATGAATGGCGCAATCGCGCTCTTTCTTAATTTTCCGTCTTGTTGTGAATCTCAGACAGGCTGCGATGGCAGACGTTGTTGTCCGAGGGGGTATGTTAGGATTTTGGATGGGAGTGGCTTTTGGATCCATAGATGCCCCAGATCTCGCTTTCTTAATGATTTCGTCTATATAGGTTCTCCCAAGGATCACTTCCGTCCTTTGGGTTGTGGTCATGACTGATTTTGGTTGTTTCTATCTTTTTCTTAGGCATAAAACAAGAGCACCTATCCTATGGTTTCTCGTACGTACTTCTAGTGGGTGGCCCAAAGGGAAAGCATAAGCTTACCGCATGCAAGTTCTTACCTTCGCTTTCAATACCCAATTCCTCACAACAATAGAAAAAGAATGAATTAAAGGAGATAACTCAACACTCTTCTCAAAGAATGGCGCCAAAATGTTGAGTCACGTATAGAGGAATTTTTTACAACTCTATTGTACTCCTCATTTAATTATCAACATGGGGTGTGCCTTTTATTTCCTGCCGCACATTATATGCGAGTTAACCGATCTATGGGTATTCTTTGTCAATGTTCAAAAGGAATTACTAACTTTGGAAGCTTGTTGATCCTAAAGAAGATGTCTTAGATGGATCTTTTAGTCTAAAGCTAAGGGAAATTGATACTTTCACTGAATAAAGCATCGCCCTATTAAACCGAACAATGGTCTAGATAAACTGCCAGAATTGGAAATGAAAGTAATGAAATTAAGTAGAACAAAGAGGTTCAACTAAATTGTTTACACATGGAATTGAATGAATCGATGACCTAGCACCTTAAGTAGTAATGAAGTAGTTATTCGGCTAGCAATATAACTAGAATGGTGACTAGTCATATAACAATGAAACTATAGTTAAAGAATATGACTAATTGCAATAATGAACAAAATAGTAGAACTAAGCTAGTAGTAATGAATAGCAATTGAATTTAAACGGGTCAAAATTACCTGCATGCTGTATCTATCATTAAGTAATTTTGGCAATGGAGTTCTCTTCCGTAAGACTTAATTAAAAAACATCAATCAATTGTGAATTTTTTTATTATGCCACGCAGCGTGCATGGAGATGCATAATGTTGAAACCAATCCTTTTATGGCCTAGAAATTAACTATCATGACAACAGATGAGCTAGTATTAACAAATCGTTATCACAACAAGATTGCACTTGTCTCATTCTAAGAATGCAATGACCAATGATTCATTAAAGAAGAGAGTTGTAATTATATCAATGGAAATATGTATTAAACTTCACCAAGTTTACGATATTGATTCTCAGAATTTTTTAGAACATGGAAACATCCGTAAACTCCTTGAGGTTGGGGCCTGCATCTATAGAAGCCTCAACACCAAGGAAACTTCGTAAGATAGTTACTCAAACTCTTTGTTACATCTAGGAATGCTGCTGAATATAATTAGACAACCGTTCTAGATTTTCTATTATCATATTCCCTCTCTCATTTCAGCTTCTTTTTCCCTTTAAAGGCGATCTTTGAAATTTTGAGAACGTACCAAACGACACCGCTACGCGTGGCTGTCCTTTGAGTTCTTAGACTCAATCAAGCCATTTTCTTCTATTGGTCGTTTGGGTTGCTTTTTCGTCGATTGGCTTTCTTTTGCTACTTCGCTTAGGCATTCCTATTTTCCTATAGGAAGGACAAAAGTACACTCCTTATTATAAATCAACTTTCTATCGTTAGTCTAATTTTGTTCTCATTTTCATCATTTTCATTCCTTATCGTTAATATGAAGAGGGATTTCCTTGAAATTACAATACGATTTGGTGCATTTAAAGGTGAAAATAATACCTTAGTCCTGGGCCCAACACCGTATCCGCACTGGGTTTCGTGTCAATATTATTTCTTCTTCTTGCATTAATATTCGTTAGTTATTCAAACTTTGGTATTTTTCTCGCACTTATCCCGTTGATAAACATTTGGTAATCATCAGTCATACTATTCATGGTAATTGTGACCAAATCTACATCTCCAACTCCATTTCACCGATGTCTCGACAATTTGTTCTTTAGTTCATCCGTGATATGAACGAAGTAACTGTTTATCTTCCTCCATCTTTATAGACATAATCTTGCTCTTCAAGAACAGAAGATGATTTGTATTCCTGATCTCGTTCAAATCCTTTCCGCATTTATCTAGATTTCGTTTGCTGTCTTGCATTCTCCTGGGATATGCGGTATGATGCAGCTCTTTCACCGACATCTTCAAGATCAAGCCTTTGTTTTACCTTCTCTCTTCTCCCAACCGCCGATGTCGTCACTACCAGCTTTCGTTCATCCTCATTTTTAATCATGCCTGGGCATTATGTACTTAAAGGGCCTCAGGTTGACTGCCAGTTGTCATTGATGTCAACCCGAGTAGCACCAGGCTAACCTAATATTGCATGTGGAATTTCGACCTACCAAATTAACATATTCTAGCCAACAATGCTTTTGATGGTTTCTACTTGTCGAGATGTTTCCATTGATATATGGCATGCCATGTAATCCTTCACGGTTTGAGAGATATTCATGTTTGAAGTTTGTACCCCCGCTAGTGAGCTTAAACTCATGGGGTTGGGGCATGGGTCATTGAAAACTACAATTAATATTTTTTTAAGCTCCCAAAATCCCTCCCACGTTCACTGTTGGCTTCTCCTCTCAACTTGAAGTTACATTTATAAAAATTGTGATAGGAGAAAACCTTCAAAGTTGTCTGCTGATGTAAACTTCTTCGTCTAATTCTCCATTCGTAAATGTTGACTTAACATCCATTTGGTAGACTTTGATTTTTATTGAACATGCATATGAGTTTTGCAGAAACATTTTGAATGGATTCCATTCTGCAACCGGTGCAAATGTTTCGTCTAAATCAATTCCTTCCACTTGTGCATAGCCTTTGTAAAACAATCTTGCTTTGTTTTGTAACTTGCCCATCTTCATTCAATTTGTTCCCGAACACCCATTTAGTCCCAATGAAATTTCATCTTTGGTCATGTGAACTAATTCCTGTGTTATTCTTTTCAATTTGATCCAATTCTTTATTCATAGCCGCTACCCAATGTTCATTCCGGGTCAAGCCTCAAAACTACTAGGCTCAAAGGTTGCTAGAAAAGCAACATGAGCTTGTTGTGATGAATGAAGTCCGTCGACCTTCATTTATGTCACCAATGATTTGATTTTATGGATGTAATTTTTGAATCCACTCTTTTGTTCTCTTGGAGGAGCTTCTTGTTATGGTTCTGATATATCTTGATGATCATTGTTTACTCGTTGAATCACGATTGCCGTTAGACCAAAACCCGCAAGTGTTAGTCTCCGCTACAATCGCCGCAGTTAGGATCCATGAGAGGCGGTTAGTCCATGTCGCGAAACACACAAAAATAGAGCGTTGAACCCCAACTGGGCTCAATCTCCCCCCCAATGCGACGTGAGTTTCCAAACTCAAGACCGTCGCTCGATACCACTTGTTGGAATCACGATTGCCATTAGACCAAAATCGCAGCGTTAGTCTCCGTTACAATTGCCGCAGTTAGGATCCACAAGAGGCGTTAGTCTCCGCTACAATCGCCGCAGTTATGATCCACAAGAGGCGGTTAGTCCAAGGTCGCGAAACTAGGAGCATTGAACCCAATTTCCAACAACTTCTTCCTCGTTGATAGTTTCTTCTTGTTCTACAATTTTATCTGTGTCTTTTTTCAAATTTCTTCCTCGTCTCAAGTTTCAAAGATTCTAGATCCTCATCATTACTTTCTAGAACACCATCTTCGTCAAATGTAACATTTATGCTCTCCACTATCTCGTTTTCGTCTTAGATTATAGCATTTATAGGCTCTTATTTTGCATGAGTAACCAACAAAGATACTCTCTTCATCAACACGTGATTCAAACTTACCCAAATTTTGATCTTCTTCTTTTGATATAACATTTGCCTCCGAAGATTCCTAAATATTTTACATTAGTTGGTTTTCCTTTCCATAATTCATATGGAGCCTTGCTGCGCTTATTTCTTAGAAGACTTCGGTTGATACTCTAAGACTTCCGTATCAATTTCTTGAACCCATAAATTTTCATCCAATTTTGAGTCCTTCAACATTTCTCTACCCATTTCTATACTAGTTTCATTTTTCTCAAAGAACTCCATTTTGCCGAGTAGGTACCAAGTATTGAAAATTTCCTTTTTGCTCCATTTTCATCACAAACATTGCTGAAATAATTTGCATAAATTCTCCACCATTATCTAATCTAAACAAGCTTTATTTTCAAATCATATTCATTTTCAACCAACTCCTTGTAGATCTTAAAGCACTCAAATGCTTCGTATTTTTTCTTTAGGAAACTCGACGGCTATCATCCTGGTATAGTCATATATCATTAACATGAAATATAATTCTCTATCTAAGCCTTTTTTCTCAGAGACCACATAGATCAGCATGTATCAATTCCAATGGATGTGATGCAAAGTGTTATTTTGTTTTAAATTGGAATTTTGTCTACTTTTCATGCCGACATGCCTCACATAAAATGTTGGAAGATTTTGAGATTTTCGGCATTTCTCGATCGGCTTCCTTTTTGCTTATCCTAACAAGATTGTCAAAGCTTATGTAACCCATTCGTTGTGCCATAACTAGCTTTCATCTTCTTTAGCTAGACATGCTTAGTTGCTTCATCCATAAATATACATCTCGTTTGGAGCCCGACTCAGCCGTAGCCACAATTTTACCGTACCGCTTTCCCCGATTTCACATTTTGTGGATTCGAATAGCATTGTGTGTCCTTGATCACACATTTGTCCAACACCGAGTAGATTGTGATTCATGTTTTCTACCAATAAAACATTCTTGGCTATAGCATCTTTGCTTCCTCGCAGTGACGGTACCCGATCCTATAACATTTGAAGATCCATCATTTGCAAAGGATATGGTTCCATCCTTTCTCTTTCGCAGATAGAGCAATTTCTTTCTATCTACCATGCATTGAGCAACCGTTGTCAACATACCACACATCTTTATTTTTTTTGGAGCCTTGGAGAGTGAGAAAGCACAATTATCGATCTTCTTCTTCCATTTTTGTTCATTCTATGGCTTCGAAGATTCTTCTGCAGGATTTTCAAGTCATTAAACACCGAGAGGCGGGTCGTAATCAAAAGACTCTTTCAATTAGAGCATTAGTTAATCTTCAATTATTATCAGTGTTTTTACAATGATAGTAGAAAACAGAGGAACATAAATGCAATACAGTTTTTAAGGTGGAAACCCACTCCGGAAAACCACCTAACGCTTTTCTAATAATTCTTTAATATTCAACTCCAATTGAAAATAAAGGTCCAACTTCCTAGAATCTAGAAAAGCATTCTTTCTCCAAGCCCCACCGGATGGACGCTCCAACGCCCGAGACTTCTTCGCAGTCAACCGAACGGATGCCCAACACCCAATGAGCTACAACTCACCCCAGAACCATCCTACCACCCTATAGAAGAATAAAATAAGAATGGACTCCCGTACTGTGGAAAATGGTCCACTTTAAAATGATATAGAATGATGTAGAAGAAGAAGATATACTATACCATAACCCCAACTTTGACACAAAATCCACCCAATGATGATCCTAGACCTCCCAACAACGTTTCTTCAACCCTTGCGCATAGACACTAGTACAATTCTTACAATAATGTATTTACAATGACTTAGTACAATGATACCTTTACAATTATTATATGCTATTGCCCACTTGAAGACTTCATATGACAACTTTCTTGTTGTTATTATGCACCTTGGTTGCTACTCTTGCTCTGCTACCTTCTTCTACACCTTGCTTTGCTTTTGCCGCTATAGAAATTTTGGTCCTTTGCAACCCTTTTGACAACACATGATCTAGCTTTTTCTTGACTTCTAGAGCTCGATATTGAACATGATGTATCTCCGTTATTTCAGATCCTCAATATCTAATTTTCAGTCCTGTAGTAGGCCCCCAAGTCATCTTTCCAATGCCATAGGTCTGACCCAATTTGATTCTTCAAGAGAAAGGAGAATTACCTCACAATGCCCTAATTATGGATTGTTTCAAAGTAGAAAACTCATGATGGCATGCCACGTGTCACCGTTTTCTTCATTCTGACTATGAAATTGATAGAACAAAAACTATATTATGTGCTATCTATGAATATTTACAGAATTCAAATCCAATACTCAGAGAAAGATTTATGATGATTTTACCATGGTCACTTTTGAGATGAATTTTAGGAGCCTACAAAACCCCGAATTCCACAAATCATATCTCCAAAAAATGTTGATCACCTTCATCTAAAATTTTTACAGCAACTTCCTATGGATTTCTATTTTTGCCTATGTGTACCTCTAAAAGCTTAACCTTCGTAGAACAAAAGCTAGAGGAAATTTCCACGATGACTCGTTTCGTATGGTGAAATCCCTTGCCTTAGGAGGAAATGAAGATCACAATTTATATAAATTCTTAAGTTGGGAGAGGGGCTTCAACAAGTGAACGTGGGAGGGATTTTAGGATGAAAAAATATTAATTATGAATTAAACAATGACCCATGCCCTAGCCCCATGGGGTTTTAGCCCACTAACTAGGGGTACAAACTTCTCCAAACATGAATATCTCTCAAACCATGAAGAATTACATGGCATGCCATATATCAATGGAAACATATAGACAAGTAGAAACCACTGGAAGCATTATTGACCCGTAATATATTACTTTTTTAGGTCAAATTTCCATGCAATATTGGGTTAGCTCCCTGTGCCGTTTGGGTTGACATCCATGACAACCGTTGATCAACAATCTCCCCCTTTGGCATTGATGGCAACACAAGTACTCCCCCCGCGATCATGACACACCCTCTTCCTACAACTTCTCCCATGTCATTGTAAAGTGGATCATTTTCCCTAGTGTACGGGATTCCATTCTTCTTTATTCTTGTATAGGACAGGGTGGTGCTAGGGTGAGTTGTAGCCTGGCTGGGTGTTGGGGCATCCGTTCGCCTGACTACCGAAGAATCTTCGAGGTTGGAGCGTCCATTCAAAGGGGAACTAGAGAAGAATGTTTTTCTAGATTCTAGGAAGTTGGAGCTTTATTTTCAATTGAGTTGAATATTAAAGAATTATTAGAAAAGCATTAGGTGGATTTTGTCTTGGAGTGGGTTTCCACCTTAAAAAATATGTGCATTTGTGTTCCTCTTGTTTTTTGCTATCATTGTAAAAACACTAATAATAATTGAAGATTAACTAATGCTCTAATTGAAAGGAATATTGATTCACCCCCCCCCCCGCATTTCCAATGTATTTACCTTAAATTTCCAATTTGAGTAATATTTACTCAAGTTTGTTACTTCCCATTCAAGTATGATTCGATTAACCGATTATTCATTCGATGATTAAAGAATACACCTGCTTAGATCTATTCCATCTCTTCGCACTTAAAAAACAATTCTTTCTTAAGCATATCAGCAATCATCCCTTTTAAAAAAAATTCAAAGGGCACTTTTTAAGACCTTTAAAAACTTCCACCGATAAAAAAAATTATTGATGAATTCTTTAAAAAATGAAATCATATGCTCTTTAAATCATATGAAAAAATTCATGTCTCGAGATTCCTTTAAAATTTCTTATAATGCCACCCAAGAAATTCTCTCAAAAAATAGATCATGTATTAGAGCATGGTTCCTTTTAAAACTTTCGAATTCAAGAAGAAAGACCCTATGCGGTAATTATCAATGCTTCTATATCTAAGAGTGATTGATGTTCTTTTGTAACTTGTGTTCCAGCAAAAAGGGTCGAGAAGAACCCTCGTGTACCTATAAATTGTAGGAATTCAGTGTCACACCACAATAGCCACACCACAAGAACGTATCCAACGCTCACACCATAGCAATGGTGGCAACGCTCCTCCGATTAGGCAATGATGGAAGTGCTTAATCCGTATCTGGCAAATGTCCCCCTCACGAGCACCTCTTCCCCGCTCGTAGCCCCTCCTCCTACAACCTGCTCCTTCTCACATCGGTAGTATTCTGCATGATGGAAATGTTGCTTAGTTGGAAGGAGCAACATTCCTTCATAGGCCTTCCCCATGAGTGCTGTTCAGCAAAGATTCCTTGGGTGTTGGATGACACCGGCTCAAAGATTGCATTCAAAATTTTTAGCCCAAAGTACCAAGAACCCGGCCCATGCATTATCGAGCCTTTCATTAATCGGCTTAGTCCACACAAGCTCGTGGATGGTGGCAGCGGTGGCGCGTTCAACACCTCTTTCCGTTCTGCGTTCCGCGAGAGCTCCTCTCCAAAGCCTGCGCACTCCTTATCCTAGTTCCACACTAAATGCAGGGTCCACGCTAAACCAATAGATGGCAGATATGCACAGCGTGCCTCAATCGTGACTCAACGCTTTCCGTTGCCTGCTAACATGATCACTCAAGGTAGGTAGCGCCGGTAGGCAAATGGCTCCTCAACACCGCCTACAAGGGAGAAAATCGCTACAACAAAAAACAAGCAGCACGCAGAGGTAGTAGGCAAAGCAAAGGCTCCTCCTCGGGCGGCGTAGGGCAACAGAGATTTCTCCTTCCGTGTGAGGAGCATTGGGCTCCTCTCACACCCTTGCTCGATACCAAGATAAAAAAGACAGCCGATTGAACATTAAATAACTGTCTAGTGGTCAACTCTATGAAAGACAACAATAGGAGAGTCCGGGCTTCGCAGAACACTCTACATTCTCCATATAATTCAGCATTATATAGCACACAAGATCTAGGGAAGTTAGAACCGTACCCTAAGAAATAGAACCATTCCTATCCTAAGGTCTCGTGAACCAAATCACACTAAAATAGGAGATTCTCCATTATCTTCAATGGATACATTGATAGATGTATGTCAAAATATCAAGCATCACAAATTACCAATTTTCAAATTTTTTTTGAAAAATAAATTATTAAAATTTTATAATATAATTCATTTTAAAAATATTAAAAATTGCAGTGGTGTATAATAAATATATGTTAGGATTCATGTATATCTCAATCCAAACATGAATTTCAACCAAGTACTATCAAGTTATCAATTCCTTTTAAATGGTTTTAAACAATAAAACAGAAAAAAATTATTAGCTAAAATTTTGTAACATGATTTTTTTTTTTTTTAGAAATAAAAAATTTTAAATGTATTTTATGTATATATAACACAATTATTATGTTAATTATAATATAGGTTAAGAGCAATAAGAAATATAAATAAGTTTCTATCAAATTATCAATTATTTTAGATCTTCTAAAAATAAGCATGAAATCAAATATTATTATCTTTACAATATATTTATGTTACAAATATTTTTTTAAAAATACATTTTATGTATATATATAATAATCCTACTAGGTCATATAATTAGCAAAGATTAAGAATAATAATAAAAATAGTATTAAATTCTTATCATGTAATATATGTTAAAACTTAATGTTAAAAGTGTTTTTTTTAAATGAAATATATGTATATAATGATATATAATAATGTACTTTAAAGATCATGGTAGATGATATTTGTTAGTCATGTTTTACTTTAGTACCATTTCAACATGTCACAAGTGGAAAATGTATATGTTTTGATCAATGAACCAAATTAAGAAAAAGTGAGACCAACATAGCCTCTTGCCACCACTCTCCATGTTGTGATATATGCCATAATTGATCATAAAATCTTTCATCACATCTTTTTAGAGCAAAGACATCATACCATGTGATTTTTTATTTAAGCAACATGATGCCGGTATAGAAAGAGGGTGCACTTTACTCTACATAATTAAAGTCCTAGCTTACATATTTTCTAGAGCAAAGATACCAATGTCGTGTTATTATTTATTTAAGTAGATGATGATGGTATAGAAAGAGGTTGCACCTTACTCTACACACTCAAGTCCTAGCTTATTTGAAGGCAACAAAGGATGATATCTTTAATGATAACTCATACAACCATATTCCAATAACTAAAAATAAAATATTCATGATTGGATTTGAAATCCTCATACAAGTGAAAATAACAAAAAATTAAATTTCTCAACTCAAATTATATGTTACAAAACTGATGAAAACATATAAAACAAATCGAAAACATTACATCATCAACTTTGATAACAAAACACCTTGTTATAAAGACCAATCGCATCGATATTTTAAAATAGTATCTAATATGAGAAGTCAGTGTGTTGTCAAATTTAATAAATAATACACTGTTAATAATACCGATCATATTGATCTTGCTAAATAGTATTTAATATAGTAGCTACTATGTTGTCAAAATAGAATTGCTCTTTGTCCTCAAAAACCACGTACTTTCTTATAGAATTACCTAACTACTTATCAAAATATTAAATATTACATAAAGGTAAGGTGGATTTGACTAGCTATATATTATTAACATTTAGCATTTTTAATTAATTGCATATTTTTCAAATAAAAATTATTATAATATTTTGAAATACTTATTGAGTGAATACTTTCATGAAGCATGAAGTTGGATAATAAATGTATTGAAATGTGATTATAACATTACCTATAAAAAGATACAAATGAACATAGATGTGTTATCTCACAAATATGAGAATGAGATTTTCCCTTTAATTATCGTAGTAAAAATTGATTATTGTAAAATGTTTTAATGATGTCTTTGGAGATTTTCATTTTTAACATAGTTGTAAGTAACTATTGTAAATTTTTAATGATGTTTTTCAATATTCCTATTTTAGCATTCAAGTAACATATTTAAGTGCTTAGCCAAGTCACATATTTGAATGGATTAAATCAAATATGGTAATATTTGAAAATTATATTCATAATGTTGTTAATAAGAATGGCTAAAATCAAATATGGTAATATTGACAGTGACTACTAAGCAGCCTAACCCCCAATGAAACCTTTTTCGACAAAGACTACATTTCCAATTTAGTTAGATCTTTTAGATAGTGACTCGCCAATTTAGTTAGATATTTAGATAGGGGACTTCCGTAGACCCTTGATTGGCACATAGAAATTTTCTCTGCCGATACCAATTTAGTTAACATTGTGATAGGACTTCCGCACACCCTTGATCTAGGCACATAGTAATTTTCTTCATCGATACTAGAGGTATTTGCCGGGTCATTCTTGGTAAAGTCCAAATAAGAATGGATTGAGAATATCCTGAAGGAAAATTAATCACAACCACTTTGTTTACTTTTCTCGATAGCAACCATCCTCAAAGAAAATGTTTTGCGGGTTGCATTAAGCTCAGAGAGAAGGACAAGTTCAGAGGAGAGTACATTTTACCGATTCCGCAACATACTAAACTAATAAAAGTCAAATATAAGTTTAATGCATACATTAAAATGTGTATGGGAGAAAATTTAATCATTTACTTCACAAAAATCTCTCGTAATGTTTATAAAATGATGTCCACCAATTCACGTATTAAACTATGTTCCTCATGAATTAAATGTCATAGATATATATACTCCACAACCCCTAGTGAATGTAACTCAAAGAAGAATCAGCTTGTTTTACTATATGAGTTGGTACCTTCCATATGAATGTGTATGTTGCGATTTTGAATCATAACATAAAGTTTGCTAGTTGCGATTTGATTGTGAAAATTTCACATGAGTTTTTCCATACAACAAATCTCTTTTACTCTCGTTTCCACAATGAGTAAAATTGTTTCGATTATATTTCCTCCATTATATTCAATATTTTTTAATCTCTTACCACTTTGTATTGAAATAAGGACCTTCATAATTTGATTTGCCAACTCATGTTCTAAATTAAGTGAATTCGGAAACTCCTTTGTAAACTTTCATAACCGTGTTGTTTTGATTAAAGTCATTTTCGCAATTCTCGTGTAAAGTCTCCGTGGTTGAGGAAAATCTTTTCATCTTAAAATTTTTAACATGGCATCGCAGCGGGTTTAAAATCTCATTAAAAGGTAGTGTTTTTTACTTTCAATGAGTTAAAAAAAATTGAGGATTCAAAAGGAGTTTTGAAAAAAAAAAATTGTGGAGCATATTCTCCAACAATGAGAAAGTTTTCACATAGTGAGAACATATTTTTTTTATACAATGAAAATGGAAGCAACAAGCACAAACTTGAATAATCCAAAATACCATAGTTTAATGGAAAAAATTACCACTATTGGGCTATTACAATGAAGGCTCGTTTCCTTCACAAGACATTGAATTGGTGGAGAATTAGTTTCTGGCAAGAAAACGGAGACAGTAGAATATAAATAAGCTTTCACACAAGCCGAAAGAGATTTGTTGAGGGACAATAGGAAGAAGGACTCCAAATCCCCTCTCTTCTATATTTTTCAAGTGTATGATGAAAGTATTGTCCCCAAGGATTGCAACAGAACAAGTCTAATCACATGATACCCACATGTACCTCACCAAGGCAAAGGTGAAGACAACAAAATTGCAAATGTGAGAAGAGAATTTGAGACAATTTTATAAATATTTTATAATGTAGACTCATTCTTTTACTCCCTTCATGTGATTGGGTTTGTTACCCAAATCAAAGTCTCATACGACACTTGAGGAAAGAAGAATAGTTGGAGAAAATTTAATTCTCCGCTAACAAGATTTGGATGCCATAGTTGTGGCAATAGAAGAGACAAAGGATCTCTCACACCAGTGATGGGATTTATGCATCATTGATTTCTCATGAACGAAGATTGAACAAGAGGGAAAAATCATCATTGGAGCATGCATTCAAGACACAAGTTTCATTTGGTCAAGGTAGAGGTCGAGGAAGAGGAACAAGCCCACGTAGAGGTGGAAGAAGCCACTAAGCTCAAGTGGAAGGGGCAAGAATCAAAATCCGAGCCAAGGCCTCAAGTCAATATCAAACACAAGGCCGCAGGTATGACAAATCTCAAGTTCAATGTCATTATTGTGGGGAAGTGCTGGTCACGTGAAATGAATGTATAAAGAAGCAATTCTGATGATAAGTAGAAAACGAAGGAAAATTTCATAAAGGAAAATCGGAACCATGATAGCATGTTTTTAGCTTGTAATGTAGCACAAGAAAACAAGGGATGTATGGTTCTCAAATTGAGGGTGTAGCAACCACATGAATCGTAAACAATGAAATGTTTTCCAATTCATAGAACCGTAAAATATGATGTGACATTGGGACCCGATAGCAAAGTCCCTGCCATGGGAAAAGGAAGAGTAGACATTCTAATAAATATGGAGAGACTGCGTCGATGTTTACTTTTCCTCGTTTGAAGCATACTTTCATAAGAATTGGGAAGTACCATGCAAAAGGGCTACAAATGTCTTTTTCAAAAGTGATGTATGTACAATTTTGGATAAACCTCCAAGTAGACAATGTTAATTGCAAAAGTTCATACGACAAACAATAAGGATGTTTCTCTCAAGCTAAGGTCGTATTTGAAGAAGGAGGTGCTCAAGCACAACTATCAATGAATTCACAAAAGGATTAAAGAAATGTAGCAACTCTCAAACAAGTATGATTTCAAGCATGCCTATCATGAAAATTGTTTATGGCATTTTATATTTGGTCATCTCAACTTTGACGTTGAATTGATACAGGAAATGCATGGTGAAGGGATTGCCACCGTTAGAAAAATGGGACAACAAGTGTGAATATTTACCTGGGAACAACACAGAGAATAATTAAGAGAAAGTCAATAAGGGCATGTGACCTTTGGAGATTTTCCACCTTATCATGTGGACTACTGCAAACACCATCAATTGTGAAAACACAGCATTTGACCTCTGTCATATATGACTGAAGCACAAAGAATACAGGTCTATTTCAAAACATTAAAGTGAAGGTTTAAACGCTTGCGCCACCACAAAATAGGCTCAAGTGAGAAGCAATGTGAAAATTATATAAAAGTGTTGAGGACTCGATAGAGGTGGCGAATGTATCTCAATTGACTTCCTACATTTTTGTAGGGAGCATGGAATTCAAGGCACTTAGCAACAAGGTATACACTCAAAAAAATGTTTCATGGAAAGAAAGTATTAGACCATCATGGAAATGGCAAGGATTAGTGTTGATGGGAAAGCATTTGCAAAATGATTATTGAAGTTGAAGCTATCACTTGTGTAAATAAATATTAATAGGAAGCCCCCAACCAAAAGTGTAATGAATATTGTTCTTGAAGAGGCATGGGATAGAAGAAAGCAATATGTCACTCACATGAGAGTGTTTGGTCGTGGGGTGTATGCACATGTCCCGGAGGGGAGTTGAGCAAGAAGGAAAGAAAGGGGGATAAATGTATATTTTTTGGATATAGGATGAATCCAAGGCATACAAGTGCTATAATCCATCAACCAAGAAGGTAATAACTGGGAGATGTTTAGTTCATAGAAGAGGAAGTATGATGGAAGTTTGGGAGAAGACAATCAATGTAAACCATGTATACCACATGAAGACAAAGAGAATTGACCGCAACTAGTAATTCCTCAATGGTGACTTCCTCCTTCACCTACACACAAGCTCAAAAAAGAAATCAAAATGTGACAAACAGAAAATAAGTTATAATAACATTAAACAACCAATCAAGTGCTTCTCCAAGAACACTACAACATCTACAACTCCATCTAATTCAAGCGCAATACTGGCCCCATCTTCTCTCGCAAGCATAAGAGGACACAAATTCAGAAATTTATGAAATATATCATCAAGATGAAGATGATAGTAGTGCTGGTTTGAATTCATTATTTTGATTATTTTTTCATGTACAGCGACTCCAATATGCTGAGGATACCAAATAAGAGAAACGTGTTATGCAATGAATCAAGAGGTAGGAGCAATAGAAAAGAATGACACATGGGAGTTAGGACTTTTCGTAGTGGAAAAGAAGTCATTGAGTGAAGTGGGTCTATAAGACCAAGAGAAAAATTGAAGAAATATTGAAAGACTTAAAGCAAGGTTAGCTATCAAAGGAAAAGAAGTACTGCGAGGGAGATTATATGGAAACATTGAAATTAATTCACAGGATGGACACACAAGGTAGGTATTGTTCATTTACACACAACATAAATGGAAGGTGTATCAAATGGATGTAAAATCGCTGTTATTAAATGGAGGTTAAAAGAGGAGGTGTATGTTTTACAACCACCTCAAAGGCAGGTAGAAGGCTAAGAAGACAAGGTATGTAGGCTGCGTAAAGCTCTGGTCAAGCAAGCACCGTGGCATGGTATAGCAGGATATATTCTTACTTTATGGACAATGGGTTTGACAAATGTGATGGTGAACCTACTTCTCCACTTCAAATAAAATTATGTGTTTTCTATTATTATCTTTTTGTATGCAGATGATTTGATTTTTACAGGAGTGATGATTTTTCTCATTGTTGATTTCAAATCAATCATGAAAAGTGAGTTTCAAATGAGACCGACTGGGGTTGTTAAGATATTTTTGGCATCGAAGTGAAGCAAACAAAAAATGGAATTTTTATCTCTTAAGCAAATTTTATACACATTTTAGAGAGGTTTAATATGTATAACAATAAGCCATCACCAACTCTAACTATCATGGAGTTGAATTTGAGCAAGGAAGATGGCGAAATAATGTCAACCGACATTATGAAAAAGCATGGTGGCGAAATTTTGGCACGTATCCGACCGCAACTAGGCTCCGACATAATGTGTTGTTAGCTGGTGTGAAGGTCTGCGGAGAAACCCATGAGACACATTGGCAAGAAGGCAAAAGAATTTTAAATTGGTGTCACTGTGGGACAAAGGAGGTGACATTTCGTACCCACAACCAATGATTTTTAGCCGATTGCTACACTAACAAGGATTGTGGCAGAAGTGTTGATGATGTGTATACCATCGGATATGTTTTTAATTTGGGTTCGAGAGAAAATCTAGTGGCTCTCAAAAAGCAACCGATAGTGTCATTATCAACAATGGGGAGTTGGAATATATCACCGCAATGTATAGTGAGCACAAGTCAAGAAATTTGGATGATAAGGATGTTGCAAGATTTACATGCGAGAACAAATGAGTATCTATTATCTTCTGTGGATAATACCAACAATTTCAATGTCAAAGAATTATGTCTTTCACAAGAGGACAAAGAACATTGATGCCAAAATATCATTTCATAAGAGAATTAGTTAACAACAAAGTGAGATTGAAGGCAAAGATTGCGCAGTCGAAGAACAGCTTGCGACATCTTCACAAAGCCAATAAAAAGTGAAATTTTTTTTTATCTTAGATATTGTTTGGAAAATGGTTAATAGTGGTACATTACTATGGGAGTGTTGGAAAATTAATCACAACCATCGCGTTTAATTTTCTGATAGTAGCCATACCTCAATGAATGTTTTGCAGGTTGGAGATTGAGTTTGCATAGAAGGACAAGTTTCCGAGAAGAGTACAGTTTTACCCATTCTACAAAGATAGTAAACTATTAAAGTAAAATATAATTTTAATGCATGGTTAGTAAAAGTGTATGGGAAAATATTTAACTGCAAGTGTTGTTTAGCCTTTATTGCATAAAACTTATGTAATGTTCCAAAAATGATGTCCAAAAATCCAAATGTATTTAATTATGTTTGTCATGAATTAAATGTGTTAGATATATATGTTTTTATTTTACATGTTTGCATTAGTGGAATGTAATGTGGAATATGTAAGTCCGGAAAGGCAAATGCTGCAAAATCGTATTGCCTAATTTCAGGTGTGAAAATAGAAATTAAGGTTTTACTATGTTACTCCATAAATCTTAGTAAGAATAGTCATTTTAATTTGTGAAGGAGCCACAACCTCCATATGAAAGTGTATAAGTGCTTTTTTAACAATAATATAAATTTTGTTGGGCTGACTTGATTTTTAAAATTTCACTTATGAGTTTTACCACAACAACTTCCGTTTTAGTCTCTGCTTCATCATGAGTAAAATTGCTTGATTATATTTCCTCCACTATAGTCAATATGTTTTAATCTCCTCCACTTTGTATTGAAATCAAGACCATGATAATTTGATTTCCGCAATTGTATCGTCCGAATTAAGTGAATTTCGTACTTCTTTGTAAACTTCTGTAACTATGTTGTCCGTATTAAAGTCATTTTAGCAACTTCGTGTAAAAGTCTCTTTGTTGAGGAAAATCTTTCCCTCCGTCTTAAGATTTTTAACAAAATAAAGAATAATCAGTCAATTATTTTTTTCCGATTAATGTAAAGTTTCACCTTATTACTATTATACCATGGATTTTTGTTCATGCAAATATGAAAAACTATTTTATCCATTCATGAGGCAGTGCCCCCAACCATGACCAAATACGAGGTCGGGAAAGATACAAATGAATAATGAGTGCGTATCTGCCTATTATTTCATGATATCCAACAGATCAAGATCTAGATCTGTGGAGGAGCACATGTTACCAAGAAGCACCCATTGATTCGCCACCTCAACCTTATAAATGTGTGAGTCAAAAGATCCACTTGCATCCTTCCATTAGAGAGTCTTTTCCAATTCCGTGCACAGGCCTACAAATCATGATCCAAATGCAAAGGTATTTTTTTCAGAGATAATATCCTATATTAATTCAACACCTAATAAGTCAAGAATCTTGATTCCATGCGAGATACAAAGGTCCATAACCAATAGGTTTAGATTCTCCAAGGGCATAATCCATTTTTTCAAAGATAGTTGTTGCTTGCTTTGTGAAGAAGCTATTAATCGAGTATTTTTAATAGCAGATTGAAATCAAGAGATAGTCCGAGGTTAAGTTTATCTGCAACGAAGACAAAGCTAAAGGCAACAAAGCCTACATCATTGTAAATAAAATATCCACTAGACCTCCCATTTTGAAAGTCAACATCCTAACCACCCATTGAAGAAGCAGAGAAAATAGCCAACATTAGAATGAAGACGTTGCCTCGAACCATGAATGTGTTATTCAAATCCAAATTTCCCTAAGAATAGGCCAAGGTAAGGCGTAGGCACCTAATATGGTAGGAAAAGAAATACTTTTAAGGAGATTCGTTAAGGCAAACATTGAGTAGCCACAAATTAAAGGCATTAAGTGGGCAATAGAGGTAGCTACAGAGTATAAATACCATAGGCATAGACAATAATATAGACAAAACCTATAAAGCGGGTAGAGTTGTTGTGCGTACGAAGATTCAATCTCATTTAGAAACATAAGAAAGGGGAAGTTAGAGAATCAATTTTGGATAAATCTAGAGCCTATTCGAGGCTAGTTGATTAGAACTAGCAACTTAAGCATAAAAATGGTAGCATCGAAGCCCGAAGTAGGGGTGGGTGGATTAGAGACCGGTTGTGTAGGAACCAAACATAAAGGAAACCATTAATAGAGAGGATTCACATGGTTGATAGATGATAGGAAGTAGTGATGGGTGGGCACAACAACAAAGCAAGCATTCGAGATAGCATCTCGAGCATGTAGAGTAGGTAAAAGCCTATTCAAAAAGCCCATTGGTGGAACCAAGCTTAAGGAAAGTAAGGAGGAATGCTAGCGAAGTGAGAATATTGACCACCATATAATCAACATAAAAATCTAGAACCTTGTGAGAATGGTATAATTTAATGTTGTAGAGGAATTATATACATTTTTTATAGCCATCAAAACAAACATAGCTAAAACACATCTATAAAATGCCATCTCGCATGCTCACAAAGGTGGCCGAGGTTCTTGAGACCAAATTTTACATGGTTATATATTGTTTTAGCTTTTACACATATCCAATCGGATGGAAACCCATGCACAAATGTGTTTTAATTCCTATTCCATAAAATTTGTTTGTTGTAATTGTTTATGTAAGAGAGCTATAACTTCCCTCCATCGCACAAATGAAATGACATGAGTTGGATTTTGAAACCATGTGATCCATTAAAAATATTTTTAAATACTACTTCTAATGCACCATTAGATACCTCCCAATTTTGATGAAATAAAATGTTTATTTTTATCCTTTCCAATATTTTGTCTAAGCTTGAACCAAGGTATCCACATAGAGGTCATGATCTCGATATTCTCATACTCGTTTTCTCTCTATTTCTCGACCAGAAATTTTTCTTCAAAAGCACCCTCACATATGCCAAACAACATGAATTCAAACCGTATCCTATAAATTATAACCTTTGCAAACATTCCATGCAAAAAAATAACCATCCCCACCACCAAAAATGCCTCATAATCCCTTTTCGATAATGGGGTCTCGTTGGGGCTCGAGATCCCTTAAAAACTTATTTCTGCATTGAAAAAATTCCAGAAAGTTGAGTATCCGGAAACTAAGCAAACACAATGGTGAATGGAGAACTTAGATATATTGATTATTGGATGGTGGATAGACCTTTGAACACAAATGTCCTATGACCCCCTCTCAAATGAGCAAGGTGATGAGTAGGCTTTGAAGGGATGAATCATGCGTTAACTAATCAAGGAGCTCGGATAAGATACAGATGGAGCTTTTAAATTTCTTCATACTATATCTTCTAAATTACTATACCAAGGGCTCATTTGGTTTAGATCGACACATGGTCACATGTACTATTTACATCGATTACCTCACCTATATCTTAGACCTAGATATTTCATCGAGGCTCAGATCTTATAAAACACAATTTTTGGAAATAGATGATCATCAAACAGAAGTTTCTATCCGGTTTGACCATAGTGATTTCTTGCTTGCTTGAATATGTTCTTTCATAAAAGCACATATAGATATATCAAGACATAATGATAGGAAAGTATGGTTTTTGTACGTGCTTCATGCGTACAAATATTCAAGGTGTAATATTACAATGGATGCATGGTTCAATCCGACTAACAAAGAGGATATCGTATGGTTGTGAAGCTATCATCATCAAGAGAATCTAAGATCATGAATAGTTACCGGTAACAAAGAAGTTGTGGTGAATATGGATGATGATGAGCAAGGTGATGATTATTAAGGAAAGTTGAAAGCGATTTAATATAATGCATACATAACATAGATGAGAAAGAGATGCGTGTACTAATGGGAAGCTCTTAACATATGAGATGTGCTTGATTGGGAATGATGTAGAGTGAATGGATTTTGGGAAGAGGTTCATATTCTCTTCATATTATCCATAGGAGGGGATAGCATCATCCATCCATAGGGGTTTGATCATCGATCTAAGATTTGAAAATTGTCAGAGAGAGATCTAGCTAGTTGTTGTATGCGCCCTTCTTTGGCTTCTCGATCATTACAACATTCCGCAACTTCAACTCCTCACCAAAAGATCCGAATAATTATTTTCCATATCCTCATTGACACGAGGATCATGCTTTCGAAACTCTACAAAGGAAGTGTTTCCTAGCACAGAGGAATAGTGGCCAGAGATTCAGTCGTGCAATCATATATGTAAGGTGGGCAAGAAGCTGCATGTTTCACATATGCCAAACCCTCTCGCTAACCGCTAACAGAGGGGAGTGACCCAAAATATAGATTGGAAGAGACATGCCCTAGTAACACCACTAGTTACTTTGAGAGCACCCGAGCCACACAAGTTAGATTCCTAGTGACATCTATCGATGCTACCCAAATGTTAAGGAAGTGTGTCCACAAAGCTCTCTATATAGTCTCACAGATGGAATATTTGTTGAGGCCAATAAATGAATCAAGATTTTGGGCCGCATCTCAGCCAATAATTTTGGAATTATACCCCCAACCACCACCATGAATGAGAAGTGGTATGTCACATCAATTTTGTGCAAAGAAGGACAAGCAAGGATCCAATGGCATCACAAGCTAAGAAACCACAAGAACAGAGTACTCGAGCCATCCTCTCGTGTTTATTCCTTCAACCACCTCTTTGAATTACATCTTCCCGCATATCCACCACTACAATTTTTTTTTTTAACCATAAGCCCTTTCACCACATATGTTATTCTACCGCCGATGCGATATCGATGAGACCCACCTTAACCTTACCGCATGAGCCAACACCTTGTTTTTTGCCTTATTCTTTTGTATTTCCCTACCACACTTACCAACAAATAGCCACACCGCAGAACACTTCGTGAATTTTTACCACTTACCTTCCGCCATATCCAAGTTAAGTTATTGACATGTGATGTGATCGTGCTACCAAAAATCACAACAAACCTTTATGTTGTCCCATTAAGCGTAAAATATATGTTATTTGATTTGAGATGTGATCATGCCATCGCACATCGTTCCCACAACGTTTTTGTTTACCCGTGTTTGCGCATATGTTAATTTTTAAGATTGTCAATCTACTATCTATGATGGAGTGCCGCATGTGACAGCCTTCGCAGCCGCAACTACACATGTGAGATCTGGCTCGTTTTTTGAATGCATTTTTATGTGTTTTTGTGTATAAACCCATTATAATCCTCATGTCATTTTAATGAAGAAATGGGTCTTTTGATAGGCCAAGGATGATTGGTTGTTGAACGTCCGTTCAACAATGAATTTCCATTGAATTGCATTAATAGAATTAGGTTTCAGGATACGACCATTTATGTTAAAATAAAATGTAATTTCATTTGTAGAAGAGAGAGAATGAAGGAACAGAAAATAGAAGTTTGTTCCTCTCTTGTGTATTTTATACCGCTTATGTGTATTTTTTTTTGTTTTGCTATATTCGTTAGCCGTTTGTTGTTAGGGGGAAACATATTTCCGTTATTGTTTCTGCTCAATATTTCCAACATAGTATCAAAGCAAAGCTAGGCTCTAAGTAAAATAACATGCTATCTCATCGAAGAAGTTGTAAGATTGTTTGTTTGTATGAGTTAAGTCTCTACAAAGGAGAAAGCTTTTACAATGGGGCAGAAAGTTTGTAAGCTGAAATAATCAAAATGGCAACAGGAGGTACGAGTTCGACAATCCACAATTACCACAATTCAGTGGTAAAAATTATGACTATTGGGCCAAGACAGCAATGAGGGAATTTTTTTCTTCACAAGATATATGGGAGCCGGTGGAAAGCAGCTTCTAACCAGATGTATGGGTACTTACTACTTTGATAGCAATAGAAAGAGATTTTTTGAAATACAATAGAAAGAAGGACTCCAAAGCCCTCTTCTATATCTTTCAAGCAGTACATGAGATTATTTTCCCAAGGATTGTAGTAGCAAAAAAAGATTATAAGGAGGCATGGGATATTCTTAAGCATGTGCCTTTATCAAGGCATGGAGAAGGTGAAGAAAACAAAAGCACAAATGTTGAGGATAGTTTTTGAAACTCTCTATATTAAATAGTCTCGATAACACAGACTCATTATTAACACATGATTGGGTTGGTTACTCAGACAAGGTCTCATGATATAGCTTGAGGAAAGAAGAATAGTGGATAAAATTCTGAATTTCACTATCAATATTTGATGCCATAGTAGGCACAGAAGAGACAAAGGATCTCTCACAATTTTTAGTGAATGAGCTTTGCATCCCTGCCCCATGAATATAGACTGAATGGTAATAATGAAATCCTCCATGGAGCATGCTTTCGTGACACAAATGTCTTTTGGTCGAGGTAGAGAGTGTCGAGGAACATCATGTCCGCCATGAAAAGGAAGAACCACATAAGAGGTGGAAGAAAACAACCCTCGCAAGCACAAATGAAAATAAACCATAACTCAAGCGAAGGCTCACACCAAATCAAGCACAATGGCAAAGGTATGATAAATCCTAAGTCCAATGTCATTATTGCAAAAAATATGGGCATTATTCCAATGAATGTAGAAAGAAACAAAATTACATACATAGAAATGTAAATTTTTCAAGGAGAAAATCGTAACCAAAGTAATGTGCTTCTCAGCTTGCAATGTAGCACAAGAAAAATAAGAATATGTATTTTATATTCTAGGGTTGTAGTAACTACACACCGGAAACATAGCAATGTTTGCCAATCTAGATGAGAAATGTAACTCATGACAAATAGACTAATAGTAAAGTATTTGTCAAGTGGGGAAAGGAAGAGTATCAATAATCACGAGGAAGGGGGAGAAAAGAAATTTGTAAGTGTATATTTATTATGGCCCTAGTCTAAAATGTAACTCTAAGCATTTGACAAAGCCTTGTGAATAAGGGCTACAATGTGTTTTTTAAGAATGATGTGTGTAAAATCATGGACACACCTCCAAGTAAAAGGGTCATGTATGAAAATGACAAGAATAGATGTTTCTCCTTACACTGACTACTTGAAGGAAGGAGGTAATGTAGTGAAAAGGTGGCACACAAGAAGTCTTTCAAGAAGAAGTGAAAGATGAAAATCGGTTATGGCATTTGAGATTTGGACATCTCAATTTTGGAGTTTTTAAACCTTTGCATAGAAAAGGAATGGTAAAAAAGGATTGCCACTTATATAAAACCATAGAGACTATGTGAAGGCGTATCTTGGGCAAAGAAATGTAGAAGAATTCCCATCAAAATAGTATAAGGAAAAGGCACCCTTAGATATTTTCCACTTAGATTTGTGTGGAACAAGCGGCTATCTTTAGCCGGAAGCCAATAGTGTCTTAACATTTATAGATGATTATACAAGAAAGTATATTTATTTATTTTTTAAAATAGAAAAATGAAGTGTTTGAAATGAAGCCGCCACTTCAAAGCTCTTGTTGAGAAGCAAAGTGGGGAACTACATAAAAGTGTTGAGAATCGATAAAGGAGGAGAATATATCTCCAAAGACTTCCTACGCTTCTCAGGGAGCATGGAATACACAAGGACTATACCACAAGGTACACGTACCACAACAAAATGGTGTTGTAGAAAGAGAAAGAACATGACCATCATGTAAATGGTCAAAAGTATGTTGAAGGCAAAAATAGAATTTTCCAAAATGAGTATTGGTCAGAAGTCATGAATTCCGTAGCTTATATTTTAAATAGATATCCAAATCAAAGATGTTATGGATAGTGTTCCTGAAGAAGCATGGAGGAACAATGGCTTTTGACACTACATGAGACTATTTGGGATGCAGCATATGAACATGTCCTGGATCAACTAAGGAAGAAGTTGGACAGAAAATGGGAGAAGTGTATCTTTGTTGGATATAGTGATGAATGAAAGGCTCACAAAACTCTATAATCCATCAACCAAAAAAGTGTAATCAACATAGATATGCATTTCATTGAAGAAGAATCTGGGATGGAAGCTTAGAGAAAAGGTAAATGTGAAGACATATAAGCAAGTCAGCACGAAGAGCAAGAGGAATGTAGAGCAACAACACCCTCCACGGTGGTCACTCCTCCACCTACACAAGCAATGGGCAAACCACACCACAAGGGTAGCCAGAACAACCTTGAGAAATCAAGTAGCGTTTCCAAGCACACCAAAGGGATCTAAAAAACTCCTCGAGTTCAAGTGAAACTCCAAGCACATCTTCAGAAACACAAGAAGACCAAGATTCAGGAATTTAAGTGAAATTTACGCAGCAAGAAGAAGCTGATAATGTTGGTCCGAATTCTTTATTTTGTTTTTTTTTTCTATTTTGATGACCTATCCATTTCTTGGAAGATGAAGTAAAAGAAGAAAATGATTGAAGCAATGAATGAAGATATTGGTGTAATAGAAAAGAATGACACATGGGAATTAGTGGACCTCCCACAAGGTAAAGAAGTTATTGGAGTAAAATGGGTCTATAAGACCAAAAATGTTTTCCATGGGAACAAAGGACATAGATGCCAAATATACTTGAAGAGAATTAGTTAACAATGGTGAGATTGTTTTGTAGCATTGTAGGAAAAAGGAGATTTTGTTGATATCTCACAAAGCTACTATGATAGAAGAGTTTTTTTACCACAGCATGCTGTCCTGGAATGACCGAGTGGCGGTAGTCGTAATTAAGGGTGTTGACCTACCCCAACCACTACCATGAATGAGTAGCGGCAGCAGCCCACACTTCATCAATTTTTTATGGTGAGAAGGAAAAGCAAGGATCCAAGAGACCGAAGGCATTTTCATGCAACCACAAGAACAGAGTACCCGAGCCATCCTCTCGCATTTACTTCTTCAACCACCACATTGACTTACCTTTGCCCGTGTATCCGCAACCGCAATATTTTGCTTTTAACCTTAATCCCTTTCACCACATATGTTATTCTACCGTCGATGCGATATCGGCACAACCCACCTTAACCTTATGGCATGATCCAAAACCTTTTTTGCACCTTATTCTTTTGTATTTCCCTACCGCACTTAATCGATAGTTATTGCACCATAGAGTGCACTTCGCAATGTTTACCACTTACCTTCCACCATCCACAAGTTAACTTATCGCATGTGCGATGTGATCATGCTACTACACATCACAAGCCACAACCTTTTTTATTTTTTCCAATTAAAAGTCAAGCATATGTTATTTTATTTGTGACGCGATTGTGCCATCTCTTGCCATCGTGCCCACAACCTTTTTTTTACCCATTTTCGCGCATATGTTAATTGTTAACATCGTCGATTTCCACAGGATGGAGCGCCGGACATGATGAGGTTTCGAGCGTAACCGATATTATTTGAGATCCGCCTTTTGTGTTATGAATGCATTTTTACTTGTTTTCGTGTATAAACCGAACATGCCCTACATGTTGCTTCAATGAAGAAATGGTTCTTTTCGACAAAGCCAAGGACAATTGGTTTTTGAATGTCCGTTCAACAATCAATCCGCATTGAATTCATTAATAGAATTAGTTTTCGTGCTACGGCTATTTGTATAAAAGAAAATGTAATTTCATTTTGTAAGGGAGAGATAATGAACAGAACAAGTTTTTTCCTCCGTATTTTACGCTACCTCTCCGCTTCATTTGTTTTTTCTTCTCACACCCCTTACAAGCCTATGTGTTGTTTGGGGGGCGAAGTATTTCCTTTGTTATTGGTTCGTTCAATATTTCCAAAAATAACTCTATAAAACCCAACAAACCCTATCTCAGGAGATCGCTAATAGTAAAGATTCTATGTACATAAAATGGTGCTCACCTAATAGCCCATCTATCATTGGATCTGACACCAGCCGAAAATATTTGTGAAAAAACATCCGCAAACCCATGACCGAATCCAAGGATGGCTTATTTTCTCAAATATCGTACACTCCATAGCAAAAAAACAAGACTAAATCTCTAAGTGATTATCCAGTTATAACCTATCACTATCCCACCAGTCATCGTCTCTATTTCAGTAAAATAGTGACCCCTCTTTTATTTTTCTCTATATAACTAATCTAAATTGCAAATTTTCATTAAGCAAAACCATGAAAATATACTTTACTATGTTAATAACAGAGTACCTAACAAGACAAACATTCACTCAGCATGTCCACCCCAAGGTGTAATTTTTTAAGTGTGCCCATTTGATATCAAATTAAGGTGAGTTCTCACAGACATTTGTTGAAGGATATTTTACAATAGTATGAAGTGAATACTCATCGAGGGTTTAAAAATACAAGATTTTAAGCAAAGAGAATTAAAATGAGTGTTGAAAATTATAAAATGACTATTTGAATCTTGTTTCGTTGCCCCGATGCAAGTGATGGTATCATTTATGTTATAATATCGAAGAAGTAATACAAATATATTTTTTTCTGAGATTACCATGAGTTATTATATTTGAAAAATACAAAAATTGAAGTTAAAATTGAATTTAAATGCAAATGCCTTTTTGATCCCAAAAAATTGTGTGATATGTCTAATTTTGAAAAAGTTCAATAATTGTTGGCCCTTTGTACCGACTCAATAAAGAAGATCCTCTAGGTTAAAATTTTCCATTCAATAATAGCTAAGAAATTTTTTAAGATAATTGGTGCAATGAACAAGGAAATGATTGTTGGATTTTGAGAACTCGTGGGAGCCACAATTATTGACTTACCAAGTGTGAGCCACAACTATCGGTATATTATAACGGAATACATCACAACCATACCAGACATGTCTAGGTAAGAAAGAGTGAACCCATATGTCATATTCAAGTCGTTGGTTTGAAATAGAAGACATGATAATTTTAAAAATTACTTTAGTTAAAATAAATATGAAAACCCTTCTCATTAAAAACAAGTTTGTTGAGGAATGCTAGAAATAGAAGGTGGCACTTAAATGCAAATAAATAATGACAATTGTTTTTGCTCTTTTAAAATCAAAGAAATAAATGAATTATCAAAGGGGATTCATATTAATAAATGGATAAATAAAAATTGGGGAGAACATGATCATATTAACATTGAATAATTGAGAATAAATAGAGATTCAATGTTATGAATCTATCTAAATTAAAAATATAATCAATACCCACTATTGGATTGATTTAATAAATTACTATGTATACCGGAAAGTATGCTCCTCTAACTTGAATATAGAATGGGTGACCAAGGTTGGAAAGCCAAACCTCCACTAATAATAAGGCATACATTGACCCCCGGATCCCATGTACAAAGCAAGACATGTGAAGGCTATATAGATAGATCTTACACTTTAGACAAGTGTTGAGGATATTGATTGATGTAAGATTATCCTAAGCGTGTAATGTCTCATTGTTATTCTTTTATTAGACATTTGAACAAGTCTATAAAAGTAGCACCCAAAGGAAAATAATTGTGTGGATTTATTTTATTATTTTTAATTTAATAAAATTAATAAATTAAATTTTAAAAGACTAGATTATGATTAGAGATTTGGAAACCAAATCCATGAGGATGGATAAGGTTCATAATACTTTCCCGCCCTCCAAAATCCTTGGATGAAATAAATTAAATATTAAAAAGTATATTGGAGATAAAAAAAATTTAAGATACCTTAAAGAAGAGGAAGCATCGGGAAGAGGTGAATAATAAAAAGATAGAAAGAGGAAAAGCTAGCTTTAAAGTACTCTTTGTGGAAGAAAGAAAAGGAAAGCTTAGGTAAAAAGGAAAAAAATCCCGATTTAACTGGACATAGTTAAGGAAACAAGTTGATGGGAGAGCAGCTAAATAAGCAGATTTAGGATAGACAATGTGTTGTCTATTACATCGGGAGGATTTGATCTCTGCTCTGGGAGAGTTGTGGAGAAAGAGCTCAAAGGCTGGTGGAAACTAGTTCACTTTAAGTGGTATGCACCAATTAATTTCATTTCACTTAGCATTAAGTATTGTTATGATTATACCTGTGAAGTAATATGGTAGATATAAATGAACTTGTTTAGACCTGGCACATGAGTATATATTGTGAAATTAACATTAAATATAAATCATGTGGAAGTATTTATGTTGAACATATTAAACTATAACAAATATAGTCTATTATGTATTGTTGCAAAGACATTAATCTGAAGAGTACTAACTCGTAATATCTAAACCTTGTTGAAGGTTTATATATGAGGCTAGGTGACTCTTAAAATTATTACCGCATAATATTTTCGTGATAGTATTATTTTGAAATTAATTAACTTCTCGTTAGGAAACTAATACAAAAATGAAATACATGTGTGTGAAAAATATTGTGGAAATAATATAGTTAAGAAATTTCCTATGCCGTAATTATAAAACAACAAATAGGTAATCAATCGAATATTTACTATATGAAAAGGGGGAATATATTTTCATAATGAATTCAGAAATTAGTACCGTAACGAAAAGTACTATATAAAAATTCCAAGAGATTCAATAAAGGAAGGAAGATTATGTTCCATATATTACATTGTTACAAAAGTATAAACACAAAAGTCTGGCGGAGTTACTGGCCCAAAATTTACTCAGGTATAAACTTTTACAAATTGAGAACTATGTCCCTTTTAAATAAATTCAGAGAGTGTTCTTGGAATTTATGCAAAGACTACATGTCGAAAAACTCCAAAGTATAATTCTAGACCAACCTCGAGGAGGAGTGGGAGTTCATAACAGCTTAACCGTGAAATAATGTTAATAAGATGTGAGCCAAGTAGGATTTGAAAAATACTGAAATAAAGCCATGAATTAGTCTTCGAGTTCACAAGTTATTAAAAATAATAATAGATTTTAAAACTCAAAATAGGTATAAGAGTTTTACCTTGTGAACATAGAAGGGAATCCAACCCGTAATAATAACAGCAATTAATTATTACAAGAAAAGTTTCTGGCTTTTGGATTAACGATGACTAGTATACTAACGAAAACACAGTTTAAACTTTATAGGAACAATATTTTTTCCCTAACTGAGGAGTAAATATGGAGAATTAAACATAAATTTCGTAAGGATTATAGCCTTATAATATATTGAAACAATATAGGTAAAGAGTGTGTGTTGTAGCCGCAGAACACCCTCCTCCAAAATTTTGTCCCATTTAAAAATTTTTTGAGCCCCCTGGCCCTTTCAAAGAGAAAGGAAAATTTCGACATGCGTCCGTCCCAGAGCCTTAGGAGAGTTATTTTCCATGCATTATCCCTTCAAAGTCTAATCTAGGGCTTGGTCTCTTAAATAGCCTAGTCGCATTGCTAAGTCGAAAAAACCGTAAACCAAGAACTTTGCAACCATGCACCAACGACCCCTTTCAGTCGCAGTCGCAAGATCGCATGACGCATCAAAATTAAGAGTTGCGACCATGCGACCATGTGACCTCGCAACCTCCCGGTGTCGCAAAGTCGCAAGGTCGCACGTCCCTTAACCAACCCCGATTGTGACTTAGACTCGCATTAAATGACCGCACCGGCTAGCCTTTTATAAATAAAAGGGTTGCGTAGGTCGCATTTAACCCCGCGCGACGAAGCAAGTAACGCCTTTGACAAGCCAATCGAGCTCTTTTTCCCGTGTGTTGCCTAATCCTCCCCGTTGTTTTTGGTTAATTGTTGCCTCGCCTACCTTGCCCGTTGCCTATTAATCTCATTTTAGCTTCATTTAAGCCCCTCAACAACCCTCGTTAATGCTTTCAACCCCTCATGGTTCTACTTCTCCGCTCTCTCCCCTCCGAAAGCCTCTCCCTACCCTACTATCTTCACACCTTCCTAGCCCACCCTCGGGAGAAGCCTTAAGGCCCGTGTTTTTCCATTCCACTTCAGATGTTTTTCCCTATTCACCATTCATTCCCCCGTGGGTCCCAATTTCCATGAAAACCCTCAAAGAAGCCGTTAGTACACTCCGCGACTCCGCGACTAGTGACCTAGTGACCCCGCAACCAGGTCACCGAGTCACAAGAGTCTCCAAGCGATCACCAATCATCGGCCGCCTCGTGACCTAGCGACCTACTCGCAAGTCGCCAAGTCGCCAAGTTGGGTGCCTCCCCGAGAATTTACTCTGTAACAACCTTTGTGACCCATCGACCTAGTCATGCGGTCGCTAAGTCACATATTCTAGCCATTTATTGATAGTTCGTGCTTATGCGACCTCACGACCTAGTGACCTAGTCGCAAGGTCGCCAAGTCGCAAGTCTAGCCATTCATTCATAATAGTTGTCGTGTCATAAAGTGATAACCTAAGGAGTCATTTGGAAGTTTCACTGGCCTTTAACATATTGATAATTATGTCGTCCATCTTATCATGGCATTGTTTTATGAATATGCCAGTGGAACATCGAAGCTAAGCTCAAGTGTGTATCCATCTCTGCCAAATTTCGAAGTGATATGGGACCCTCGATGCTCAAAAGAGAAACAAGAGTCCAGAAGTGGAAATCTCGTAAGAAGGAATTCCCCCTTCCCCACCCCCTATCTATGGAGACACCGCCATGTGTTCGGGGAAATGGGATAAGATGATTTTCCGCGTAAATACTGTGAATTCACAATGCCTAAGTTTCTAAGATCTCCCATACTGGCAGTATTTAGGAGAAGAGGTCAGAACTCCACCATGGCAATAAGCCCATCCACCTCATGTTTCCATGTGCATAGTTATTGAACGTGATCCCACAAAAGGTTGAATCCGTGATTTAAGCTATTTGAGATCACCAAAAGGGCATTCAACTCGAGCAAGGTGATGTGGAAGTCTACTATGCACTCCCCCACTCGAGAAAAAATTTCAACACCAACTTGGGCAACCACCTGCGTGTTGCCCATATCGGAGACCTTGAAGGGATGGTGGGAGGACCCCGAAAAGTTCAAGGTTAAAAAATATCGTAAATATAAAACAGAGGGCCCTGTGAAATTCCACAAGTTTGTGGCAGCAATTATGAGTAGGATGTACTCGCCGACCGTATGCCACTATTTTTAATCGCACTTGGGTCCCTCTCATGTACACTATCACTACATATGGCACCCATTTCAATTGGGCCAACCCAACAATAGCAACCCTCGTGTCGAAATACACGCAGCTTTTATGACATGACCTAATGATGTAAATTTTAACAACATTTTCTTTGGTTGTATGTTGAAACTTGATTTTCTACTTATAATATTTCATTTATAGGAGAACTGGCTGATCATTTGTTTCGTATCATTTAGTAACCATGTATCATAAATTTTGCAGCACATCTTCCGTCTAAGAAAATTTATACTCGGGCAAGTGGTAGCCGGACCCCACACCTCGGATGGGATCCCTATCACAAACGATCTAGATTCTAGTTGGGACTTTATATCGGGGATCCCCTACTATTGGTCGACCAATTTTCCTCGTCAAAATATTTGGCGTGGAGAAGGGAGGGCCGTAATAATGGCAATATCTTCAAGACACAAGTAATATCCTGATGCAAACCCAGGGGAAATCATATATGAGAATATCGTCCTCCGCCACCAAAAATTCCCCGCAGGATGACTAGCCCTATTATGAGGTAACTACGTACCAACTTAGGGCCTTGCGCCTTCCTCACCCGTGATCTCATCGTAGGTCCTGTGCCTTCTCGCCCCACCGGCCCTCGTCAACTTCGTACTCCCCGAAACACATCAAACTCGCTAGGGTGTCTGCCCAATTCCATGCCTCACGAATAGGCCTTATGCTCCAAGATATGGCGACGTAGTTGAGAAAAATTCAGCCAAACCTCCAGATGTACCTCGATACATCGAGGGGGACAAGACATGAAATTATTTAACCCCAACCAGGCGTCGACCCTCAACCCCATCAAACTTCTAAATGATAATACTAAAGCAAACAACCCGATTAGGCGAGGAATCGGGAGGGGCTCCTGTGGAACAGAGGCAAGGGGGATAGGTTCATGGAAAAGGTTGGAATGCGGGCTACCACCACCACAAACGAAACCAAAATAAATTTCTCTTTCCTCTATAACTATTGAAATCTTAGGAATATGGGAAACCTCGGAGGAAATCAAGACATGCACTCCCAACATGAGGGTGAAGCCTCCGTATCCGGCGTAAATAGTGGATCCGAGAATGAAATGGGGCATATCTACATCCCACCCCATCACCGAGTAAGAAGAATGAAGCCCTTGACTCGCATGGTGCACCCTCTCTAGGCTTCGTGTTCCTTCATGACATGCCCCGCCACCCGCAGAAGCACCTCCCTAAGTTCGACCCCGAAAAGGGTACACCGGCCGAAGATCACATAAGTAACTTATACTTGCCTTAAAAATGATGAGAGTGTAATCTCGATGATGTAGCATGCCAGCTCTTTCCCACACCTTAGAAAATAAGGCTAATACGTGGCATCAAGGTTTCCCTCCCCTATTGCTTCCATTTTCCTCTAGGGAGCACTACGATACCTTCCTCCAAAAATTTTCGAAAGACAAGACCTCTTCTATGCTCCTTATAGATCTTAGTACTTTGAAAATGCCGTAAGAAGGAGAATGTCAAATACTTCAACCAACACTTCTCTACTATATTTAAAAATTTTCCGAATATGAGGTTGGATGATTCCATCACCGTTGATTATTACACAAAGTCTCTCCTGGATATCGTCCGTCCATGAAACGAGAAGCTAGAGTTACTCCCAGCGTTAAAATTATGCCACCGCCCTTTGTCAGCGAGAAGCGATGCTATCCATAGAGCTACTGATCATGATGGTCGATATGACCCACAACCGGCCACAAAAAGAACCCAATCATCAACTCATAAGTCCGGAGACAAGGACAAAGACCCCTTTGATTTCAAGAGTATCACAAAATCTCTCAAGATGTTAACGAACGAAGTCTTTAATCAAGAGGAAAATAATGACTCCACCTCATGTACCAAGATGCAGTAAACCTTTTTTTAGGAAGAACAACCCCACTATCACCGACCTCCGTCAAACCCAAATGTCGCCCTCAACGTTGAAGAAATCTCCAAGGACAATTCTACTCCTTCCATTAAGCCTCCCACTATAAGAAAACTTGTTCTCAATCGGATCAACAACATGACCGCCGCGTGGTAAATCAACTCTTACAAGATAAGACCATCAGATTTAAAGAGGAGGCTATTTCGTATAATGAGAAGCTCTCCCCTAGATGAGGATATGGGTTCCGACCGTCTCAGTTTCGAGGTGGTCCGTGGGGAAATACCCCTTCCTACAATCGAAATAAACTTAGTCGACGACCCCCGAACGAAACCCCCTCGAATTATAGCTCGAGGATAAAGGGCCCGGTCCCTAAACACTCCTTCGAGGAAAAGAGGAAAGCTTTCATAAGTGAATATTTTTCCACCAAACAAAGAAACTCGTACTCACAACTCCCGAACAATCTAGCCCAACCTTTGTTCTAGTAAACCCAAAGGCTAGATCATCATCAAAGTTCACCAAATGCCTCTCGTTGAACCTCTCCGACACCCATATTTTGGGTATAACATTATCGAAGATATGAAAAAGATTCGGCTAACATTCACTTACGAGGTCGCCCCAAATTTAATCAACGAGATATTATTCTCAAAGCATTTTCCAACCCGAGAGCACCCAAACCCGTGAGTTCCATGCCTCAAGCTACCGCAAGTCCCCGCCCATTGTGAATTTCTATTAATGAAAACTCCGTGATCCACCCCCCCTTCGTCTTTCGAGATCTTCAACTTCAATGTTCATAACGCTCGTCGATTCCAAGCATCCACCAATGTCATGCCCTCGTCCGTATGAAAGAAACTAAACATTTGTCCCGAGAAAACTAACCTAGGATCGTTCAACTCGATAGATCCCAAGTCCCCGTCGTAGGTGAATTGAATAACGTCCTCATCCATCTCTCGTCAAATCCTGCGGTGCACGTTGCATGAACATAGCATCGTGGCATATCCCCGGAAGCTTGCCAGCTTTCTCTTAAGTCGAGGTTGATCTAGTAAGTCGCAAGGATACTTTTCCACCGACCGGGTCCCACCGTGGCTCCCATATAACGAAGAGGGAACAATCGCATCTCAAACAAAGCGAACCTTACATGAAAACATGGTAATCGACCTAGAGGCAACCAATGAACCCATCAATTTCGCACAAGAAGAATTCTGACATGTGCTTCTTAGAGACCACAGCCAGTTGCTATCAAACCTCAATCTCCTGGCCACCCGAGACATTCAAGCCAAAGTCGCTATTAACAATTATTGTCTCGCTCAACCGCACCGAAAGAACTACTGTGTTTTCTTCCGCCCGAGTACATCTCCACGTACTCGGGCAAATTTTGCGAATCGTAATATGAGTTTTGGACCTTGTATTATGATGGTTCCAAAACCCATGATGGGGTCGGACAGTCGTACCTCGTTAGGACTTACAAGAATAAGTTTCTAATCATTTTACTGGAGTTCGAGTGTACCAATAATATAGTTTATATGAAGCATCTATCCTTGGGCTCAAGAAAGCCACAACATCTCAAATTCACTTATTTAAAGGTAATTGGAGACTCCGATATTATCACTCCGTAGGCAATGCATTACCATCCACTACTTATCTCCACATTTGAAAGCTTACCGTCAGTTAGTGCATGGCATTTTATTTCTGATTTTGATGCTTTTGGTATTAAATCCGTACTTAGATCGCAATGTGGCGGATACCCTCACCAATGCTTTTGCTAGATTTACCCCACTAAGAGATGGGTTCTCTATTGAATTGTTTACAAGCTATATTTGCCAAACAATGTAACTAATTTGCATAAGCTTTAATGATGATTAGTAGGTAATGGATTTCATGTTTAATGTAGACATGTTCAAAGACATGGTTATCGAAGAAGAGGATCATGATCCTCGCCTTGCAAAAGGAACGAGAGGAGGATAAAGGAAATCATGGCCCAAAATACCATGTCACGGAAAATTATTTGATTTGCATAACCATTTTCGAGGACCCCAAAACATGAAGGTGCGTAGTTCCACTTTAGCGCACCAAAAATAAACCTTAGGATGGAGAAGGAACCCAAATTCATCAACCTCGTGACAGCACGCATCCCTAGGAGAGGCAATCCTTCACTCAATTATTCAAGAAATATCGAGATGTTTTTGCTTGGACATATGATGAGTTTCGAACCTATGACACATGAATCATCTAGCACATGATACCCATGAAAGAAGGAGTGAAACCATTCTGCCAGAGCTAAGGAAGGTACACCTACTGAGCTAATGATCCAAAAGGAACTAAAGAAACTCTTGGACGTGCGTATAATCTTCAAAGTCCGACATTCAACTGGTGTCAAATTTCCAGTTCTATTTGCAAAAAATATAGCGAAATTTGTTTATATGACCTTCCGAAATTTGAACAGAAATGGAAAAAGACAACTACCCTAAGTGCCCCCTGCGGGAGCATATCCCTTCAAGCAAGATCTGTGTAAAAAATGTTTTCATTATTGATGGCTTTTCGGCTACAACCAAGCAATAGTGGTTGAACCCAAATTGCCTTCAAAAACCACATTCGTAACTAACTGGTGGAACATTTGCATTCATACGCATGCCCTTTGGCTTGATCAATGTTGGGGAAAACCTGCGCAGAGCCGTGGAAATCGCCTTCTAGGGCCCAATGGGGAAAAGTGTGGTGGTATACTCGACGACGTCACCATATTTTCCAAACATAGGTGTGACCATTTACACCACCTCAAGAAAAATTTTGAAAGGTGTCGGAACATTTGATTCCACCAACCCAAAAAATATCATTTTCATCGTTTCCGAAGGAAATCTATTGGGGAACATCATAACCTCGAGATGACAGTGGTGGTCCTGCAACATGTAAAAGCTATCGCTTCGTATTTCGCTCAGCGGCAAGAAGCCAAGAAGTTCTTCTCGAAAAATCAACTTCTTGTGAAAATTTATGTGAGACTTCGCCCAAATAGTGAAACCTCTACAAGGTTGATGAAGAAGAATGCAAGTTTTCCAAATGGAATTCTCCTATAGTTGTTGCTCAATAACACAAGGGTCATTGCAAAAGCACCCTACCCTTCATAGTCCGGGTTTTAGCAAAGGCTTTATCTGTACACCTTCACCTCAAACTCATCTCTTGCGGCCATCCTCACTCGTAAAGATGGCAGCAATGACAACCGACCCATATCATTCATTAGCGCAGATTGCAAGGTGCCAAGCTGGAATTATCCAAATATCGACAAGCAAGCTTGCGCTAAAAGGTATGTATGCGTAAAAACATTTTAGTCATATATTTTAAGAATCACGTCACAAAGGTTCGTACCCCCACCCAATGTTCAATCACCTGGTGTAGCAAAGACAGGGTAACAGACGAGGCAATCGTATGACATGCCTTCAAGAGCAAGACCTATAATTGAAGCCGCCACACACCGACAAGGGCCAAGGGCTATGCCGAGATGGCTTCGCTGAAGTCGCGGACTTGCGATGAAGTGAAGAGGCACCCACGTAAATCGACATGTATCGGGGACCGATAATACACCTCACGTACTCCCTCATGCTACATTGATCCTCGCAATATCCGAGGCAAGACGGCGGACCCCACTTCTTAACCGCCAGCGTAAACATGCAATAACACCGAAAGCTACATCCTACTAAATACGTGTGGTAAGTTGTTCCACAAGCACCACAAAGAGTTTGCTACGTTGTTTGGAACATGATGAGGCAAAAGAGGTCTTGAAAGATATACATGATCGTCCACCGATGGGCACTGCAGTGATACCACAACTCACAAAATTATTTGTGGCCGGTTTCTATTGGCCCACTCGTTTAAGGACACACACGCTTACAACTGGTTGTGCCTATGTCAAAAAGTTTCCAATAAGGAGACACAACCATCCGCCTGCTGCAGTCCATCGCGTGGAAGAGCCTTTTCAATGGTGGGGACTCAAATGTGATCAAGGAGATTTTGCCACATTCCTCTAAGAAACATAGATACGTCCTTACGACGGTACTACCACAAGGTTGCTGAAGCACATCATGGTATCAAATCAATGATAAAGAGGTAATATATTTCTATCAAATGCCAAGACATTATGACCAGGTTTGTCATTCCAGCCCTCCCCCTTGTTTTTTATAACACAATTTGTTTTTCTTCATTCAAATTATATGAATTTCTCTAGAAAATAGTATAGTCTCAAACACTCCATCAATCTGCTACCCCCAAGGAAATGGTTAGCCAATTCAACCAATAAATCCTATTCGCAGATTAATTAAAAAGACTCGCAGTCCCAACAACGGAACTCCATAACGCACCCATCACAGTTCCCTATGGGTTGATCGAGTCACACCCAAACTAATACAGGCACCCTCCCCCATTTTTCTTTGTGGTATGGAAAAGAGAAATACCTCCTCTCAACTTATGTCTCCCAACCCTTAAATTATCACAAGAAATGCATGGTACCCCTTTCCTCTCTACGTGTCTATAGACACATTGCTGAAACTCGGAGGAGGAAAGGCTACAAGTCTTGTCACTCATCCACTGCAGTCGACAAAACTATGGTTCGATAAGAAATCCACCGTAAATAAGGTTTTCGAGGTGGGTGACCTCGTCCCTCAAATGGGAAAAAGCTCACGAACATAGCAAAAACTCCAAATTCTGGGCTTATGGATAGGCGCCCACAAATCAAAGAAGATTTTGGTTCTCAAACATATAGCTCCGTACCCTAGAAGGGAGGATTGAGGTCCTCCCAAGAATGGGCATGACCTTAAACACTATTTTTAGCCGACAGCCTCAAGGGGCCGTCACCATACTTTGTACCATAGTTTATTTTATTTTTCTCTCATTTTTTGTTGTTTTATGTGTTTCCAACAATGTACTTGACTTTGCTGTGTGCTCTCGGAAATTCATTCCCTTAACACCTTAAGTTGAGGGGTAGATGGAGTAGTTACTCAATTTGTAGGCCGTACTTGCATCTCGATGGTGAAGAATCGCTCGGTGGAATACAAAGTGGCCCAAGCTTGCTAGTAATAGACACCCCCATGGGGAAAACATGACCAAGTCCCAAAACCCAAGCGCAAGTAGCTCACCTATATTTTGGCTCAAGGAATGTTTTATGAAAGAAAGCTTCGGTGAAACTGGTCACTAGACGAAAGGGAACAAGGAAAACCTCATGTGAGAAAAGGATATCTCGGGGAAAACCAAAGGTCCTCGTGTACGTACCAAGAGAAACCTCTCTTGCAAGAAACATAAGTTGGGGTCCCTCATCCACCCAGAAATACTCGCCACCTTAAAATAAGTGCCTTGAGCATAGTCAAAATAAGTGCCTTTGAGAACATTTAAATAAGTGCTATTAGCACATGAAATAAAAGGTAAAGGATTATGGCGTGCTTCCCGCACAAAGAGATGATGTGATGACCTCGCCGAGGTACCGAACAGGCTCACCGGCAGCGCAGCAATGTCACAATCCTAGAAGTGCTGACCTACCAGACCACCAGGTTCGCCGGAAGCAAAGCACAATGGGGACCAAATAACTATATCGGATCCTTGAAATCCTTGAGGTTACTCTAACCCTTCGTCGGGTTCTGCAATGAAAACATGGTGAACTAGCACCTCGAGCCATGCAAATAGGTGAGAAAAACATGCAAGGTCCAAATATGAAATAGTGGGACCCACAGGTGAAAGGAACAACCTTCTCAAACCCCCCCCACCCCCTCAAGATGAAGAACCAGCAGAATCCTTGGTCCTACTAGTGAATTGCCATTTTTTCCGGGTCCTACCCGTGAACTCGGGTCCTACCATACATCCTCGCCCCAGATCCTCAGGAGAGTTATTTTCCATGCATTATCCCTTCAAAGTCCGATCCAAGGCTTGGTCTCTTAGCAACCATTGCGTAGTTGCTAAGTCGCAAAACTCGTAAAACCAAGAAATTTTCAACCATTGACCCAACGACCCAGGTCGTGCGAAGTCGTTGTCTCATGATTTATATCTAAAATTAAGATTTGCGGCCATGTGACCACATGCAACCATGCGACCTTGCGACTCAAGTTGTGAAGTTGCAAGGTTGCAAGGTCGCGTGTCCCCTTAACTAGCCCAAATTTGTGACTTTGTGACCGCATTAAATGAACCGCATGTGCGACCCCTTTATAAAACAAAAGAGTTGCGTAGTTGCATTCCAACTCGCGCAACAGAGAAAGTAACGCCTTCTAATTGTGCTTTCAAAATTTTGGAGTGTGTTTTTCTTGTGTAAGTTTCCTAATCCTCCCCGTTGTTTCCTTTTTGGTTAATTACGCCCGCCACTCCTTGCTCCTTACCTATTAATCCCCATATGAACTTCTATTTAAGCTCCTCAATATCCCCGGTTAAGGTTTGCACCTCCCTCATGGTTATATTTCTCTACCTCCTCCTCTCGAAACCCCCCCACTCCATTCTATCTCAAGAACCCTTCGTAGCCCACCTTGGGGAAGCTCTTAAGTCCCAGATTTTTCCATTCCACTTCTGATGGTTTTCTCTCTTCACCATTCATTCCCCGCAGCAGTCGCAATCATCATGAAACCCCTCAAAGAAGCCCTAGATGGCCCTATGACTAGGCGACTCCTCGACGCCACGATCGCCGCCGAGTTGTGAATTTCGTGAAGTCGATCATCACCAATCATCGACTCGACTCATGACCTATATTCACTCAGTCGCAAATCACAAGTCACCAAGTCGCAAATTTCCAGAATTTACTCTAGCGTCGACTCGCGACCTAGCAACCTAGTCGCAAGGTCGCCAAGTCGCATAGTCTAGTCATTCTCTGAGATTTCACCCCGTATGACCAGGACTCAAACATCAGTTTGGGTCGCCAAGTCACAAGTCTAGCCATTCTTCAGATAATAGTTGGCAAGGATTGCGTTGACCCAACTCGGTGAGCTGGTTTGAAGTTTCACTTCTGTCTTAAAATACTTATAATTATGTCGTCCATATTATCTTGACGTTCATGAATATTCTCCAGGAACATCGAAGTCGAGCTCGAGTGTGTGTCCATCTCGCTTCGCACGCATATGGGGCCCCCCGATAGTTCGAAAGAGACACAAGAGTCCGTAAGTGCAATATCATAAGAGGGGGTTGGCATGCCCCCTTCCCCACCCCCTATCTATGGAGACACCGCCCCCCGTGTGTTCGGGAAAGGGACAAGATGAGCTGGTACTGTGCATACTGTGAGTTCAAAAAGCCCGAGTTTCCCGAAGATCTCCCGCATCGGTAGGTGTAAATTCAGTCAAGACGTCAAAACTCCACTATGTAGCCACCTATCCACCCATATTTCCATGTGCAAAGGTTATCGGGAACGGTTCACAAAAGGTCAACTCCGTGATTTGGGTCATTCATGAGAACTCGTGGAAAACATTCACAACCTAAAGGGGCGGGATGCGTAAGTCTACTATGCACTCCCCCACCGAGAACAAACTTTTCAACATCACCAGGATGTACCACTCATGCGGTACCCACATCGGAGACTCAAGGGATGGTGGGAGACCTCTAAAAGTTCAAGGTTAAAAACATTAGGAATATAAAACGTAGGCTCCAGGAAAGTCTACAAGTTTGTGGTAGCAATGATGTGTAGTATGTATCGATGACTAGATGCCACTACTTTCAATGGTACTTGGGTCCCTCTCATGTACGTCATCATTACATATGGAACTCGTTTAACCAAGGCTAACCCACACAGCAGCCTCAGTCAAACATATCAACAAATTTTATGAGCATGACCCTAATGACGTGTTGCTAACAAATATTTCCTTTTGTTGCATGCGCTTCAAAACTCACTTTTCTACTTATAATGTTTCATTTAAGGTGGAGAACTCATCGATCATTTGCTTCGTATGATTCGAGTAACTTTTGTATCATCAATTTTTTAGGTGCATCTTCCCACTGGGTGGAAAGGCATATTCAAAGCAACAGCTCTTAATCTAGTTACCCTCGACAGATCCCTATCACATACGGTCTAGAGTCTAGTTGGGACTTTACACTCTGGGAGGTCCCCTAGTGTTGGCCGAGCACTTTTCCTTGTCAACGGAGTGACAAAATAATTTTGAAAACTCTCAACTCTATTCTCTCCGAGAATAGGCATAATATTCTCCGTAAACCGAAGAATACGTTTCAAATAAAATTTAAGTGAAATTATGAAAAAAGAGAAACCATATCTCCCCGCAAAGGAGGTATGAGACCTTAGAAATCTAGATGTAGGTACCTAAACCTCTAACCGTGCATTTGTGACTACAAAACCAGTATTTCCTCACGCAGTTTTACATAGTGTGACGATATGAATGGAATGAATATGAGATATGAGTGAATTCTACAAAGGTCTCTCAGGAAGTCAATCTAAGAAGAATTGTCAAAGCATACACAAAAACACACAAGGAATAGAGGGTAAAGAAACTATAAATATCTGTCTCTTAATAAATGGGTACCAACGAAACGTTAAATCAAGCTACGCCGAGAACCAAAAACGTAAATCCAGCTTTATTCCTTGAGTCGCCTGTAATGGCATACGTAATGGATGTTAGGATTTCTTGTTTAGACTAAACCACAACCTAAATAGTTGAGCGTAAGCAACAAAACCCACTTTCATAAGGAAATGCAGAAGAATCAAAGGAAGAATAACTTCATTAAGAAATGCCATGATATTTAATCGATTTAACTAACTTACCGGGTCAAAATATCGTGGGGAGAATGTACACTAAGCCGAGACTATGCGCCAACAATGTTTGTGGTTATGAGTCGTAACCTCCTCTCGCAAACCAAAGAAAACCATAAAACCTAAGATTACTACCTATCTGAAAATGCTTAGAGGTAAAGGTAGCAGATAGTAAAATTAGAAATATTTAGACTTAAAAGGAACGATAAATAAGTTAAAACTTCACAAAAAAATATAAACTAAATCTAAAACCTTTATAGATATAAACTAATTGATAAAAAACCGCGAACTCAAACCACAAAACATGAATATAGGGTTCGTAAAAGTGTAAGAGTCTGCCAAGTCTTACCTTAACATCATGATGAAGTAACCTCAATGTGAAAGCAAGTCCCCGTTACCCGCCTTCGAAAACAAGCATTACCCTGTAGCCAAAATAAGAGCCAAGAATGAAAACGGGTTACAACAATGGAATTTCACAATGTGATGTATTGCGAACTCTACTCTAAAAAATTTCCGAGAGTGAAAATAGTATCAATTCAAATGGAAACGATTTTAAACGTAACCATTTGGAGTCTAAAACCTGACTTCATTTGATCATATCCCTCCACGTGTGAGAACTGATGGTCAGAGGAGTCCCTCGTGGATCAACAGTTACCAAAGCTCCGACAAGCCATGTGATACAAGACAAGCTAGCAAATCAAGTTCAATCCCGAGAAATATCATGTATACAACGGTTGAGTTGGGATTAGATACAAGAGGATGAATCGTATTAAAGCCATAGTAAATGCCAAAATATAACATGTCAAGAGCAAGAACCGTGGAACATACCAAATCAAAATGTATCATAAGTACAGGCACTTGAGAGTATAAATATAATATGAATTTTCAAAGTGTGGAAAGGTAAACAAAGATGCACATAATACTAGTTGTATACTTTGATGAATGTACTATATACGTTGAGAGGTAGAGTAGGTAAGTGGAAAAATGAATTTATATTAAGTAATGTGGAAATTGTATCCAATGTTTAGCATTAAGTATCTAAACCTAGGTGGAAAGTTACACCCATTATAAAGGAACCATATCAATGTGGATCACATGATAAGAGTATATATATATATGTCCAAGATTGTATGCGAACAATAACTTTCAAAAGAAAAGTTAAACCATAGTGATAATTGACACCACCATAATTAAAGTGGGTTGTTTGTAATTAAATATATATGTGTGTCAAAACTCATATGTGTGTGTGTGTGTGTGTGTGTGTGTGTGTGTGCGTGTCATAGGTTTTAAGTTAAAGCTAAGTAATTAGTATAGGGTTGGAAGGGGGAAAATGTATAGGTTATTTACGGAATAGGAAATGGTTACTAATAGCTAAGAAGGTGAAATTTATCTATTACGATACCAATTTCCAAGTAAAATAGAATTGGGATGAAATTCTTAAACCTAACACTTCATTGAAATTTTATACTTGGAGGCCGCTTCAAAACTAGTATATGAATAAGTTTTGAAAGTAGACAACCGTACAATAACGTAAATTTTTAATGGTGTATGTATGTCGAACATGACAAATAATAATCACTTTTACGATGAAATTATTTTTAGCACTATAAATAGAAAAAAAAATTGTTGTCGAAATGGAGATGTTAAATCCTGTAAGTTTGCAACGTAGATTGCTTCTAATAAAAAATTGTGCTTCATACAATAAACAAATAGATCACCACTCCAAATAAAAACCAGATGGAAACTTGATCCACACACTTGTCCCCTGGTAAATCCATTTGACAATTTACAAAAGAAAGCTTCAAATGTGTTGCATTAACTCTATGAAGAATATCAAACAAAAGCACACCACAAAAATTGCACAAATATTTCTATTAGATTAAGCATATTAATATCTTTTTCAAAAAATACCGCACCATTTAAAAATCAAAGAAAACCAGATTACTAGAAGGTCTCACTTATACCGAAAATTGTTAGTGTTTGGATTTAGAATTATCCAGATTGATTTACCAAATATACATTTACTAGAAATACTTGCTGCTGTGAATTACTAGTACAAATGGACAAATGAATCATGCCAAATAACACTTGTCAAACTCGTTAATCCAATATGAGAACTTTAAAAAATACACATGTTGCACTAAATGAGAATTGATATTTTTAGCCCATGCAAAATCCCTTATTAGAACAACAAAGTAGTCTCGAAAAATGGTTCACACATCCACTATGCCCAAAGCTGTGGGTACTTCATCTTGTTCAATGAGTGACAAATAATAGCTAAACCAAAAAGGAATTAATCGATCTAATCATTGATCTAAACATTAGGCACTTACATAGTTAATGAAAATTATAATAGCCACTGCCATGGAAAATAACCAAAGACGAAATATCCGTGAAAGAGTTCGCATTGAGACTTGAAATAAATATAGGTAAAACATTGAAATGATTTTACAACGCACCGACTTAACTCTTTGGAAAGCTCGGTTGGGTCACACGTTACTCCATAGCAAGTCACTTCCAATGGATCTCGTTTTAATGATAGACTTTCTAGTTGAAAGATAACGTAGGAAGTATGAAATGAGTTGTGAGGAAATTCATGTATGATCTTATTTCTTATATGAGTCACAAATGTTAGCATAATGCAACGTGTTATGGCCTCGCCTTAGAGCTTCCATGTTATGTTATGGAGAGACAAGATAGTTGCGTATGGCCCTTATGTAGGGCCTAAGGTCATTTTTATTGTTTTTGAAGTGGTTTAATCATATAAAATTATGTAAATCCCTACCCATAAATGAATCATGACCCAATTACCTTAATCTAAACATTTGACATTTACATTGCTAATGAAAATTATAATAGTTACCTCGCCATAAAATAGGCCCCACAAGGTCATTTTCCGGGCCGGATTTACATAATTGTATATAGTTAAGAGTAACTTGAAATTCTATTTTAAATTTTCAAATCTAAAAATACAAATAATAAATTAAAACCATTTCATCCATCTAAAACAAATGGAAAAGGTGTAAGAACTTCTATCCACCTTGCTTTTAACAATCTTGATTAGACAACCGCTTACCTTGGTAAACCTATTTGAAACCTAGTTATTTAGCTCCATCACCCAATGAACTATTTATTTCTGTGCCCAACTAAAACCCTACATCAACCCAACCTCTAAATATATACCATCAAAGATAGAGAGGACCTCTCTCGATTGAAGGATTCACTAATCTACAAGTTGGATTGAAAATTTTACTCAGGGAAACTTCTCTCCCATAGCCAAGAGAAACTGAGTGCTAGGATTAAAGACAATATCTAAGATTAAAGACATATCGTTTCTATGGAGACAATAGCTAGGATTAAATATACGTTGTCCCTATAAAGATAATATGTCCTTAGTTCTAGCTATTGTCTCCATAGAGACAAAAAATTAAATTGTTCTCAATTGACAATAATGCTTTGTGTTATATACTAGCATGAATTAATCAATGATATTTTGGTTTATTTTTTATTAAAATAATTTTTATATTGATTTATTTAAATAGTTTTTTTCTAGATTATGTACTGATATTGTATCATTTTAAAACATTTTTTATTGTCTCCATAGAAACAATAGCTAGATTAAAGACATATGATCTCTATAAAGATAATATACCTTAATTCCGACTATTATGTGAAAGAGATAAAAATGAAAATGTCTCTTAAGAGAAAATAATGTTTCCCTTATACATTGTCTTTATAGAAATAAAATTTTAACACAATAATTTGAGACACTTAATTAAAATACAATATTTAAAATAATACACAAATTTCTTTTTTCTCTCAAAATTGATATAATTTACCCAAAAATTATCTCAAAATTTGTCTTAACTCCTATATATAGTAGTGAGTAATAATATGTACCCACCCCTATATGTAGTAGCATGTTCCTACCGTGATTCTCGAGTTGAATAATAATGCACTCCCTCAAATCGGTTTTGAGGGATTTTTCCACCTCTAAGGCCCCTCTCTAGGTTCTCAAAATGCGTGTTAATGATCCATTAGCAAAACCAGAAAACTTAAATTCACTTGAACGAATATACCGAGGAGTCCCACAAATTTCCATAGGGAGTAATAATATGTACCCACCCCTATATGTAGTAGTATGTTCCCACCGTGATTCTAAGTTGGACAATAACAATGTAATTCCCTGAAATCGTTTTGAGGGACTTTTCCACCTCTAAGGCCCTCTCTAGGTTCTCAAAATGTTGTTGATGATCCATTAGCAACCAGAAAACTTAAATTCAGCTTCGAATGAATATGGTCGGGAGGAGTCCTGCTTATGTACCCAACCGATATGATTCAGTGAAGTATGGCATAATTTCCTACTTTGCAAATTCAAGAAAGAATAAAAATTCAAATTTTATTTAATGGAGTCAAGTTATGTCATTCTCGCATTAATATCCAACTCACTCCCTAGATGAAGGACTTCTTTCACCTCATTGCCTTAAGATGTTAAAAATATATAATTACTCTCTGCGTGCTAGACAAATAGTTAAGTGGAGTTAGTTGAGTTGAGTTATAGTTAGATTTGGTGAGTGAGTTAAAGAGTGAGTTAAGCGAGTTGATTAAGTCTGGGCCACAGTGACAAGGTGTGCATGTCAATTAGATTAAATACCCTTCATGGGTTCATTGTTTTAAGATAAAGAAGAGAGTTTTATGATTCAGAGTTTATGATTAATTGAAGAGCCGTTACCTCATTGTTCTTGTGTGAAATCTTTGTGTTATTTATGTGTGAATTAATCCTCTGCGCTTTCCAAAATATTTGCATCGTGAGCGACGTCAGCGCAGAACGGAAGAAACACGGATTAGCAATCATCCGTAGGTGAGAAGGAATTTTTTTTCCGTTTATCGTTATAACGCCCGCCGTTAATTAAAGACAGCATTATAACGCGGTTCCTACTATATTTTTATGTATAGCACTAACGCAAAGACTAGCATTCGGCTAGTGCATTAGCACGCAAACGTATTGAAGAGTGTGTAAGCGTTAATGCCTTGAAAGTCAACCAAGGATTTTCTTTCCGAATACGTAGTATCTTTAAAACGCATATGAAAAGATTTTTTTATAAAGTATTCTTTACATAAAGGAGTTTTTAAAAGCACGGAGGTGCTTACTCTTTTAAGAAGGGAAATTTGAAAGGATATTTGAAAAACGTTTTTTTTAAGTGGAGATTATAATAATTTTTTTCATAAGGACTTATTTTATAAGAATTTTTTTTCTATAAAGAAATTTTTATATATTAAAAATAATAATAATAATAATAATAATAAACTTAGGTTTTATTATAAATTTTTTAAAAGGTTTAAAGCATATCAAAATTTTTTAGGGTTTCAAAGTAGTTGAACTTGTGTTTGAAAAAGATGGCTACAAGCAGCCTTTCAAATTTGGCGAACTTTCTTCTTTCTCAATGGGAAGGATTATGATGTGTGGGCCATTAAGATGGAGACTATGTTAAAAGTGCACAGATGTCCGGAATCATGTCAAGTAAGGGTTTGTAGAACCTCAAGATGAGGCAGAAGAACGAGCCCCGGCATCGCGTAGAGAATAGTGGAAGAAAGATAAGCGGAAGAATGCGTTAAGCGTTGCTTTTGATCCAGCAAAACGGACTAGATCGAGTCGTGTTCTAGAAGATCATGATAACCTCGTCAAAGAAAGATGCATGGGACACCTGCGACAAGCTATCAAGGTATGGCAAAAGTTAATATTGTTAAATTGCGTAAGTCACTAGGAGATTTTCGAAGTTCGTAGATGAAGGAGACAGAGACATTAATTCCTTCATGAATAGGGTCATGTCTGTCGTCAATCAGTTAAAAATATATGGCGAAGATATTAAATATCGAATATGATTGAGAAGGTTCTTCGATCACCTGCCTACCAAATTTGATGTTGTATAGCAAAACGACAGAAGAAGCAAAGGACTTGGAAAAACTCACAATTGATGAGTTGATGATCCTTTCTATCACATGAGGCAAGGATACAGACAGAATATGATTCACTTTTGGAAACAATCTTCCAAAGTCAAGTCTATATTTCAAAAGGTCGAGGCAAAGGTCGATCGAGAGGCAAGAGGGACAAGGCAGCAACTATGGCGGTCACAAAGAGACGTCGAGACGATCATGAGAGTATCAACATGGAAGTACAAAGAACAGAGCTTTCATAACAATCGGTCCTGACAAATCTAAGGTAAAGTGCTTTTACCGCAATAGATTTGGTCATTATGCTCGTGATTGTAGGAACAACATTGCAGTATCAAGCAACCGAGAGCTAATGTTAGTACGTAAAATACCGACTCTATTTTTTTCTAGCATGCAACACCATGCATGTAACGTTCGATAAGGTCCTGGTTATTAGATGCGGTTGCAAGAATCACATGACAGTGCAACAAGGATTGGTTTCTAATTTGGATGTCACGTTTGGCAAGTATAAGAGGTCAAGTTGGGTACCCACAAGACCGTGGGTCGTAGATGGTAAAGGAGTGGTCAACATCGTGACCACGCAAGGGGAGCCAAAGCACCATATCAGAGGTATGTTTGGGTGTCCTCGGGACCTTAAACAACTTCGATTAGTGTTGGTCAACCGATGCAGTAAAGGATACAAAGTTATCTTTTTAGGGCAACAGCTTATTATTTACGACAAATCCTCAAGCAACATTGCAAAGGTGTGTATGAAGAGTGAACATGCTTTTTCCTCTCATTACGAACTACAATGATCGTGTTAGTTCTTTTACAACAAAGATGTTCGATGCATACCTGCTATGGCACTCCTCGGTTTGGACACTTGCATTTTTCCGGTTTAAGATTGTTGCAAATAAAAAAATATGGTCAGAGGTTTACCTCCCATAAAAGAATCATAAGACGTGTGAGTGTTGCATCTTGGAAAGCAACACCGTGAAAGTTTTCCGAAAGGAGTTTTATGAGCAAAAGAAACCACTTGAATTGGTACATACCGACTTGTGTGGACCTATGAGGACAATGGGCCGATTGGTGGAAGTTGTTACTTCCTCACCTTTATTGATGATTATAGTAGGAAGACTTGGGTTTACTTTTTGAAGAAGAAGTCCGAAACTTTTGCAAAGTTCAAAGAGTTCAAAGTTTTGGTGGAGGAATCCCAAAGATCGGCGTATCAAGGTATTGGAGATTTGATCGTGGTGGCGAATATGATTCGAAGGACATTCCACAGAGTACTACAAACAACATGGAATCAAGACAGCGTACGTACCGCATACACCACAAGAAATGGTGTAGCAGAGAGGAAGAATCGAACAATCATGAACATGACAAGAAGCATGTTGAAAGTGAGACACATGTCTAACGAGTATTGGGAAAAAGAAGCCATGTGATGTTTATGTGATAAACATATCTCCTACAAAGAGTGTGATGAACAGTTCCGTAAGGAAGATGGTCAGCATGTTCGTGTCAGCGATCTCATTTCGTAGTTTTTGGATGTGTAGCTCATGCACATGTGCCTAAGCGTATAAGAGGCAAATTAGATGATCAAAGTGAAATGTATATTTACCGGTTATAGTGAGTAGTCAAAAGTTTACAAATTGTATAACCCCCGATACAAAGAAGACAATCATTAAAGCAGAGATGTTGTGTTCAAAGAACAAGAGTCATGGAATGTGGACCGTAGACACACTAACCGATGCTCAAACACCATTGATGGAGGATGCTCTTGTAGAAGAAGAGAGCAGTAAGAACCAAAAGATCAGATACTAAACAAGAGGCTGCATCCAAGCAAGGACTCCAAGATTTTCGTGAGGCAAAGATGATCTTCGCGTATCCACGTATCAGAATTCTGGGCAGCCGAATCGTGTAAGAAAAAGATGAGAAGTTTGAAGGATATTTATGATGATTTGGATGTTAGTTCAAATTCTTGCATTGCTGGTATTCCAACCTTCTTCGTTTGAAGAAGCAATCAAAGATGACAATTGGGTGCAAGCCATGGATGAAGAGATGAATTCAATTGAAAATAATGATACATGTGATTTGGTTGATTTACCAAACGAGGTAAAAAATTCTGGCTTGGTGGAAGTGGGTATACAAGACCAAAGTGAATGAGAAAGGTGACATTGACAGATTTAAAGCAAGACTTGTAGCTAAAGGATTCTCAGAAGAACTCGGGGAATAGACTTTGAGAAAAAATTATCTTGGCCGCCGCATTGATATCGTAAGAGCAATGCAGCGACAAGAAATTTCGGTATCAAGTGGAAATTATATCGATGGATGTCAAATCAGCCTTCTTGGAATGGAATTTAGAAGAAGAAATTTATGGCATGAAATTTCCGTGTTATGAAGTTGAAGGACAAGAAGATAAAGTTTACGTATTGAAGAAAGCCGATGGACTGAAGCAAGCACCTAGAGCATGGTATAGCAGAATCGATAGTTATATGATCAAGAATGGATTTTTATGTATGAAAAGATTGAGCCTACCTTATACACAAAGGTAAATGAGCATGGAAAAATTTTTGATAGTTTGCTTATATGTTGATGATATGATTTTTGTTGGTGATCTTGAACAGATGTAATTTAAAGCATCCATGATGAAATAATTTGAGATGATGTATCTAGGTCTCATGAAATATTTTCTTGGCATTGAAGTTGAGCAATCGAAAAAGGCATTTTTATTTGTCAAATAAGTATGCAATGATTTGCCGAAAAGATCTTGTGGATGGATAATTCCAACCGTACCTACACCAGCTTGCAAGCCAGGGACAAAGTTAAGTAAGGATGATGAAGGGGCGTATGTCAACCAACTCTATTCAAAAGATTGGTTGCGGTGCCCCCATGTATCTCATGCCTACAAGACCCGTATATTATGGCAAGGAGTGAGTCTGATTTCCCGCATTCATGGAGACTCCAAAAGACACACATTGGAGGCCGGAAAAAGAATTATGAGATACATAGCAGAACTTAGATTATGGCATAATGTATGCAAGAAGGAAAAGTATGAATTGATTGATATATACGTATAGTGATTTTGTGTAGTTTGGATGATCGGAAGAGCACATCCGGGTATGTTTTCCATCCTTGCCTGTGATAGCATGGGCAATTAAGAAGCAAATTTATTGTTACACTATCATCAAGTTATAAGGTAATATGTAGCAAAGAATCAAAGAAAGATGTCAAGCAAGATGGTTAAGAAGAGTATTGGATGGACTCAAGGTAAATAGCAAGGATCAACAGTATATACCTGTGACAACACATCGTTGATTGAACTATTCACAATAGTGTGTTTCATCAAAAGAGAAAGCATATTGATACTAGATATCATTTTATTCGAGAACTAGTGAACAATGGAGAAGTTCACTTGAAGCCTTGTAGAACGAGTGATCAATCGTCGATATCTTTACAAAGCCATTAGCAAGAGATTTGTTTTAGTTTCATAAAAGAAACTTAAGTATTGTAAGCCTAGCCGAGACATAGACTAGCAGCATGTTTGAGTTTTCATGAGTTATGTTTTAGTTTAGAGGTTGTAATTAAGGGGGAGTGTTAAAATATATAATTACTTCCTCATGGATAAGTTAGAAAAATAGTTAAGTGGAGTTAGTTGAGTCAGAGTTATAGTTAGATTTGATGAGTGATTTAAAGAGTGAGTTAAGCGAGTTGATTAAGTTCGCTATGAGTGACAAGGTGTGCATGTCAATTAGATTAAATACCCTTCATGGGTTCATTGTTTTAAGAGAAGAAGAGAGTTTTATGACAATTGAAGAGCTGCGCAAATTTCATTGTTCTCGTGTGAAATCTTGTGTTATTTATGTGTGAATTAATCCTCTCGCCTTTCCAACATAAGAAAATCATAAATAATTTTAATTTAAAATTAACTACTTTCACTTTGGTTGTATTTATACACATAATTTGGATTTGTAATATTTTTTGTTATCAAACATATTTTTAAATCCATAAATAAATTCAATATTACCTTAAATTATACAACTCGAATATTTTAAAATAAAATTAACCGAAACATTTGTGTTTTATATCCTTGATTCTATTTTGAATAATGAATAATCCTTTCACTCCCTCCGACCTCGTTAAAGATGATAAAGTATTGAATGAATAACTTTCTTTCACCAAATTTCCGACCTCGTTAAAGACATAAATTCTTCCAAATATAAGACTTTATAATAAAAAAATAATGGAAAGATCGGATACAATCCATGTTTTGTGACTTAGAACAATGAAGGCGCTCCTCCTCTATTTGTTTCGACGAAAAAATATCCGTAAACAAAAACGAAAATTTTCTTTTAGGAGGGTTATCCATTAGTCAAAGATGTTCGAACATCACATTCCCACCTTTGCGCTTAGCACCGAGATTGGAGAACAAGCAAGCTCCGTCTACCCCGATTCTCCAAAATATAATTGGACTCTTCCAAAATTTTATCTTCCCAATAAATTAATTATTCTACGATATTTTAATCTCTTGCTCTAGTATCTCTATGTCTTCACGTGTTCCTCAAGCCTCCGGTATCCTGGGTATCTTTTCAACTAAATGAACGATCTCGCTAATCTTCATCCGTAACATTTTTCACAAATATGTAACACATATTTCAATCAACGATATGCTCTCTTTACCCTCGTAACACCCTAAACATGTAACTTTTAATATTGGGGACGTAAGCATTGACGTAACATTATTATAAGCATTGCTATCGCAAATTTTCCCGAGTATCACACCACTATCCAAGAACAGGCAAATCTCTTTCACCGTCATCTTGTTGTATGGTTCCTTTTAAAGTCTCTCCTGATTTATGCTACCAAAGAAGAAAGCAATTTGAATTACAGAACACTTAGATATTTTTCTACCTTCATCTTATTATATGGTTCCTTTAAAACCTCTCCCATGATTTTTTGCTACATAAAGGAGAAAGAAATTTCAATTACAAAACACTTAGATGGGACATGTTCATGTGAGAATCCTTCTCAGTCATTTCTTATCGAACATTGGAAGGATTTAAAATTTCATGTTAAAAATACTTTTTTTATTTTTTTATTTTTTTTTCTTATCAAGAGGGAAACCAATAACAATAACCATACAATCACATCTTCCACCCAAGATCACATCGCTACCGCCGCCAATGAAAACCCCTCCTGGCTGCATCATTCCCCCGCCAACAATGCACGTAAATTTTCACAAAGCTATACTAGATGGGTTTCCCCACGCGGGTTTGAACCGATGACCTTTTACAAATGAGTTCTCAACAAAACACTCAATCACCAACAAGCCGCCACCCCCACATGGGTCTTCATGTTAAAAATATTAATTGACATAAATTTACGTTGTTATTTCCGTTGGAAGTTTAATTCCAACTACAACTCGTGCAAGAGGACTAAAATTGAATGTCGACAGAACGCCGGGCGTACGTTAACGCCAGGAGATTTTTTGTTTAAGTTTACACACCATCAAGCGTGTAATTAAATTTATGGTTTATGTGGCCGTAGCTACATTCATTCGTGGTTTTACTCCACGGCATTGTGTCTTTAAACCTACACTTGCCGCATTTAAAACTACACCAACCGTTAGCCAGACCCCCATCGCACATTTCACTTGATTTAAATGCGCACCATGTCCTCACTCACATGGACCAATCAAATCGCTATCGTAGATCCTTGCCAAGCCGGAAAGTCACCACCCTAGATTTGGATGTGATAAGAAAATATGCAATGCATTGAATTGTTTTGAAGTTCCCGCCGCGGGCTCCACCTCCGTTACCAATAAGGAGTGATCACATGGTTGATGAGTCCAAGAAAGCGATGTAGCAATTGGATGTGATAACTTATCAAATGGAGTTTTAACTGTTTTAACTGCTAAGAATATTTGTAAAGGTTTAAGACCTTTGGATAAAGGTTTTAATATTTTTCTTTAATATCACACGCATGTTTTGCAAAGTTTTTTTTAACTTAGAAAATATATATAGATCTCGATATATATATATATATATATATATATATATATATATATATATATATATATATATATATATATATATATATATATATATATATATATATATATATATATATATATAATAGTTTGTTATGTGTTATATAAGAAGGCCCGAAGCCCATGCAATGTAACATATGATCGTGAATTAAAAAAAAAACAGAGAGAAGTGAGACTTCGTGTGAAAACAGAGAGCGCAAAATGTGTGGCTATGTTTTGAACATATGCCTAGAGCACGTTATAGTTGCATCGTACATTGTTTTGTAATAGCCGTAAGGTAGAAAACAAAGGAGAGAGAGCTTTGGATTTTCACTATGTGTGCTAGTCGAAGAATTTTTTTGTAAATCCCAAACAATGCGGGCTCTGAGGAAGACCTTCATTTTGTAATAGATTTTATATGCTTAATGAAATATAAATTTTATGCATCTCCTCGTCTTAATTTTTACATTTGAATCTCTCGTGTTGGGATTTGAGGAATTTTATTTCTCTCCGTGTTTGGAATACTGTAAATTCCAACATGGTATCAAAAGTGTCTAGGCTCTTTGAATTTGTCAAAGAAGCTAAATGAAGGAGTTGTTGAAGTTTTTCCACAGTTATGAAAAATTAGAAAGTCAAGTATTTAGCAAAACATAGTTTTTTGTTTGCTTGAAGATTGCTGGGCCTCGCAGATAGAGTTTAATCTCTCTCAGTGGAAAATTTTGTTTAAAAACACAACAAGTTGTTAAGCATAGTTCGTAAAGCTAGCCATGGCAAGAGCTAAGCATGCTACGAGCATAGGAAATAATTAACCCCATAGTTTAATGGGAAGAACTATAACTATTGGGAAATCACAATGAGACCCCCGTTTGCCTCTCAAGATTTATGGGATCTAGTTGAAGATGAACCCAGAAGAACTGACAGACAATGCATTTAATGCCTTAACACAGGTAGAGAAGGATTTGTCAAGAGTAAGAGTAATAGGAAGAGGACTTCCAAAGTCCCTCTTCTATCTCTATCAAGCAAAGGCATGAAATTGTATTTTAAGTGAAGGTAACAAGAAGAGGTCAAGGATGCATGAGATACTCTCCAAACAACATACCAAGGAATGGAGAAGGTAAAGACAACAAACCTTGAATTAATGAGAAGGGTTTTGAAGTCATTTGCATGAAAGATTCTTTTTGGGAGCACAATAGACTCATACTTCACAATGTTTATTGGGTTGGTTACCCAAATGAGATGTCACGAAAAGACAATAGAAGAAAGAAGAACAATAGAAAAAGTATTGAGGAGCTTACCGCGAAGGTTTGATGTGATAGTCACAACCATTGAAGAGACAAAGGATCTCTCAAAGTTTACAAGCTGATGAGCTTCATGCATCATTGATGACACATGAACAGATTGGGTAGAACAACAACCGATATTTGGAGTATGCCTTCAAGACCCAAATTTCCTTTGGAAGAGGAAGAAGTCAAGGCAGAGGAAATCTGCAGAGGAAAGGGAAGAGGCAGAAGCCAAAACAAAGAGGAGGAAGAAACATCCCTACAAATACAAGTGGAAGGGTAATAATCAAAGTCGAATCAAAAGCCAAGGCAACAACAAGGTGACAAATCAAGTACATGGACAAAGCTAAGTGATAAACTGTAAGTCCAATGTCAATACTATAATAAGTATAGCCATTATGCCAATGAATGTAGGAAGAAAGAGAGTGACAGGAGTAATAGACCTAGTGCTAATTTTACTAAAGAAAATACTTACCAAGAAAAGTTTTTTTAGCATGTAATATGACTAAAGATAGTTAGTATCAAGATATATGGTTTCTAGATTCAAGATGTAGCAACTATATGATTGGAAACATTTCTATGTTTCCTGCGTTAGATGAAAATGTAAAGTCTCAAGTAACGTTAGGGACAGTATACAAAGTATGTCTCCATGGGAAAAGGCAAAGTAAGTGTTTTGACAAAGAAAAGGGAAATGAAATCCATATCAAATGTAAACTATGTGCCTCGGTATGAAGTGTAACCTTTTGAGCATTAGACAACTCATTCGTAAAGGCTACAATTTTTTCTTTGAAGATGATGTATGTACCATCATGGATAAACCACCAAGAAAGAAATGCATTGCACAAGTGAAAATGACAAGTGTCGTAATGTTCCCTTTCAAGATGAGAGCATATTTGAAGAAAGGAGAGGCAATGGTAGCAAGATACAAGATTCATTCCAAAGAGAAGCAAAAGATGAAAACTAGTTATGGCACTCGAAATTTAGACATCTCAACTTTGAGGTCCGAATTTTTTTTTTGTATAGAAAGAAATGGTAAAGGGATTACCATTGATTGAGAAACTGCATACCTTGTGAAGGTCACATCTTGGGAAAACAATAAGTGAGAAAAGCTTTCCAACAAGAAAGACCATAGGGGCAAAGGCAAATTTCTAGAAATAGTCCATTCATATTTGTGTGGACTACTGCAAACACCATCATTAGTCGGAAACCGCTTATATGATGACTTCTATTGATGATTACACAAGAAAAACTTGGGTTTATTTTCAAATCTAAAAGTGAAGTGTTTGAGAAATTTTTCCACTTTAAAAGCCTTGTAGAGAATCAAAGTGGACAATATATTAAGGTCTTAAGAATGTAGATAGAGAAGGAGAATATATCTCCAAATAATTTCCGCTTTTTTAGAGAAAATGGGATACATAAACAATTTACAACAAGGTATACACCATAGCAATGGAGTTACCGAAAGGAAAAATAGAACCATCATGGACATGGTAAAAGGAAGTTGAAGGCAAAACATTTGCCAATTGAATGTCAGATAAAGTTTTATATTGTGTTAAAGATATGTTGTAAATAGATGCCCAACCAAAGGTGTGATGAATAAATTTCTAGAAGAAACATGGAGTGGCATAAAATAGTTTGTCACCCACATGAGAGTTTTTGGTCGTGTGGCTTATGCACACATTCCGCATCGCCTAAGGAAGAATTTGGACAAAGAAGGGGAGAAGTACATTTGCTGGACATGAAGAATCATACACAGATTATAACCCATCCACCAATAAGTTCATGATAAGCAGATGTGCAATTTATCAGAGAAGAAGCTTGGGATGGAACAATGGAAAAACAATAAATGTAAAAACTTATTTGTCTCATGATGATGATGAGGAAGAAATGGCTGAAAGACATCCCCCATTACACCACCTCCACCAATAAAAAGACAACAAGGACAAGACAAGGTGTATGATAATACCCTTGAGAAGTGATGATGAGTTTCTCATGTTATACATGTTTTTAATTGATAAATCAACAAAATTGATGAGATTAAGTGTATTTAATGAACATAAAAATAAAACTAAATTTTGAACAAAAAATATAAACACACAAAAAAGAAACACAGACAATCGAGTCAAATACACATGGTTTTGATGAAGGAGTCCACCCTCTAGGCTACATCTTGGTTCAACTTCCATGGCAATTGCCTCCTTTGTATCAACTTCAATTATGCAAAATTTTTGTTTATATCTTTTTGTCTCTCACACCTGATCCAATGGCTCCAAAACATCAAAATATACTTAGAATGACTCTTCCTAAGCCAAAATTGGTTGAAAATTGCCTCGCTTATCTAAAACCAATTTTTCTACAATTTCTTCCACTAAATCCCAAATTCAAAATGATAGCTCCACCAAACTAGAGCTCAGCATTTGCTGGTTCAGCTAAGTCCAATGCTGTATGTTAACCGTGCATTAACCATAAATATAACCACATTTTTTATGTTAATGGATCTCGGGAGTTAGCGTTGCCAATATTTAGAGCAACATGGTCAGGGTTATTAAATCCCGATTAGTGTAATTAAACATGGTTTATCCGTTGAATTTTTCTCGTCGGTGAATAGTGCTAAGCCCTTGGCATTTCTCTCGAGCATATGTGGAGTGGGGCTGCCCTCCGGACCGCCAACTATGGCATGTTTAAACTTTAAATATAAGCGGGCACACACATGAGTTAAGAAAGCAGTGTATGTATAATGCTGGTGCTAGCGCTTATATGGGGAGGCTGCAGTGTCGACCCCAACGTCCACCCCTCCTTAGTAAATAATTTTTTTTTTAATTAAACCTTGAACCTTGAGCAGAATATTTATGGTGAAACTGACTTGGTTTAAAACATGATTTTGACTCAAGCTTAGATAAATAATGTGCCATCCTTATTTTCCATGGGGGAGGGGCACGTGCGCCCTCCCCGCCGCTCCATGTGTCCTTTCTCCACTGGGCCCCCAATTACATCAAAATTTAAAAATAATAATGCAACATATAATTAAAATTTAAACCTTAGAATAGGAAGAAAAAATCCAATTTCCTACAAATATTTATGAATCCGTTCAGGACACATGTCACGTAGCATCGTCGAAAACTAGAGAATATTCCCCGGATATTCTCGAGGTGCTAATTGACCGCCAATTCACCGCCCACGACCGTTCGTACAAGTTTTACTCCGTTTGAGAAAACGGACAACAGATCATAATCGTCATACGAACTCAAATTTTTGATTTAAACGACCTTTAAAATCGAACTCGGTGAAGGACTATATCAAAATGTTTTGTTCGGATAATTTTTTATAACTTTTATCTTTTGAGCTAAATACTAAGCCTCCTGTCATTCCTCCCACTAGAAGCCTTTTTGGACCCCAAAAGATACTATCAATTGTTCAGTAGGTGAGGGTACAACTCCCTCACCCTTTCACTCTCCATCCATTTAGCCTTGGAATGATTTTGTCCCTTGAGTCCCACTCTCTAAGGTATTCATTCTCTCCTCAAGTTCTTGTTCTTCTATCAAGTATGAGATCTGGTTGAAGTTCATCAAGATATTCTAGCAATAATTCATCTATTGATGGCATTTGAACATGCTCTCCTTGATCATCAATCAAAGGAGGCTCAAATAAATCTCAAATTCTCAACATTAATGACCGAATATATTTTCATATAAGGAGGAAAATCTAGCTTAAATGTATTAGTACCAATATTTTCCCGTAATTTTAAATGACCACATTGGATTGGCTTGGAGCTTTACCTTTCCTTTGTAATATTTCTACTGATATATAACCTGCACCCATTCAACCTATAATTTGCGATCAACATGGTGTTTATCATGCCTTGTCTTATAGTCGCTTTTGACTCCTTTCAAGTTGTTCTCAGACTATGCGATGTACCAATTGAATTTTCTCAATGAAATTATGTGCTCTATCTATGTCAGCTATGACCATATATAGAGACATCTTTCAAAGATGAAGTCTAAAGGAGATCTTCGGCACCCAAGACATGCCTCAAATGGTGATGTGTAATAACTATTTTCCCCCGTTGTATGCATGTTGAATTTAATGCAATTTTTCATCCCAACTGGGATGTTTAATTACAATAACCCTAAGAACATGAATGACTATCGTGTTAACCACCTCGGTCTAACCATCTATTTGTGAATTTGAAATGTTTATCTTTTTTCCTTCAACTTCGTGTCCATCATGTCCCATAATTTGACCAAAAATTCCCCAAAATCGGGAATCTCGATCACTTACAATAGAAGTAGGAAGACCAAAATGAACCCATACATTTTGAAAGAAAAGATGGTTGTTTGTTTAGTTGTAATTTTTTTCTTACATGGTATCAAACACGCATTTTTCTGAACCCATTCACAACAATGATGCAGAAGTAATCATGACCTTTCCTTGACATTAGAAGACCACCCACAAAAATCCATTGAGATACTTCCAAGGATGTGAAGGAACTGCATAGCACAATCAAGTTTCCTATTACTAGTCTTACTTATTGCACATAAATAACATCCTCTAATAAAACAAGATATACTAACAATCATGCGTCAACAACAATAACTTGGAGATTCGCTACCGTCTTGCCTTATTTAAATGTCCAACAATCAATGAAGTGTGTGCTCTCCCTTATGATATTGTTTCTTTCTCCCTATGGTATACATAACTTGCCCAAATGATATAACAAACTATTATGTACATGATAATCTAACTCCACTTTAGTTTTCGATCTAATCTTTCATGGCATCTCTCGAAAATCACTATCATATGCATATTGTTCAATGTAAATTTCATGCATAATTGCATTGTTCTTGAGTATAATAGATGAATTTACAATAGGCCTAGAGGGTATATCAACCACCTTATTGTAGATTCCCTTTTTTATACACAGATAACCATAAAACTAAATTTTTAAACTCATCCATCTAAAATGTCCTAATTGTTGCAACTTTGACCTGCCATTGTAAGTACCCCGCAATGGTCGATGGTCGCATGAATAATGGTCTCTTTCCCCATCAAATAGTTCTTCCATTTCTTTACACTTTGTACCAATTCACATAACTCTTTGTCATAGTTGTGATAAAGGCTCATATAGCTCCATTAAAATTTTTATAAATGAAACGAAATAGGCTTACCATGTTCCATGAGAATTTCTCCCATGGTGTAATCACTTGTATCCGTTTGGATCTCAAATGGTCGTCTAAGATCTAGAAGATCCAATACCGGTGTTTAACTTATATTTTGATTTAAAGCATCAAATGCATTTCACCGTATATCTCCCCAATGGAAGACTTTTCGATACTTGTTAATGCATGTATGAGCTACAATGGAAGAAAAATGAAGCAATGAGTTTCTCCAATACTATGTTGGCCCTGTACAATCTTCATTTGCAGAATCGTATTGGGCTTGGGCCAATTCAGAATGACCTCACTTTGAAGGGTTCATCTTCAACTCCTCCTCTAACACGGTCCCGAAATACACTAAAGAAGTATTTCCAAACTCACACTTCAACATCTTTAAAAATAACTTCTTTTTTCAAGACATCAAGTACCTTGTTCACATGCTTGACATGCTCATCTCTTTGATTTGCTGAATATCAAAATATCATCTAAGTAAACAACGATGAAGTCAGTTAGAAATGGTCTTAGTGCATCATTCATACCCCCAAGGAAAGTAGATGGATACTTTATAATTTAATGCATATACTCTGAGCTACTCAAACAACCTTTGTATAGTTTTAAATGCAATTTTCCAACATTCTCCTTAGCTATTCTAACTTGATGATAACCACTTCGTAAGTCTATCTTAGTGAAATATTTTTTCATACTTTCTAATCTATCTAGAAAATCATCAATGTGTGGGAGTGGATATCTATTCTTTACTGCAGGATTTTATTCAAAGGTACGTAAATCTATGCACATGCACTAAGTCTCATCCTTCTTTGGTACTTCAAAAATGACAGAACACAAGGAGAAGTAGATACATATGGATACCTTTGTTCAGAAATTCTGGATTTGCTTCTTGATTTTCAATCCTCCATAACTGACACATACACTAATGTTTGGAAGTGGAACATCCTGCTGGTAAATTAATCTCAAAGGTATTCCTCTTGGGAGGTAACCCACTTGGTTCTTGAAACATTTCACCATGCTGACTTACCACATCAACAAATCAGATTTTAATTTTTCATCACATCCTTCAAAATATTCATAGTCAACATCATCCTTTTCTTTGATCATGATAAATGGCCAGTAATTACTTACATTAACTAGCCTCTTCATTTTTCCCTACATTAACTAAAGAAATATTCACTTCTTTTAGACAGATCCTGCTAACATACTCCACCCCATCCCCACAAATGATATGTGTTCTCATGGCTATAAAACACTGCTTTCCTATCATACAAATATGGACTTCCCAAGATAAATTGCAAGTGTCAAGAGGAATCACGTTCAACTGAATTGCAATGTACGGTAATAATAAAATCAAATATGTATTTCTGAATCCTCGTAAATTGAATTCTTAATTATCCAACCTAAAGGGTATGGTTTATGATGTGGTATACTTATGTTGGAGATTTTGACTAAGTCTTCCAACCAGTTTTCAGCCACCCACTGCAAAATACCACCACATTTTTATGATTTGAAATCACTCTCACATGGAACACCCTATCCTTGTGTCTTCATTTGGAGTGTTGTGGTGACTATTTGAGGAACTAGTACTTGCTATGGATTCCTTTCCTTGTTAGTTTGCTGTGTTGCCAATTCCATCTTCATTCGGAATCGCATCCAAGATCATGTTGTGTGGAGGCAATATCTTTATTTTGACCTTGTTATTTGGTTTTTGTGCCTAGTTCGGGATGTAAGCTTCAACAATGGGCTTCATCAAGCCCCTTTTGAATAGTTTTTACATGTACTTTTCTCCCATTCTTTCTCCTTGATGCTTGGATTCTTCTTTCTCTTCCATTTTCCTCCTTCTTTTTTCCCTCACTCTTTAATGGTCATTTTATTTACCCTCTTCCTCAATGTTCTTTCCCTTGCATCAAGATGTTATGGCTTGCACACATACTTCATCTAAATTGTTTGGTTAAACATAAAGATAGTACAAGCCCAAATATGAATGTAAACACCCAATTTATTTCAAGAGTGTATCTTGGGAATTCATGTAATCCTAACAAATAAAACTTTCTAAACCTCATGTACTCTTGAACTGAGCAGGCCTCAGGCTACCAGGTAAATTTTTGCCAACTCATAATTGATTTTTTCTACATAGGCCAATGGATAAAAATGTATTTTGATGAAGAATGAACTAACTTTTAAGAAAGATGATTTACTACAGATTCACATTTCCTCTTGAGTCTTTGCCTACCACCAAACTAGTGTTTCTCCTTCTAGCCTTAATGAAGCCAACCGGATCTTTATGTCATCCTCTGTAGATTATGACCATAAAAGATACTCAATTGACAGATCCAATTGTCCAACTTCTCCGCATTTACCTCACCATTGTACGGGAAGTTAAAACTGATGTCCTAGTTCTAGCAATGGAGTTTTTTCCTTTTGGGGTTTTTGAACAAGGTGGGTGGTTTTTGTGGTGGGAAGTGGAAGATGATGAGGATCTAGTGACAGTAGATATGGAGGTGGATTTCCTCCACTACTCTTTGAACTCTTCTTCATTCTTCTTTTCCATCTAAATTCCCTTCTCTATGTAGAGGTTTAGAACCTTTTTCCGGCTTCTTTTCTGCATTGAATGCATCAAACATGATTTTAACCATTCTCCTAATGTCCTGAAGTCTCTCTTGAAATATTCCTCTTCCAGTCAGTCTTGGAGTCCTCCAACACCCTCGACACAATGGATAAGTGGATTCAATCTCAACTTCTACGTTTTGGTACCTTTCTAATCATCAACTAAGCCGTGCAATTTGTAATTTCTTCAATCTCAACGTTGAGATAGAACTGAGTGTGCTTCAAGTGCACGCCTATGAGTGGAAATTCTAAAAGATGATGCTTTCTTTAAATTTCTTCTTCTTGTCCTAATTCTCAGACTAAACCAATAGCTTCCCTTTTCTCTACAATCAACCTTTGTAAGCATCACACAAACTAAACGACAAAAACCCTTTCTTGCACAATCTCAAGGAAAAAACCTTGCTCTGCACTACCCTGATCTAAAATTGATCAACAAAAGAATACAGTTAACATTTGGCTTGGACATAATATGAAAGTGCCATGTTTTCTCAGACAAGGGTTTATACATGTGATGATGATTGATAAATCAACAAAATTGATGAGATTAAGTGTATTTCATGAACATAAAGGCATGGAAACTAAATTCTAAACAACATCATATAAAACAACAACATAGGTAAATTGAGGTCAAATACACATGGTTTTGATGAAGGAGTTCACCCTCCCGGGTTACATCTCCTCGTCCTGGGCCTACAGCATGTGGGCTTTTGTATTAGATTCAATTGTGAAAACATGCTGTTTACAATTTCATGTTGTCTCCAACCTACTCCAATGGCTCCAAAGAACAATCCACTGTGTTTAGACTCTTCCAGAGAAAATTGGTCAGTTGTCTCGCTTATGGAAAACCAAATTTTCCTACAATTTCTCCACTAAATATGGATCGCCGCATAGGCTCCACCAAAAACCGGAGCTTCGCCGCATTCGGCGAGATCCGCCAAGTTCGTCGCCATGTTAAAATGCGCATTAACTTAATATAAGCGCGTTTTTAATGTTAATAAATTTGAGTTATTACCAAGCGCATTTAGCACTTAAAAATGGGTTATGGTGTACAATCAACATTAGTATAATAATTTAAAAATGCTTTTTCCATTGTTTTTCCACCCAAGTGAATAGTGCTAAACCCTTGGTCTTCGCTCTGAGCATATGGGAGTGGGTCGGTTCTCCGTACCCCCAACTCGGTGTACTTAAACTTTAAATATAAGTGGGCGCCTATAGGAGTTAAGAAATGATGTGTGGTATAATGGCTGTGCTAGCTGTATGGGGGAGGTCACAGGCCCACCCCAACCCTCGCCCCTCTCGCCAATAAATTTTGTTGAAATAAAATTGAACCTTGGACATAAAATATTTGCGCAAATTGATTTGAATAAAAAGATTTCTTCACCTTATCTTAAATAAATAATGTTCCATCCTTCCTTTCCATGGGGAGGCACGTGGTAGCCTTTATCACCTCCACGTGTCCTCACAGTCTACTGGCCCCCAATTACACCAAATTTAAAAATAATAATGCACAATATAATTAATATTTCAACCCTAGAATAGGAAGAAATTAACTTCATAAACATTATTAACCTGTTCTGACACTTGTCACGGTATCATTGGTTGAAAACTAGAGAATATTCTCTATATTTCGTAGGTGTTTTATGACTGCCAAGTCATCAATCTTTCACTCAAGTTTCACACATTTTTTACCCGTTTGAGAAAATGAATGGTAGATCATAACTTAATCATACAAACTTGGATTTTGATGAATCAAATTGGGCCGGAATCCCATGGTCATACTCTCATCCGGTCTTTCTAGTTTCATATTTCTCACACTTTCATTTTTGAGCTAAACATTGAGTCAATGGCCTGGTAACTTGATCCCATATTTTCAAGATAGTGCAACCCCTTCCTCCCTATTAGGAGATGTGTCAAATATTTTCATTGGTACAAGTATTAAATATTTCATATACTTTAGTTTTGTTATAAATTGAAGCAAGTTTCATTAAAAAATGATTCTCATCTTACAATTAAACTTTCAAATTTTAGGATTGTGGAGATAGTTTTCTTCTCTCGGGGACATTATTGATGGATTCAGCTATGTAGAGGATTGTTCTGAAGACTTGAAAAAAAAAATTAACATTTTTTTAATATTGGGAGTTTTGTACTATGAGCAATTTTAAATTTTTAATATACATGTACATGTTGTTAGGGTCCTATAAATATAGGATCTGAGACTTTTGAATTGAATTTGATAGTCTGTATATGTACATACCTTGTTTTCTGTTGTTTTTCCATATTTTAAAAAAAATGAAAAAAAATAATAAAAACTAAAAGATTTGGCCCATAAAAGAAAATCAAAGGACTTAGAAAGAGACCCTAAAAGAAAAAAAGAGATAAATAAGATTCAAAGTGAGCAAGTCCTAAATGCTACTATTTTATTTATCATAAGAATAATGATTATAAAGAGTTTCATTAAATGCCATAATCCATTATGAGTTAAACCGTTTAATCTAACTTTTTCATGCTTTCAATTTCATGCTTAGATAGGTAAATAAAGATTTATCATGTCAGTTTAAAACGGATAAATTATAGAGGAGGTGACAATGAGGAGTCAGAAAACAGCTGAAATCTAAGCCCTTGCATGAAATAAGATTTAGATAGTTTTATGCTTTTAAAGAAAAGGTCAGTTTTGCAAGCCTAAATGCACCCTGTAAAGAAGAAAAATCAATAAAGCTATAGTAGAAAGGACTCCAGATCACATGTAACAAATGACTGAAAACTAATACCCCCCTCCCTATAAGTATTCATATCAAGCTATCATTCAAACAAGCTCGCAGCATTTCTCTCACTTTTTTTAACTGAATCCCATAGTCTCAATGACCTGTTAGTTAAAACATGAGTTCTTATGTTAAACCCACATTTATCATCATTCACCCTTCATTCATGTATATTAAATCATTTTTCCAAAGTAAAGACACATTCTTACGAATGGTGTTAAAATCCCCAAATAATAACTTCATCCCTTCCTTAAAAGTATTCATAAAACCCCTCAAAATACATTATCCTGTACAGAAGTGAATACAAGATGAATAATGTCATTTTTTTTACTGCATTTACAGATTCAGCGTATTGGTTTATGCTCAATTACCTTTTCAATAACTTTTAATATTTTTATTAAATCCTTCAAGAAGTACCCTCCCAGGAAGTTATTAATTCCATTATACTTGATAATAAACCAAAATAAAATCCATTACTTTAATACAGACTAAGGTTTATTACCCTATGTGTAAACAAATTCAACATACAAACCCCTTAGTCTAAACCTATCTCATTAAACACCAGCCCTATAGTTTAAAAATTTTCAAAGGTTTTAGAAAAAACTATATATTAGACTACAGTCTTAATTTGAGATGTGGTTTTTATTAAACATTTTATAAAATGTTTTCTTGAATGTACTATATTTTCCCCTTCATATTGCAGGTTTTAAAGGCTAAGCTCTTATTAAAACATACTTTTATAAAGGTTAGAATTCTTTTGCAGCATACTAAACTCCTTACCCCCTCGGGGACATCATAAAAGTTAAAATGTATTATTTTCACCCATCCGTTTATATAATAAAAGGCCTAGCCCCACTATCTCATTTCTTGTGCTACAATCTGGGAATGACCTCACTAACGTATCCATAAATTTGATTCTAACAGGCTGAGGATGACATTTAAAAATATGTCTGACTCTCCAAACTTACAGTCAGCATGAAATCACAAAGGAGCCAACTACCTTTCTCCTCCACATGGTCCATCCCATTGACCACGTCGCTGAGCTCAAAACCGCTTACCACCGTAAACTCAGGATAACCACCATTACATCCTTAGCCCCAAAACCCACTAATCACCGTACGTGCAACTCGTACTCAATGTTGACATTTATGCCAAACAAAATGTGCGCATGTCTTGTATCAGCATTTATTTTATTCTCGACAATTTTAACCCAATCGCATTGCCTCTCTCGATCAAACTTGAAAGAAGTTTCTTGTTCGGCCAGCTTTCATGTTCGAAACCCCAAGATCACCCCAAGAACTCCAGAAGATCGTTGAGGAGCCACATTGAACCAAGTAGCTACAATGGTCACTCGACCAACCACAACCTCAAAAAAACTTCAAGTCAGATACCTACAACAATAAACAGTATTTTTCTAAAAAATCGAATTTAATCAATTCAAAATATCTTTAAAGAATAAAAATTTAATTTTAGGAATTAATTGCTGGGAACGTCCCAAAATGAAGCCAAACTCGGGCAAATTTTTCCCGTAAACCTTTTCCCAAATTGCACCATTTTTAAAGAAATTTCTTGAGTTTTTCTATTGTTTAAGACCTATTTTAAGTCAGAAATGCTTTCTAAATCCTACAATCTCCAATATGATATTACAAAAGAGTTTTTTAGCCCAATCTTCCATCAAAAACTCAAAAACTCTGCTTATTTTAAACCAAATATTAAAGCTCTCTAAAACCCCTTCTTCGACAGACTTATTTGGAAAGACACCATATAAGTTTAATTAGTCAAATTCATCCAAGATCTTCATAAAGTAAATTACTCCAATAATAATAACTACAGCAGCCCAAAATGCCTGCATGTTGATAAGAACTCTAAGCTCAAAAATACCTAAACCAACACCATATCACTTCTGAAGACTGCCATAGTGGTAAACTCTCTTCCACCACCACGTTAATGCTGAGCATATCCCCTCTGGAATGGGACATCGACACAAGAGTTAGGTTGAACTTATTGTGGAATTTAACCTCGGTAGAGATCCAACTGTGTTTGAAAAACATTCAGATATGAAGAAGAGATCCATATTTGGGAATCCCATTTTCCCAAACATGTTGTCCTTAATAACCTCACCAAGCTGTTGAAATTATCTATTATGTCAAAAATATTATGCCATCACATATTTATAATAAATGTCATAAAATAGCATTTTTTGATTATCATACCAATTCATCAACCAAATGTTGCAAATTTTACCGATCCCTAAGAATTCCCCATATCTAGAGGCCTTAACCATCTATATATTGGCCGAGATTTTCCCAAGAGTTTCCGTGATTTTTCAAACATTCATGCCTTCCTACATGAAATCTCCAATGATAACCCTCCATATTTCACTGAAATTTCTAAAAAGGTTCAAGAAATATAACTTTATGTTTTCCTTCATCTTGGATATTTTCACCATATACACCGACAATCCATCTTGGGATTCTTATCTAATTTTACCCTTGTATGCCTGCCAAGGAGTAATTTTTTGATATGCTTAGTTTCATTGTTGATAACATCCATTATCGCTGACCAATTTTCCCATTGAAGGAGTATTTATATACTTATTTCTTCTCTTTTCATTATGTTTCTATATTTCCAATCGTGTTACATTTTGTATTACTTTATTAAAACTGACATAGAGGGGAATCTCTGTCCATACTGGACTACATCACTCGGGAAAAATAATGTATAGATTTCACATATCTAACCAGAATATTTTTGTGAACTGGGTAATAACAATGTTGTTAAAAATTAGAACAACCAAGAATTGAATAAAGAAATGAAAAACATTTTTTATAATGGTCATAACAAAGTAAAGTTGGAGATTAGCACTTCTTATGAGAAGCATATCGAATCAGTATATTTGGGCAAACTTGTTACCTACAAGTTACCTAAACATGTCTCTATGAGATCTTTGCCTTAGGTATGACCAAGCAGATCCTTAATTCTAATTCCTTTTTTTAATTCTTGCTACCAAAAAGAAAAACCAATTCAAGTTAAATAACTTATTAGGCTGGCCTGTTTATATGCAACCACAAAGAGACAAAAGAGAAAGAGGTGACTAAGAAATTGTTGGAATTTAGATTTGAAGAAAGTTTCATGGAATTAGGCATCCAAAAGGGATCTTAAGTAAACTAAGGGCAAATGTAAATTGACACCCTTTATCCATGAGTCAAACCAAAACAGAGAAGTTTGGTTAATCATATTGGTGGGTTGAAAACACTCTTAATGATGTGCTGGAACTCATGGATGACGAATAACACTTTGAAACTTCTGTCAGCTTATAGACATCCACTGGGAAACGAGAAGAGGGAGCTTATACAAATGTAAACTACAACCTAGTAACTAAGTTTAAGACACCACAACAAAAGGCCCAAGCTAAACTTCAATTGGTAAAGAGAAAATGACAATTGACATAGATGATATAGGTGCACCAAAAACTAACAAGTTGACACTACAATAAATAAAATGCTAAATGAATCAAATTTCTAATAACTTAATGAAGAATATGTCAACAATGAAGATACACAAAATAATGGAGAGACAAAGATGAGGGCTTCTTCCCATACCACCGAGGAAAGACTTGATATTAAAGATACGAAATGAAGATCAAACTAAAGAATGAAGAAATCAAATCTGAAATTTACTCTCTACCTTTTTTGAAGCAAAAGCCGTGTAATCAAAAATGTATTTATCAAATTTTGACTACTCAAGTAAAAAGTTGATTATGTCTTCTTGCAAATTTTAATTTCATTAATAGTGCCAAAATTAGTTTTCTCGATTATAAAAAATGATTCTAGTAGCACTGACATAATCATGAACTAAATCAAATAGAATTCCACACAAGGTATTTCCGTAGATGTTATACTCAATATTGTGACAATAAAGGTTATTATGCTCAAAGTTTTCCAAAACACCATCTTCAACATTCAAGATCACATGAATATGGACAAAGCCATTGTATGCCAAGATTCAAGGATAAAATCCTAGAAGAATTATTTTTGGTGTGGGATATGATCTGTTGAATATCAAAGTTGTTAAAATTGTTGATTGAAAAGAAGAATGAAGATATAGTAAAGCTGAGGAAAACAACTCAAGCTTCTCAAAGTGGAACATCCTCAAACAAAGGAGATCATACAAGAATAGAATGAAAAAGATGATGATGAAATAGACATTCAACATTTGACAAATGTATTAAAGATAGATGAACATGATGGAGAAGCTGTCCACAGTGCAACAATGAAACAACCCCAGATTTTTTGCAATGTCCACTATCACTACAAAGAGTGCTTTCAACTTTAGGTGAAAATTCAGCACCCAAAGAGCCACTCATAAATCGTAGTACCAATGACTTTTCTACAAACTAATAAAACACCAATCATTCATAAACATTATAGCTCATAGACAATTCAGCCAACTAGTGAAAGAAACAAGAGAGTATTTTTAGTATCAAATGAGATTATTGATTGACTAAAATGCTAGAAAATCTTGAGATTTCAAATAAATTGGCTCAAATAATGCCAAAACACACATAAAGGCCTTCATATTAAGTGAACAGCTGAAGAAAATTGCAAGATGAGTTAACATTGACCGAGAAAATATCATACATAAAAATTACCCGTGAAATAATATCGTTGAAGCCATTCATGATGTGTGGCCTTCTCAATTCCAGACCGAGAGCAAAGAGAAAGCATAATAGCAAAGATGCGGGTAAATTAAAAGACACAAGGTGAATTACCGTATAAACCGTAGCAAGCTATAAGGCTAATCACTTTCTTAACAAAGAACAAATGAGTTGGAAGAACTCAAAATCAATGACAGGAAAACAACTATCCTAGAAATTAGGAAAGTCACTACAAAGAGAGATTTTATGAGGCAACTTGAAAATGTGAAATTGAATACCGGCGACAACTCATCTGTTGACTTGCCAAATTTGAGGCAAAAATGACTACATGATATTATGGTTCTTAATGACAAGTCAGAGCTCGTAATAGTCAGGGATGAAAAGACAAGAGAATTTTCCAAGGAATAGGTAAATAAGCCACAAGGCTGCTGCATTCCAATGTAGGAAAGTCTTACCTAAAATTTTGAAGACTTATTTTACTCAAGTAAAGATGAGAGATTAAACATTTATTTTTCATCAAGCCAACCTCACAGATATACCGAAGCCGATGAAAATTTTAGGAAACTAAAAAATATACAAATTCCTAAAAATGAGGATTGACAAGACCATCGATTTATTATGAAGAATGAAAGACAAACAAATGAAAGAGGAAAAATATGTTTATGACGGCTCCACAAAAATAGATTTTTATAGGAATGTAAAGTAGTTTTACCGAAGGTTAAAGAGTATCCGAAATAAAAGAGTATCGTTATTATAAACAATTCAAAAATATCTACCAGCTACCGTTGTGATACATAGTGCCCTTCAACAACTTCTTGTCATCAAAACAAGCATATTTATTTTGGATACAGATGGCCCTGTCGATTTGTTAAACTATCTCTGTATTATTGTTGTAAAGATATTTATTTTTCTTAAGTTAATTCCTAGAAGTTTACATTTAAAATATTATGTATAAATACTTCAACTTTAGAAGTATTTTGTGGAAGAAATTGTTGGAGATTATTATAGTCATTTCTATTGGACATTGAAGGCTTTTGTGTTTTGAATTTCAAGTAGCAAAGTTGATCAATTCAATTGGCATCATAATTCGTGATCCCCGTGATGAGCTATCTAGAGTGAAGTATTTCCTCATTTGTCACCGTTTCCTTTCTTAGTTACATGCATCCACATATTTTTACGAAGAACTTTGAATGTGCAACTAGAGTACACGGAAAGATTTGTTAAAAGCACCCTATCTTTAACTAGTTATCATTTATATGTTTTCCTCTCGATTTCCGTGCTGAATCCTTAATTGCTCCCTCTCTCGTTTGACCTCTGCCTACTACTTCCTTTTTTGGATCAAAGGATTCTTAAGTGCCATTTATCCCGATCATACCATCTCAAAACAAAACTTTCAAAATCTCCAAGGGTTATCTATCTTGCCCGAATACATTTTGACCTTTGGCCTTTGATCCCGCCCATTATCTTGATTTAGACTCCATAGCCCAATGGACAAGTAGATTTCCCCATTATTCATACCTTCAAGTGATTTTTCCCACCAAATCATTCAAAACCAAAACCAAAATTTCCTCATTCATAACTAGCCTAACATTTATAAATAAAAAAAAATTAAATATTTAAGAGAGAGCCCTCTCAACCCTAGGAAGGCTAAATCCTAGAGTTTGAAGTAGGTGTGGTTACCTCTAGTATTATTTGACTAAAAAACAAAAAACTCACAACTTTAGAATTACTATAATATAACACATGGTCAGTGCAAGGAATGCATGACGTGTTGATGGGGTAACACCACGAGGTATTGCATGGAATTTTAAACTTGAGTAAGTTACATGGATTAACCTGTAGACAATTTGAAGAAGTTGTTACTTGATTTTTTTATTGCGGGTTTATGCATTTTCACAAAAGTAATTCTTAAATTTTTCATATATACAAGTACATGTATTGTACAGAGTATCCATGAGGGTGCAATGCATGGTAACCACCACGAGGGCGCAATGGAGAGGGAACATCATGAGTAATTGCATGGAATTTTAAAACATTTTCTAATTTTGTTTCGATGATTACATTCTCATTTGATTTTAAAACATTAAAATTTAATTTTAAAGTACATAATATTAAAAGGATATGCATATTACACATGTTGTGTAAGACACACGTGACTATGAGAGCACGAGGATGTTGATAGATCATATATTTCGTTGAGATTCTCTTTATGCAAATTTTTATTTTACAGTCTTTTTATTATATTTACTTTTATCATAATATAAATTTTGGACATATTTAAAGTAAAACTCTTTATTATGAATTGATCTCTTTGATGCATTTTTTTATTTGAAACTCATTATTATATATTTACTTTTATAATAATACAGTTTTTGAAAAGAACTCTTTATTATGGGATTGATTTTTAATATGCTAATTTTGGAGTTTATGTACATTTTACATGATGATCCTTATAATGTTTGTAGAAGAAAATATAGAATTGGCTTTAAATTTTAGGTTTTGTGTTGTTTTTTAAGTTATTAATGAATAGTAAACTCACAAATTACAAAACACAAGACATTTTTCACTCATGAACCTTATCATGGTACATAGATGTATAAAAAATCATAACTTGAAATTTTATTATAAAATATGGTATACATTTTTCATTCATGAATGGATTGTCATATTGTATAGAAGAGGTACTAAAGTATCAGGTTTATACTTAACATTTATACAAGCAGCATTTTAAAATAACTGAAAAATTAACTCGGTGAATACATAACCTTGTCCTGCCAATGAAAATTCACTACTTCAAGGCGATGAAATTCGGCAACCAGAACAAAGACAAGGATTCGGATTTGTAGAGGTAAAAAATCATAGAGAAAGGATAAGAGGAACTCCGGAACGACAGTAGCCCACTCTTGAGCAAAAGGAAGAAAAAAATGGGAAAAAGATGGCAAGGAGGGTGAGGGTAGTTACACCAAAAACCTTGGCTCCTCTCAAAGGATCGTGAGATCATGTATTTTGCTCAAAATTTAAAGTTCTCAAACTATACCAAACCCAAGATACCGGGTAGATCTCATTGTTGTGATTCTCGACGTTAACGGTTCAAAAATGATGTCCTAAGAGGGAGATATCGCTACTCGTTTTGTTTTCCAAAACAGAAAAAAAAATGTGAGCGTAATAGGTACAGTACGTATGTAAGGTGTCCAACAAGCACGCAGACCATTCCAAGTAGCTAATGACATCGAGCCAAGTGGAACCACCGCATTTTCCGAGGATGACTAGGAAGTGTTTTTTTTTTTTTTTAATTCCTAATTCTAAGTTGATTTTATTATTATTGTCATTTCATTTTATGATGGCCAATGGGAAAGGGCCACGTGGCATGCCATGTACCCCCCGATGGAAGGCAAAAGTTGGATTATGGTCGTAATGGTGGAATTAATTGGATAGTCAAATTATCGATGGACTAATGTTTATGGGATTAAATTGACATCTAAATGGAGACAAGCTCCAAGTATGGCAGAGAAAGACACATGGGAGTTTCAAACAAAATTGTTATGGCGGAGTGGGGTCGAACCCATCTACCGCCCACCAACAAACCTTCTTACCATTTCTTCTATGCATTAGATCTTAACCAACCATAGTCTTCGCGCTATCTTATGGTTTATCCGCATGAAGATTGGGGTTGAGGGGGCTAGCCCCTCCCCATATCCTTAGCCCATGAACTAAGGGCTATCACCAGTTGTTATCAAAATTTTGACTCCAACCACCAACGTTTATGGTTACACCTTATAACATACCATGGTTTATCCATCGATTAGTGTTAAATGTTATTCATAACTCCGATTTAGAACTAATATACCGTGGGTTACAACGTCGGTTCCGCCCGCAAGCCAGGATCAGAAGGGTTGGGTTACATGTGGCCACCCACCCATAACATTTAATTCGATGGTTAGTTTTTTGGTAGAGTTAATAGTGGGCCACTTTTGGTGGAGTTTTTCTAGTTGTTATTGGGAAAAGCTTTGGGAGGTCAATTTTCGACCAATTTGGGTAAAATGAAGGAGTCTATCTACACTAATTTGAGCATTATGAGCCACTAGTGTAGAGAAAACATCCATTAGATGCTTGTAAACACATGTATTTGCAAATTTGAGCATAGTGACAAAGAGGGACATGCCATTGGGAGTTGACCAAAGGTATGTAGCCCAGGAGGGTGAATTGCTTCCATCATGCCCGTTGTGTGCACTAGAGGTGATGTTATTTTCCTCGTTATACACTACCGTACAAAAGGTTATTTAGGCTTATTTTCATGCTTAAAATTTCAAAACTCATCTATATGTTCCATGGTTAAAATACTCATTCCTTAAGGAAACAAATGGAGACAAATTGTTCACAGTTTTTATTAATCGAAAGGACACTTAGCATAGAAAATAATACAGCCTCTTTCAGACGTTAGGACGTAGGCTAGAGTTTATTCTCTCCTCGGTTTTTTTGTGTGCAAATATTTTTAACTATTTGGAAGTGTCTACATGTTTACCAGGCTCAAGCTTAAGAGAGAGAAGAAAATTGGTGAAGCAAGAGGATATCAAAGTGAGTCATAAAAGGAGGGGCAAGATCGTCACATTCTTCCACCTAGTTCACCCACAAAAGCAGCTTAAGTAACATTACCAAGCACAAGTTTCCGCAGGTAGAAGAAGAAACCCATGAAGAGGTGGATCCCAAATAAGAAGAAAGAGAGTCAATGAAGAATTCTTATGTTGACATTTAAGATGGTGAGAGCCCCGAATGTTGAAAGGAATGAGAGAGCCTATAAGTGAGAAGGATCAAACCTTCACAAGGAAGGTCATGATCATCGTGAGGTCAAAATGATGAATATAAATAAAATAAGGGTAATGGAGTAATGGAAGTAAGAAAGTCACCATCCCTCACCTCATCACTACCATCTTCACTGACTTATTATTTACCACACACCAAAGAACACCGGTAAAAGTAATTTTCTAAGACTCGATGTTAAGTTTGAATTGTCAATGTTTAATGGTGAAGTCAAGCTAGTGTTCCTGATAATTGGATTAGGCAACAGATGATGATAACAAGAACTAACAGCTTTATCGAGAATGGAAGGTGGAACACTTTTTTGTTGGGAATCCAAGACAAAGAGAGATCAAGAAGATGGTAATACATCCTATCAAAAATCGTATTTCATTATCGGCACAAAACAAAAAATTTATCCATTAGCTCATATGCAAAAAAGCTACAATGAACCTGGAAAAATTTTAGACAATTGAAAGGATAGAATGCAAGAATATACCCAAGAATTTAGAGAAGAGCTCTCTTATTAGGGGTAGATTTGCGCAGACAAGATACTTTGCTCAAGTACATAGAGGTTGACAGAAGCACGAAACATACTATTCTCAAGCTTGAAAACTCATAAGATTAGATTAATTTTGCTTAGGCCATACACATCTAGAAGCTAGAGGGAAAAATATTAATGATGAGGGTAGGAAGAAACCTTTTTAAAGGGGAAAAAGAGAAGACCTCAAACGGTAAGGGAAAAATAATGTATCTATCAAGAAAGAGTGAGAAAAGTGGTCTCGTAAAACATTGTTCAAGAGAAGGGCCATGAAGAGAAAATTGGAAATTACATCCGAAAAGAGACCCAAGTATGTTAACAATAAAAGGGAAGCAAGAACCAAGGCCACAACTCAACATGACTTGGGAGAGGATTCGTGATGAATCTAAAATTACAACCATGGATTGAAGAACATGAAGGGGAAAGAAATTGAAACAAAAACCCCCGTACTAGTACATCAAACTATCACATACAAGCTCCAAATGAAGAAGAGAGAATTGAACCTCCGTTTCATGAGGGCTATATCCAAACCTACCAAGATTGACACATTGTTTGATAAGCAATGCAAGAAAAATTAATCTTTGAAGACGGTCAAGAAACTTAAGCTTCTGATACCATTCCACATCCAACTATATCCACTTGGTGGATTTGTAAGGATGCAAATTAACAAAGTTTCAAAGAAGTACATATTATGCTTTGCACAACTCACATTTTGCCTAGTTACACAATTGAATTGATGTGGTTCTGCTGATATTGCTGTGTATTGTGTTGTAAAGGGTTACTTGTATGATAGCAAAGTGATCTTCCATTTCAATATAGAACAAATACCATGTATTCAAAGATGTGGCAAGGAGTACATTTATAGAGCACATTGCAAGAGGACAAATATTGGCAATGGCAATGTTGGACATGTAAAGAGGTCAAGAATTCAAGTAAGAATTTTGTTCTTCTAAATGATTGCTTCCATTGTTGAATACTAATCACTGAGGATTGATCTTAATTTGAAACGATTTTATATGATGTTGTTGATGCATATCATACAGATGTTCTCAGAGCCAACATGATTGCCTCCAAAAAGGGAGATTCAACATGAGATCTGGCTTTTGCAAAAATAAGATTGTCTCTTCAAACATCGTGCTGCATTGAAGGTCGATAATGGAGAATGCTAAAATAAAGAGGAAAACTCGATGACATGTTGGAAAAGGGATTCATAAGGTTAAGTTCTTCGCCATGCGCCACCAGTGGTTCATCTGAAGTGTTATTTTTAATTTACGCATGTGTGTAGATTTCCGCAGCTGAACAAGATAACGGCAAAGAATCGAACACCACCCAAGATAGATGATTTTCTTGACGAACGAAGAAGAAAGTTTTTTTCACTATCAGATTTTTTTAAGTGGATATCATCAAGCAAGAATCACAGAAGGGAGGAGTGAAGATCGATTCAAAACCAAACAAGGGCACTTTTGAGTGGTTGGTTAAGGCTGTTGGTTTGTGTAATGCAATCGAAAATTTTCAGTCAGTTATGATAATGTTTACATTCATTTTTTAATTAATTTTTGATTGTGCTTAGATGACATACCTCTATTTTTAGCAAACAAGAGAAGAACATGGCTTTCATGTGAAAAGGTGCTTTGTTGTTTTGCTAGTGAGAAATTATTTCTAAGTTGTTCAAGTGTGAGTTTGAAAAGACTTCTCTCCGGTTTATTTGACATACTGTAGGAGGAGGCAAGTTTAGAATTTTGACCCTTTCTAAAGTGGAAGCCATTGTGAATTGCCCACTCCCAAGACAAGACCGAGGTAAGAAGTTTTCAGGCGCAATGAAGCGCATTGGAGAAAGTTTATTGCTAACCTTTATGCCATAGAAGCTCCTATGCATGCAAGGACAAGGCAAGAGTTTCCAATGGGGAGGAAAACATCAGCAAGATTTTTAAGCTTTTTAAAAGACAAGATCAGTTTGGCCCTGTCCTTGCATTACCTAATGGAGTATGTCCATTCGAGATACAACCGATGCTAGTGATTATGCGTTGGGCGTAGTACTTTTGCAGCACAGCTCATCGCCATTCTCGGGGCATTCAATGGTGTCAGAATCACCATCCTACATATGACAAAGATCTCGTATGCGTTGGTACAAACGTCAAGAAGTGGAAACACTATTTGAGGTAAAAGATATCATTATACATACCGATCACCAAATCATTACAATACTTGCAATCGCAAACAAAATTGCAGCAATCATGACATTTCAGTGATGGATTTTTCCACAGCTTGCCTTGGTTATAAGGTACAAGAAAGGTATTTTCAATCAATTTTCTGATATGCTTTACACACTATAAGTGCTTATACTTTACTTAAAAATGATTCTATTGTACATGAGAGTTAAGCATGCAATTAGCAGGCTATGATACACTTTTCAAGATGTGTATGCTAGTTTGAGTGAAGGGAATCATGCTGAGAAAATGATTATCACATGCACAAAAATTTGTTGTTTCATTTGGGTAACTGTAAACCACAAGGAGAGAGTTTGTGTCATGAGATATTTCTATTCGTCTCTTATCATAGACACTTGGGTAAGAAAAACAATGGCACATCTACAAAGGTATTGCTATTGGCCTTGCATGATAAATAGTGTGTCACGTTTTACAAGAGGTTGTTCTATGTGTGCAACAAGCAAGCGTAGCAATAGAATCTTGGGTTGTACACACCACTACCGGTACTATCAAGGCCATGGGAGAGTGTCTCCATGGACTTTTTGGAGGTCTACTCTATGTCAAGAAAACAACATGATTATCTTTATGTAGTTGTGGATAGATTCAGTAAAATGTGGTACTTATGCCATGTAAGAAAATCATTACTCGCTAAACAAATTACTGGTCTTATTTTCAATATGTATGGGTTCATTATGGATTTCCAACCTCTATTGTTAGTGCCGTGGATTCCGTGTTCATTGGGAATTTTTGGTCCAATATTTGGAATATGATGGATACAAAGTTGAAAAAGAGTACTTCTTTTCATCTACAAACTAATGGCCAAACCGAGGTGGTGAATAGAACCGTTGTGCATCTATTGAGAGGATATTGCAACAAAATCCCAAGTTGTGGAAATGAAACTCGCATTACATTCATCACGCTTACAACCGGCAAAGCACTCTTCTACAAATACTTCACCTTTGAAGCTTGGTTCATATTTTCCTGATCGCCATTAGATTTCATCTTTGAGAAGGATGTTGTAATCGATGGGCATAGTGATATTGACAAGGATCGAAAGGTCATTGAGAAAATTCAAATTATTCATCAACATGTTCAAGAACAACTTGAGAAGAGTCAAAGAAAATAGAGAAGGAAAATGATGTTGACAGATTTGATCACAAGTTCTTTCCATGTGAAGGAGATGAGCTATGGTTGCACATACAAAGAAAGGACAAGGAGAAGGTAAAATCTCAAGCCCATTCGCTATGGTCCATTTAAGATCATCACTCAATTTGGTAACAATGCATTTCAACTTGACTTATTCTCTACATATGCAAATTTATTCGCTAAGTCAATGTTGAAAACTTACATTTTATGAGCCTACTTCTATTGATGATCAAGGGAGTGATGTTCATTGTCGTCTATAGAAAGATTTCTCGCTTAATTTCTAGATGATCTCAAGGAGGATACCATCCTTGATAGGAGGACACACAATTCTAAGAGGGGAAGTATCGATTACCTTCTGTTGGGTTCAAGGGGTAGTAAACCAAGTGGTGCAAGGTGGATGGAAGTTTGAAAGGTGAGGGAGTTGTAACCTCATCTTCTCAATGTGCAATTAAAGTCTTTTGGGGTCCAAAATTTTCCCAATGGGGAGGTGTGATCGAAGATTCATGTATTTTTCTGAAACCTGAAAGTTCTTCTAACCATACTCAACATGGAGACCCTCAGTAGATCTTATCGTTGGTATTCGCTACTGTGAATGATTCAAAAACCGATGTCGTATGAGGGAGATTTCGCGTTCTATTCGTTTTCCAAAATAGGAAAAATGAGCGTAATAGTAGCAAAAGGGGAGGTAAGGTGTCCAAAAGAAACAATGCAGAATTATCCTCCGGTGGTTAGAAGCCAATGACATTGAACCAAGTGGCACCACCGTATTTGCTGATGACTAGGAAGTGAATTTTTTTTTTAATTACTAAGTCTAAGTTGATTTTATTAATATTGGCATTTCATTTTATGATCTCCAATGGGGAAGGGCCACGCAGTGCCACAATCATCATGGCATAAATAGGTTGATTGGTTGGCCTAATGGTGGAATTAATTGATAGTCGTAATCATTTGCCTGACACAGCTATGGTAGGATTAAATTGACATCTAAATGGAGACAAGCTCCAAGTCTCGGGCGGAGAAAGACACATGTGAGTTTCAAACAAAATTATTATGGTAGAGTGGGGTTTAACCCACGACTTATCGCGCCAAAAACCCTTCTTAATGAAATTTCTTCTATTTGTTGGATTCTAATCAACCATGGTATTCACACTATCTTATGGTTTATCCTCACGAGGATTGGGGGTTGGAGGGGTCAGCCCCTCCTCTACATATCCTAAGCCCATGAACCAAGGGCTATCACCGCCGCACAAACTCGTTGACTTCAACTTCTCCATCGTTTATGGTTACATCTGACCACATACCACCGCTTCTCCATCGGTTATGTTAAACGTTATTCATAACTCCGGTTCGTAACTAACATATCGTGGGTTACAACATGGGTTCCACCCACTGCTATGGGTGGACCATAAGGTTTGGGTTGAAGAAGCCATCCACCTACAATAACATTTAATTCAACGATTAGTTTTTTTAGGATTTAGCCAGTGCGCCAGCAAAAAAGTGCAGATATTCTACTATTTGAATTATTGCATGACCTGTGAAATTTTCACTTTTGTGAGTTTTTCCGTCGTTATTGGGAAAATCCTTGGGAGGTCAATTTTCGACCAATTTGGTAAAAAAAGAGTCTATCTAGACTCAATTTGAGCGTTCGGGAGCCACTCCAGCAAGAGAAAACAACCATTAGTAGGCTTGTAAACACATGTATTTTCAATTTTGGGCATAATGAAGGTGATAATGCTATTGGGTTTTAATTTCGTGCATGTAGCCCAGGAGAGCCGTCGATCATGGCCCGCTGTTTGAAACTTATGTGTGATGTTATTTCTCTCTCACATATTGTTGTATAGTGTTATTTAGGGTTATTTTCATGCTTTAAACTCAAAAATTCATTTATGTTTCATGGTTAAAATACTCATTCCTTAAGTAAAAAAACAAATGGAGACAAATTGTTCATGTTTTTGCCAATGTAAATGACACTTAGCAAAGTAAACTAATATAGTCCTTTTAAGATCACTCAGTGATCGATCTAAACCCTTGAGTGCATGTATTGTTGATGATTGGACATGTCAAGTACACTATATTCAATTAAGATTTCCCAATGCTATTTTCACACGTAAATCCATATGGATCATAGCTTGCAAGGACTAGACCTTTCCAACATTAATCATAATAGTCATAAGTTTTACCGTAGTGATAATATTAATGTATAAGTCCACCTTACCACATTTTTGGAATGGTCCAGAGTATAATATTAAGCATGCAAAAAGAAACCTTGATCTTCAAGTAATCTATAGTGATACCATGAGCAGTGTAATTAAATCCCAAAACAAATCAAAATCCTCCGAGATATAACAATACCCTTATAATTTAAGTTATGAATGGTGGAATTGTGAAGGCCAATTATCATGTCGCATATTTCTAAAAATAGAAAGACCTTTTAAAAGGTAAACATTATATACAAGAAATTGTCCATATACAAGGAAAATAATGTTAGTATATGTGTGTGTGTGTGTGTGTGAAATGGAAGAACAAGGGTGCGAGTTAATAAGATTGTAAGATACAGATATACAAATCAAAGTCCCATTCATATTTTGATAAATGAAGAAATAATCTCAAGTGAGTTCAAGGTAAGCTTGTGAATTCCTTTTCTTGTCCGTAAGTTATCACATTTATGTGAATATCGTAGTTGATATTTTAATTCTTTGAAAACAAAAGTAATTGATGTTGCAACTTTTCGGTCAATAAAGGTAAATACAAAAAATAATTGTTTCCTCTGGTATCTAAATGGATAAATAAGTAATTCTAAAGAGGTATTTAAAGTTGGTATCAAATCAAAAGCTCAAAATCGAGGCCTTAGGGGCCAAAACATGAATTCCAATTTAGGCTAACAAGAAAATTTTTGAACCTTGCATACTTAATATAGAGGAGGAAGATTCGATAAAGAAGGGTATTATGGAAAAACCTAGGGAGAGTACCCACATTGGCAGACAACTTAGAAGTGCATCTTGCCCGCAGGGGCTCAAGTTCCCCACCAAGGAACCGTTTAACATGATGATGTAATAAAAATAAAAAATTAAACCTCCTTCCGTGTTGATCATGAAATATTATTAGAAACTAGTGCAGAAAGAGAACATAAACTAAGAATTTGACAAATAAACCCACTATAATACTATGGAGACAACAAAGGGAGGAGAAAATAAGGAAGAAACCTTTAAAAGTAAAAAAAAAATGGAAGAAGAAGTTAAAATTCAAAAGGAAAAGTCAATATAATAGGAACATAGCTCCTCCAAAGTTCAAATGTAGGCTAGAAAAGAACCCCAAAGTGGAATTACATGGAGAATTAAAAAAAGTCAAATTTCAAATGCATGATGGGGATTCTGAGGAGGTGGTAGAAGCTAGATGGTCTGAACACAACACAATATTTTTAGGTTTACTATTACACTATTGAGTTAAAGGATAAGTTAGACACTTACGCTTAAGGGGAAGGCATCCTTGTTGTGGAACAACTTTGGAACAATACACAATTTATATGGAAAGGAAGTTATCTAAAGGTGTTCAGGCTATTCGGTCAAGGAGAAATACTTGGCAAAACAGAGCTTCAGATGATCAGGCGAAGGAGTTTTATGACTCAAAGTTAGGATGATGTCTGGTGATCTAATTGATAACTAAATTCATGTAGCATCTATTAAGCTATGTAACTTACATAAAAGAACAAAAACAAAAATTTTCATAACGTTTCATAAGTTTCCTTTTGCCTTTCAAAGAGTGAATTATGTATGATAACCCCAAGACCATGGATGAGGTTATTCAAAAACAAGGATTTGCTACCAAAGAAGCCAAACAAACATGGAATTATATAAACTTGAAATCCTAGCTAATAAAAAGAAATAATAAGAAATGAAAAAAATCAAAGGGGAAAGAAAACAATTTAGAATTGTAAAAGGGGGACATAATCATAACTTCAAAAATAATAATGGTCAACCTCAAAAATAAAAAAATTGGTTGGCCTAGATTGGGTCCAAGTAGATGAAACCTAGTAAGGTACCTAATGGAAAGATAGGGAGCCATTAAAATGTTGGGGTAATAGTGAACCCCACCTTACGAAACTTCCTTTTTACAACAGAAACAATACAACACCTTCAAAATGTCTAAGAGGCATCCATAATCAATGATGTAGCCAGGAATACCCCATGCGTTAGCACCATCTGGAAGGAGTGACAGACCGAGTTCCAATACATTATGGTGGTACTGCAGGTAATTACATCTTTATCCAATATATTTCCATATTATTTGATCCTAGTTCTAGCTTAAGTTATGTTAGCCCTAAAGTTGTAGTTAAATATAAATTAGTGGTTGAAAGTAAGAATTCATGGCTACTTCAATTAGCTATAGGTGTAAAAAGAAAAGTCACTAGTTGGGTAAAAGCTTTCATTAGTGCTAGATGGGAAACATAATACATACGATTTAAATATATTGCCATTAAACCTTATAATGTTTTGATAGGAATGGATTGGCTAGAATACATATATCACTTGTTAACTATCTTGAGAAAACAATTACTTAGGTGATGGAAAACTAAAAATGCAAGTTATAAAAGGCATACCCAAGTCAATTTTGATACATCAAATATCGTGACTACCAAGTATGAATGCAAATGAAAAGGTTTAAACCTTTGCTATTAAAATAGAAAATAATTTTCAGATAAGTCACCAATTTATTAAAATAATTTAAGTGGTGAGAGATTACCAAGATGTATTTCTAGTGAGATTATGGGACTTCCCTAACAAGAGGGAAATAGATTTATCTATAGTTAGTGCACTGGACACTAACGAATATCTAAAACCCTTACTAAATGACAATACCAAAACACATGGAATTAAAAATTCAATTGGCAGAATTGTTGAGTAAAGGTTATACTAGACTCCAACGTGTCCCCATGGGGTGCATCAATCCTTTTCATCAAGAAGAAGGTGACATTCAGATTGTACATTGATTATCACTAGCCGAATAAGTCAACAAATAACAATAAATACCCTTTTACACCTTATAGATTATCTTTTGACCAAGTTACAGTAGTTGTGTTCTAAGATAGACCTTAGATCTAGGTATCGTTAATTAAGGATCAAGGAGGGAAGATATATCGAAAAAAAACATTTAGAACTCCAATATGACACTATGAACTCATAGTGATACCTTCCGTGCTCACGAACACACTTGCCACTTTCATGTGCCTGGGCTGATTTTGGGATAAGTTCGTATTAATTTTCATCGATGATATACCAACATACTCTAAAACATTGGAAGAACACAAACAACATTTAGAATCAATGTTGTGAACCTTGTCTTAAAACCCCAATTATATGTGAAATTTAGTAATAGATTTTTTCAAGATAAGATACCATATTTAGGTTGGATTTGAAAAGAAGGGTTAGATGTGGATCCCGAGAAAGTGAATACCATCCTTGAATGACCACATGGAAGACACACAAGATCTCTCTTTCAAAGGAATAATCGGTTACTACCGTAGGTTTATATAAGATTCTCCAAGTTGACACATCATATATTGCAATCCCGAAACCGAAAACCAATTTGAAACATCACCAAAGATGTGAAATGCTTTTAATGGAGGTCAAGATGGCTACGGTGAGAAAACCACCTCAAGTCAAAGTTTAAATTTGTGAACCTTTCCGTAACGCAAGCATGGCATGAGAACGAGATTTACTCACGTTCGTTTGAAGTTTGTTAATTGTTTATTAATGAAATTTTAATTTTATGAGATTGTGAGCGTGGTTAGGGATTGATCGTATCTCACTTGATCCAATACATATTGTATTATTATATTTATTTGTAAGTGTGAATGCTTAGAAGGAGGCCAACTAAAATGTAGAACGGTGAGTATTAAATCTGGTGGCCTTGGTAGGCCACGTAAAATGTGTAATATTATCATGTTTGAGATTTAAAACTAGGAAGCGTGTATTTTATGTATTCGGAATGCTTTGTTTCACATATTATATGTGTTCTTTTATGAAATAAGTTATCGTGTTTAAACATATCTTTTGTGTGAAGGACTAAAGATCTCGAAATCGGTTATGTTTGTCATTGTCTCCGCTTGGGTGTGTTTATGCGTGAATGTGTATCGTAGCATGGAAGTGAATTGGGGTGGAGTCAGTAGTCGAACACCTTTGATCATAGAGTTGAACGTTGTTGAACCATCGTGATATGATCTATCGGTTCAAAACAAAATTCATCAAGCAAGGGGTATGTCTACGAATCGTGGAACCTATCGAAGGATGAAGGAAAACGTGATCAAGTTGTAGAATGACAACGAGAGATGGACGGACCGTATTACATCACGTCCACCCATAAGCTTTAGCACACATCGCAATCGGCGATTTTTATAAGTCATCGCAAATTTTATGTTTTTAAACTGCGATGCGATGTATACATGTCGAGTGGAGGTCCATGCACACATCACATAGCGCATTCGATATGGTACATTAGTTAACAACAAAGGCTAAACCTTGTGACAAGTGATAATGTTTTTGGGCTGATGCAAAATGGTATATGTATTGCGATCTACAAAGTTTATAAACCCGCGACAATGCATTCCGTTGTTGCGCTAAGGAAAGTTTATGTGGGCCCATAACCCATAGGTCGTGTGCGTATTATGTAAAGTTGCAGTTTTGCTGCATCAAAGTGGTATTAGATTTGGGGTGGAAATATTTTCCACAGCGATTTTTGTGTGTAAAGGAAGGAAATACAAATATGTAAGATTGGTAAACGTGTGGTCTTTATATTTTGTGCGGGTGTAACGTAGGAAGGTGAGAAGATTTGCAAGACCCTAGAGCAAGGAGTGCTCAAATGGTTCCGCAGGAGAGAACCAAAGAGATGCCGAAAGACCGAGCTCAAAGGAGAGAAGCTTAGTGAGGTATCATGTAGCGTGGAGGACTTGCTGTTGCTGCAGGTTTTGTTGCAACTCACGAGTGTTATTACCAGATCAAAAAGGAAATTCCGCAGAAAATGTGGGTATAATTCTGCGAAGAGAAAGAAGAGGACTTGGCATCGATAGCAAGTACACTTGTTCCGCAGATCAAGAAGGCATAATCAGGAGGTAATACAATTTTGTACCTCTAGAGTCCGATGCAGAGAAAAACCACCTCAACTTATAGTTGAAATTCGTTAACCTTCCTTAACACAAGCGTGGAATGAGAACGAGTTTCTTACTCACGTTCGTTTGAAGTTTGTTAATTGTTTATTAATGAAATTATTATTTTAAGAGATTGTGAGCGAAGTTAGGGATTAATCAAATCTCACTTGATTTGATCCATATTGTGTTATCCTATTTAATTGTAAGTGTGAATGCTTATAACAATATAGAAAGACGAGTGATAACCGGTGGCCTTGGGAGTTATGAAAAATTTTTAAGGATGGAAACGTTTTGAAGTTTAAAAATTGGCGAATCTCACTAGTACCTAATATGCAAACCATAAAATGCGATGATGTATTTGTAAAATTACTGAAATCTATAATGATTTTATATATATTGTTCATATAATGTTGGCGATTTTTAATGTAAAGTAAATTTATATTGTAAAATTTTACATCATTTTTATAAAAAAAAAGGAAATTGGAAAATTTTTTTGAAAAATCATGGAAAATTAGCCCACCGCGAATATTAGCCCTAAAATTCTTCATGCTTGGGGGCCAGCGTAAAAATGTAATATCAAAGCTTGAGATTTAAACTAAGAAGCGTGTATTTTAAGTATTCGGAATGCTCGGTTTCACATAATATTCATGTGCTTTTATGAAATAAGTTACCAGGTTTAAACATATCTTCCGTGTGAAGGATCGAAGATCTCAGTAATCATTATGTTTGTCACTCGTCTACTTGGGTGTGCTTATGCATGAATGTGTATTGTAGCATGGAAGTGGAATGGTGGAGTCACAAGTAGTTTAACACCTTTGATCATAGAGTTGAACGTCGGCTGAATTTACCGAGATATGATATGCCGTTTTAGAACACAATTCATGAGCGCAAAAGGCTCATTTCATTGTGGAACTTGTTGAAGGTTGAAGGAATGGGGCCGTGATCAAGTCGTAGAATGAGCAACGAGAGATGGGCGGACCAAATTACATCGCTCTCGGCCATAAGATTTAGCACATCGCAATCAGGCCGATTTTTATTTTTACGGTTAAGCTATCGCAAGTTACATGTTTTAAGTTGCAATGTGATGTGGACACGTGTCGCGTAGAAGTCCAAGCACATATCACATAGCGCATGCGATATGGTACATTAGTTAACGGAAGAGGTTAAACCTTGCAACATGTAATAAGGTTTCTTAAGTTGATTTGCGAAATGATATGTGTTTACATCCGCAAAGTTTATAAACTCGCGATGAAAATGATCCGCGTTGTTGCACCAAGGAGTTTATGTGGGCCCATAACTCCATGTGTCCACACGTATTGTGTAAATTTGCAGTTTTTCTTCGCATCAATCATCCTCACCTTTACTCACACGAACTTCATACCATTGCCTACCCATCACCAAGGAATTCCACCCCAGCTACGAGCCCACCCATGAACTAGCACGGCTCCTTCAACCACCCCGCCATGCCTTAACTAGGAAGGGAAATTTGGGAGGATGACACACCCTTCGATGAGATCCCGACATTCGAGACAACACCCCCATTGAGGTCCAACCTATCTTCCTCCACCAAACATCAAGAGGCTATATTCCTTCCTTCTAATTAGTAAGGGGCCAACTTCGCATCCAACTCAAGAATTCGAGATATGCAACCTGTGTTCGCCAAGAAATCTGCAACCTTGTTACATGACCTCCTGGAATGCAAGACTATTACACATTCTAGATTTTAGAGCAAGACATTTATGCTTCCAACTATACCTTCCACCGCTAACTCTTCACTATTTTCCCTCGAGGTTGTCTATTTAAAATATTTTGTACAAATTGAATGGCAATCTATGAATCTCCATCAATCATGAACAATCAAACCCTCACAAATAAAAATATGAATTTAAAAAGCAAAATTAACAACTATATATGTGTGATATGTGTAAAAACTAAGAATTTGTAACAAAGCAATTGAGCATCAATCATTTAAATAACATTTTGTAGTTTCTTTCTATCCATCTATCACTTATAAATTATAGTAACAACAATAATTACGATTTTAAATTTAAATAAGTTATCTACTATTTTTTACGCCGAAGGTGTTCCTACTATGAGCTTGGTCGTGGGATGAACAAAGGCTCCCACCAATTCTCTGCTCCACCCTATCACCCTTCCACCCACTCAGCACCCGACACTCGCGTTGTCGCACCCTCCCCGCTATCATCTCCTTCCCTCCCCGCGCACGGGCCAAGTCGTTCGCGACCGTGCCGGTGTCGTGTCGTTCCGTCGTAACGTCGATTTACTATCAATTTATCCGTGGATTACGTCAATTTTAGTGGAGCAAATAATCGTACAATCATGTATGGTGTGAGATTGAAGATCGTATGTCCACTTGCTCGAAAATCGTACATGTATGGCTTCTTCTCAAATAAATTGGATACAAATGGATACCGCGTCCACCATTTGAGTAAAAGTTAATGAACGGATATTGGTCTCCGTATTCGCAAACGTGAACGTACTTGAAGCCGTCGCAAAGAGTAAAAATCCCTCAAATGAAAATACATACACCTGCATGCTCTTTGTGGCGGAAAATTTTTGCGACGTCGGTTTCCGCTCATCGTTTCCACCAAACGATTCCGATAACACAACGCATCTTATTATAATTTGTTCTCGTATTTTGGCAGAGCTCTTTTGTGGGAGTTTTTGTCAGATTTTTTCGAGACAATACTCAAATATAGAGACAAATACGGAATATTCAACTCGGATATTCTACTTAATCTTTAGGCGTGGAACAAAGAGATTCGACATATGTGGAGCCGAAAGCGGCCACCAATAATTTCCAGCAATGAACAGGCGGGGAGGATTCGTGACGGTGAGGCGTGGTCTTCCGCCCCGACTCGTACGTATTTCGTTGAAGAAGCTCAAGGGGGTATCTCAAGGCGAAGGGAAATTCTCGCGCAGGTGACAATTATAGGGAGAATCCATCATCTCAACCTTGTTCGTATGTGGGCTTTCGTACGAAGGTGAACACAAAATCGCTCGTGTACGAGTACATACCAAATGGATCATTAAAAAATATTTGTTCGATAAGTGCAAGGGGGAAATGGGCTTGGGTTGGACTCGGGAGCTCACGATATCGAATAGCAAACTTGGAGTAGCGAGAACATAGCTACCCGCACGAAGAGTGCTCTTAATGGGTTCTCCATCGTGATATCAAACCGTAGAATATATTGCTAGAAGAAAGCTTTTGCCCTGAAGATCGTTGACTTCAATGAAAATCGGTGGATAGAAATGTAGTCTAAGCGTGTCGAACATCGCAGGTACCCGGATATCCGGCACCCGAGTACTAGATGCGTAAAACTCGAAGCTATAAGTGCAAAAAAGTGTATGGTTACGCTTTTGGGATTGTGCTTCCGTTACATTGTTAGCGGAAGGAGGAATATATGTTTAAATAATCATCCGTGGAGGGCGAACAATGGTTCTTTCCAAAGAAGGTTTTTGATTGGGTAGTTTTAAAAAAATATATTTTTTATTTTTATTTAGCTATACTTATATTTAAATTTAATATGTTTTTTATATATAAATTTGATATATTATTTCTATATATAAATTTAAGAAATTATATAAATTAAATTTATGTATTTTTTAAAAATATCAAATTTGTATATGTTTATTCTTTTAGTATTAAATTGTTATTTAGGTTTTTACATGTTATATAAACCAATTTAATAGTTAAATGCTCTCATATGAATTGTGTAAGATTTGGTGAAACCTAAACACACTTTAAAATAATGTAACTTTATTATGTAGTCCCATAATTAGCTCTTACCCTCGCCTCGACTCCTCTTCATAAGATTTAAACCTAATAAGAACTAAATAGACTTCATAAATTATACAATATCTGCATTTGTTGTATTAATGGTATCAACGTGACTTTTCTTTGAGTGCTCAAATAAAATGGAACCCTAAGTCCCCATGATGTACAATTAAGAGCTTTCACCTCATTTATGAGCCACAAAATCAATAATCAATAAACTTTGAGTTACACAATTTTTCAATGATCAATAATAATAATATTTAAACTAATAGTCAACTTTTATAGTTTTTAAAAAGTAAAATAAAACATATGTTTTTTTTTAATTAAGATTCACTAATTTTGCTATTTTACTCACTTATAAAGGTGAGTTGCTTTACAAATTTCCATATTTAATTTATAGTTGACTTTTAATGTTCTAATTTATTATATATTTTAAATAAGTAGTATAAAATTATAAGAATCGGTCTTTTTTCTAATCACTTAAAATAAGAAGTAGAGACATCATCATTTTTCATTTAAAAATTTAAACAAAAAGAATCATTTTAAATTGATAAGATTGTTTCACCAAATTTTATGATAACAAATTTGATTACCTAAAAATTAATCTATAATTCTTCCATAAATCTCCCAAAGATGAACTCCGATACTTAACCCCCAAAAGTCCATTAAAAAAAAATTCACACAAAACTCAAGTTTGAAAAATAAAAAATATAAAACATTTTTTTAAATTAGTATTTTAATAATTTCATTTATTTTAAATATGTTTTAAATTATTATATTATTCATTATTATTTCACTAAATTTGGCGATCAACATGCTGCTCAAGAGCGTGATGATGGAGAAATTGCCGGGTGGCTCCGATGGCCTCGCCGCGAGAGGTCGCCGTCCGACCTCGCTGATCGTTCGAGAGATTTGATAAGCAAGCGCTCATCCAACTCCACGTATATATCGACCATTCCATCACCGTTTAGAGGCCGAAGAAGTGGAGGCACATTCATATGCTCCAATTTCATGCACTCCCAATGGTATGGCAGGAGCTCATCTTCTTCTATTCCTCTCCAACAATTCAATCATATTTCTTCTCCACCGAGTTGCATGTTGGAGAAATCCACCATGGACGGTGGTGTATGGAACGCTCGTGCGCGGAAGCGTTTGCTGCATGGCATGATCGTAACCTTACTTGAGGACGATGATGATCTTGCGATCAGCCGGTAATCCACGATGCGGCTCCCTCCCCATTGCCGACATAAATAAGCTTTATCCCAAGGGAGCCAAGGTTGCCGGTTAAGGAGCCATACTTTATTCGCACCCGCCGCAAGTAACATTGCGACTCGGGACAACCCCCGTCAACCCACACAAGCTAGTGACCGAGGAGATGCTATTGCGTATGAACGTGGAGAGGAGGTGAGGAAGATGGGCAACTTGTGCTTCGTAGAAAAAATTGGTCTCGCAACGGTTGAGAACTATACAAATTGCATCAACGCCTCGCTCTCCTTCACCAAGGGAGAGGGTGTTGAATGATAATAAGAATACCAAAGACTTCGCCTTTTGCATGCGTATTCCAACCACTCCGCAGACGTGTCCGTACCGAAGGAACGTAAGGTGCCCTTGAGGATTCGATTAGGCCATTGGGATCGACCCAACCATATGAAATCGCTTTATAGGAAAGGCCGCGCTCGGTCACTTGAGGCACTATGCAAGACCGCGGTGAATTTCCTCGAGGAAAGTAAGCCCCCGGAGCAAATAGAAGATATTTTATGTTAGGTGAGGACTTTGTATGCCCGTAACCGGGATGGTGAGTATGACATCTCCGCTTACCTACTTAGAAGGTGCTCTTCTCCCTCCGTGAGGTCGCCGATTTCGTCGGCCCCGTGGAGCCTCCACATGACCAAAGACGGGCCGAGGGTGAGGACTTTACGCAACACAAGAAATTGCGACCGGCAGACTTTGTCAGGCAACGCCGTCGTAGTTGTTTAAGAGGGCGTGCCGTAACGTTTTGCCTATGTTTTGAACGGAACCCGCCGTGTACAACTGCTTTACGGTCTCTCAAGAAGAACTTGTCACCGAATAACCGCGCCGCCGAAAAATCCCAAATATTGCTTCGGCAAATTTTTTTATAGTTTAGACGTTTCCCCGCGTACACCTTATATGCTCCTATTGATCCGTTTTTACACCGTACGATGAAATGTCCCGGAAAGAGAAAGAAAATTTTGGACGTGGACGTTCATCGTATCCGGCATGTGATAAGTCGAAACTCACCTCTAGAGCTCACGAAGTTTAAGACTGCTGGCGCAAGCCATAAATATTTTAGAGGTCTCTCGGTTGTCGCCATCTTTCATTAACCATTCCCGTTTGCCAAATTCAACCCTGCCCCTCGGAAGTGGGCGGCGATGTTTATTCACGCATCCAAGACCATCCGTAGAGGAGAAGAGATAACCATTTCTAATTCGACACTCTCGTCCCCGTCGTTAAACGCCAAGCTAATCGGCGAGTGTCAGTTTCAATGCAAGTGCCGCAGATGCGAATTCGAGCTATCTCCGTCGTCACTCCCGGGCCACATAACCGTATAATTCCGAAAATTGCATGGCAAACCAATTGAGGAAATTAATGATGTAAGGTATCTTCATTTGCATACAATATTCGACGAAAGTCTTCCAAAGATGCGCAAAATTTGCAAAGCTTTTTGTAAAGGTGGAAGAGATTATTAGGAGTTCGCTTCGGCTGAAAAGGAAGAAGAAAAGAAGTGGGTTCGTGTTTCTTTGGGTCCGCCTATTTTGGCAGAATGAAGTTGAATGTGTTCTTTCTCCACAATGTTGGAGAACTCGATCCTTCGAAAAAAGGAAATCATGGAAACCATTCGTACAATCGTTCCAGTTGTTATTACTTCAACTTCCATCATGATAGCTGCTATCAAAAGAAGCTAAGCGTTCGATGATGGATGAAAATCAAGCATCTATTGCAAGAAATGTATCGTAACGTTTGGTGGAGAAGGCATCCCAGTATTTGCGATTAGTGAACATGTTTTCAATGAACTTGTCTTCATTATTCAAACCGCCATATGTTCCGCACGTCAAACCTATATTGGCAATAGATCCGATAATATTCAATGTGAAAGACATACTACAGGATGCCATTTTGAGGGTTGATTTTTTTGAAGTTGTTTGGAAGAGTTAGGAAGTTGTTATGCCTTTCTAGTAACGTAGGCGCATGTCATTTCTAGGTTTGATGTGGGAATCCAAACTAGTAGGAGTGTTTAGTCATGACCGCGTTGCTTTGGCCGGGATGGTGTTATTTGATATGGATCTTGAAAGATCAATGCCACATCAACATCTTCTAATCAAATCGTGTTCTTCATTTTCAACAACATAAAGAAGGCACTAGTAGTGTTTGATGTTTCAAGTGTTATTGTGGGATCCGGGCTTGTCTTCCCCATTTCGCCCATATGTGTCGTATGTTTTGCGTTTATCGCCGATATTTGAGCATTTTTTTGTGTTTATCTACTATCATCAATGAATGCTGTGTTTTTAATCCGTTAAGGTTAGATTCAGTTCGCATTTGTCAATTACTTTTGTAAATCTTTTATATTTACAAGGGATTTTGATAAATTATAGACAAGGTGAGATATCCGTTTATCTTCTATATTTTCAACCGTGTGAATCCTTTTGCTGGGATGAATAAAGGTTGCCACCATAATCTTTGTGCTCCACCTATTGCCCTTCCACCCTCTCAAAATTAGACACTTGGTGATTGCCGCACCCTTCCGTTGTCATCTCCTTCCCGCGCGCGCGATCGTTCGTGACCGTGCTAGTGTCGCGCCGTCCCGCCTGTTCCTACAGTGTCATTTGTTAAAATGATCCAATGGAGTATAAATTTTTTAAATAAAATATATTTTTCAATATTTCTTATATATATACCCTTATTTACTCGTACCATTTTAAATCAGAAACCGCACCGTTGTGGACCGAGACCGCCGATACATTAATCAAACAATATCAAAACATATCTACTATGGACCCACTAAACTAACCCGAGTGTATCGAAGACGTTGCTGTGTGAGAGGTATTCACCCATATTTAAGACAAGTGTATATTGTCAATAACCCTTATCAAGAATGGTAGCTATCCCATCCGCCTTGAAACAAATTGCACATTATGAGACTTTTAGAATGAAACCTACATTCTTCTACATTTACGAGAATAATAAATTCAAGGAGACAACTCTTTTTAGCGGTTGCTTTTGAATAATTTGATTTATCATTATGCCGAAGGTGTTCTCTGCGAGCTTTGTCAGATGAATAGTGCTCCCACTAACTTTCAGCAAGGTTCACCTATCGTCCTTCCACCTCTCAAAACTTGACATTCGCGTTGCTCCCACCCTCCCGCTCTTGGGGCCGTCTCGCGCGCGCGCGGCTCCTCCGTCCGTCGTCCGTGCCGCCGTCAAACATTACGATTGTTGTATTTCAATTAATTCTTCTCGCTCTAACTTCAATTCTTTACACCTAACTTTTCAAATTTGAGAAACGTATTCATTAGGCCAGCCGCATAACACGACTTCTTGAGCCCCGATAAATATTTGAGAAGGACATGGCCATTATTTCGACAAATTCTGGGTGCTTTAATTTTTCCTGTTGTTAACGTAAGTCTCTTGTACAACTTCGATGATGGTTTGGTGCCTGCAATTCACGCAATGGAACCGGTGATGTTGACTAACTGGCCGACACTTTGGGGTTTCGATCGACTAGGCTTACAATAGAATTTTAATTAAAACGCTCAATTTACACCCCTTCATTTCTCTATTTGGTTTTTTGTTCAAAAAAGAAATTGGTTAACTCCGACCAATGCATCACTAAACCGGTTTCCTATTGTGTAAGCCCTTGTCTCCCGTGAGTATGGTGTGGTTGGATGATGTATCGGTCTCGACTCCCACATTAAGTTTCGAGCATTCAAGCCTTCTTACGTATTTTTTGTACTGCAGCTTTGTTGCAGGTTGTCCCCGTAAATAATCTTCTAATACTTGTATAAAAAATTACAGAAGCGCTTGTTATTTAGTTTAGGTCAAGAAAAATTATACTTTACAGCCGTTGAGTTTTATCACTGTAGTCGGGTTTCCGGAATATGGACCGTCGGTGCTAGCAATGTTATATTTGTACCGGAATTTGAGTGATCTATCCCAATACAAGTGTATTTTCACAAGACAACTAAGCAAGTTTTATCTGTGGACAAGGTTATTACGTTAAGTTCAAAGTTTTTCTCGATTATTTCCATCTTTCTAGTAAATTGTTCTATTCCCCGTGAAATTTCTTTACTATAGATCATCTCGTTATTACCCACGTTTATTCGCTTATTTATTTATTTATTTAGTTTTTGTCGAAAATCACCAAAGTCAAGATTGTTACAAAATTATGGAGGAGTTGGTACAGATCCGTTGTGTCCCACATTCTCCTCGTACCAAGTCCCTCACGCAGCCCATCACGATAACAAAAAAATCGCCGCCGATGGAAATGTACTATAAAGGACGTTGATATATTGAAATATATAAATAATGAAAATGTAGTAATGTATAGGTTCGATTTGAATTTAGGCCAACTCCGTCCGGAGTTGCCTCTCTCCCTCCAAAAATTCAAGGAAACTAATCAACCGATAATCGACCTTCGTATGAATTTTCAATCAGATTCAAATTTAAAAGCGAGATGCAATTTTAACGCATTATCCGGGTAACAATCTCGTTGGTTGCTAACACCTCATTACAAAAAAAAAAAATCAAAATATTGTTTTCTTTTATGCTCAAAAAATTTGGCATCTCCATGCCGATAATAGTCACCAGTCGTGTGTTGTACGAAGCTCATCTCAAAGGAGGACTCCAATGCATCAAGTCGTTCCAACTCACAATTAAGTGATACAATTAAAATATTTAAAATAATCTTTAAACTCATGCGCACAACATATCAACAAAATGCTTGCCACTCTTAAGGAACAATTAAAATATTTAAAATAATCTTTAAACTGTGATACAACATATCAAAAAAAATGCTTGCCACTCTTAAGGAACATACCATGAAGCACAAGTTTATTCTTATAATTTAGAAGCATTTAAAAATTGAGGAATGTTTAAAGTATCTGCAAATTTCTGTGACTGCTTTTTGTGGCCATAGTAGTCATCCAACGTAGGTTTGTTTAACACCTTTATGAATAAGAAAAATTTAATAACGAAAAGGATCAAGAGAACACAAGATGGATTAATAAAATTAATCACATTTCTATATATTAGTTAATAATGAATAACAATTACTAATATTTTAGAGAATAATATGGATTTATTCTTATATATAATTAATGCTCAAATAAAACTACCATCTAAAAATTTGGTAACAAATCCATTTGGATGATGAGAGGAGAGTAGCTTCCGCTATGCGAATGGGTCAACCAGCGTCGATCGGGTAAGTTCACGTTTGTGCTTTTCCTCCTCGTATTACTCTCATTCGATAGGTTGGATTAAATATTTTGTTTGAACTTTCCCTATTTACTCTTGCACATATGATTCCATTTCCTACCTTCCTATTGATTCTTTCCCTCCTCTCTTGGAGACTCTGCCATGGCACGAATTCGAAGTTCGAGGTAACAGATTTTCCATTGTGGGAAATCTTCTCATGATTTCTCAAGCTTAATAGGTAATCACCGTACTTTGTTCCCCGAATTCAATTCAAATTTTTATTTTCATTTTCCACTACTCCCCCGACCATCCTCGCATTTTTCATTTTCAAATTTTTATTGTTCATTTGTTTATGCCATTACTTCCTGTTTTTACTTGGGCCCATAACCACATGAATTTGTTTCTGGCTCGGTTCTCGTGTGGAGTAACCCAAGTACTTTTCCCTTATCGACTTCTCTTCACCACGTCGCATTTTTAGAATTGTGTCTCCGTCCGAGTATTGAAACTTCCATTTAGAGTTCTACCGTAACACCGATAAGCAACAATGTGTTTCATAGATATGTCAATCTCCTTGTTCTTCGACAATCAACGAAGTTTTGTTAATATTCATCACTAAATTTCATATGCTTTAATTTAGAAGTATGACGTGTTTTCTTGTTAATTTCTTGCTTCTGAATATCTAAAAATATTTTCTAACTATTGGTTGATTTCTTCTCGCACATAGAAACTTGGGAGATGCTAATTAAAGGTAAAATCTTTCCACTCATTTTTTAACAATTTTCACGCTATTTCTTAATGAGTATATTTCGTTCGGAAGCGTTGTTAACTCGACTACTAAATGTGCTGCATAAAGCCCTTTCCTCATATAATTCACATGAAATTGAGGAAGGTCGTACGATGCTTACCGGCCTTCTTTTTTCGCATTGTTCACTGGTGTCGATGTTAAATATCTTCGCCCGTGATGTAAGGTATATAAATAGTTTGATAGAAATCGCAGAATCCCTCAATTCCCTAGATATAGAAATTAAATCAAAACCCCCAATTCAAGTATACCCATAAATGAAATCATGAAGGTGTCGTATATATAGAAAAAATTTTTGTTGAATTTTTTTTTTCGCTATCGCTTCGCCCGATGCGAGTCGCTTTTGTATTCGCCCGTGGTGTAATTCACGTCAATATATGTCTCTCAATGTATGACAATTGTGTTAAAATAACAAAACATTTCGTTGAATGGGATCCGCCATATCTATGGTATGAGATTTGTTTTTCTCGCTCGTTTATTTATTTTCTTTGATTTAGATTTGGATTGATCACATTTGAAACACCTTCAAATTTTAGATTTGCGCTTTTAAATTTTCCCCTTTCGTGGCATATATTAGATCCGATTCGATGGTACAAGTGGAAATATATTTTCATAATCCGTTATGTTTGGTCGTATAGCTATTTTTTTCCTCTAATTTTCTTTTCAAATGATTTTGGGTTTTAATATTGCCGTGCTTGGGACACAAAAGCAAGAGATATCTAATTAAGAGTTTACTCGTCTAATTTTACTCGATAAAGCTAAACCTAACGACACACAAGGCAACCTATGGTGAAGATTCTCACCAGGTATCCTTTCGAAAAGTAGTATGTTGCCATCATTAATATCTAAATTTCCCCCGTGGGAGAGTAATGCCTTAAGTGGAAGGCCAAAGCTTCTCCTCGCATGTGTGTCGCGCATTTCATCGCGGGCCCTGAGAATCATGGTTAGAGCCATTGCACGACCCTGACTAATATTTTAAATCGATGCCAATTCCATTAGTTTCCATCAGCAATTGAATGCCACATTTTGGGAATAATGAATGCCAATATCAGAATAATGATTTTAACTAGTATTTGCCCCTAAGGGTGCAAAGGCAGCACACTCAAGGAGTAGACTTAGATGAACTCTTGTGCCTATCAAGAACTTCGCCTTGGTCGTGTTTTGATTGAGATTAGCAATTAACATTTTCGAATAAATTAAATGTTAAGAATAGTGTAATATTATTTATAGTTTAAATATATAAAGAATTATTTTATTTTTAATAATTATATGTTAGCTGAATCAAAAACTCATAACATCAATTACCTTATTTTAGAAGTAATTTTATTTAATTTTAAAAACAGAATAAAAGAATTAAATACAAAAAAATAAATTAGAAATGAAAATATAAAATATATTAAATAAAAAATAAAATAAATAAACAAATAAATAAAACAAAATAAATAAATAGATAAAAATTAAATGAAAAATATAAAAATAAACTATCAAAAAATAAAATCAAATCAAAATCAATATATAATCGGTCCATATCCATTATGCATATTTGGTCACATTTCAATATGTATATCTATGTTCAATTGATTTCAGACCATGTGGAATTCCAATCAAAAAATTAACATTTCTAGACAAAATTCGATATTATATTGTTTTTACATCAAATAAAAATACCTTTGTAGAACTAAAATTAAACTCTATATAAGATTTCAAGCAATAAGCTTGTCTTTTATCCGTTGGTATACTTCCACAAATATGCAGAATAGTGACTCCAATAGTTGATTATATGAAATATTCAAATAAATATTTAATTAATTATGATATTTTTAATATTAATGATGGTTCAAATAAATTTAAAATTATTAAAAAATTTATTAAACAAAATTGTTTAGATTTCTATTAAAAATTTTATTAAACAAAGTTGTTTAAATTTCTATTGATATTAAAACTTAGATAGAAAAAATATTAGCTAAGAAAAAAAGTTGGTAAAGAAATTATTAAAAAATAAATATCCAAATAAATAAATCATCTTTTAAATACAACATAATAATTCATTGAAAAAACATAAATGGCATAACTACATAAATTAGAAAATTAAAAATTATGCTATATTAAAAGTTTCAAAAGATTTTAAACTTTAAATTTAAGATTTTAAACTTAAAAAATTTAAAATTTAAAATTTTGTTCTAATAAAAGTTTTAAAAAATCATAAACTTACAAAATTGTAAAATTATCTATATAATAAAACAAATTTCTCCAAAACATTATTTAAAATAATAAATAATGGTTTCAAAATAATAACATTCTTTATTTCATGATATACAGAATTAAAATAATAATATTGATTAATTATATTGTTATTTTTAAATAAATAAAAAAATTTCATAAATTTTACTATTACCATCATTATTGCATACACATGATGCACTTGAATACAAACATTTATTTTAATTTCAGAGACATAATTAATTAAGTCGGTTGCAACCCTATTATACTTTGCTGGGATGAACAAAGGTTCTGGCCTGGCCTCTGTGTTCCACTCATCGTCTACCCTCTCAAAATTCGACACTTGGCTGTCAGCCGTACCCTTCCGGGTCGTCATCTCCTTCCCCGCGCGCGTCAGGTCCTTCCTCGCGTCCGTGCCGGTGTTGCGTCGTCCCGCTTTTGGCGTTCTCGCGTCATTTGTTAAAATGATAAAGTGCGTTTTTAAGCCAGAGGCATTATCTTTGTTGAATGAGGTGACCAATGGGGTGGACCAAATACTGTTCACCTTTATCCAATCATCAAAACGTTTACCAATCGTTTTTTTGTCCAGTTAAAAATTGACACATGTAACCACTGGATTCGTCCACCGAGTTCATCCTACGAGAACCCTGCAGCGAGACGTGATGTGAGTGCGTGTGGGGTATTGGCGTACAGAAAGTGCGGAAGAGACCTACGTCCTGTCCGTATCATCCATTATTTTCGGATTATTGGGAAAAACACGTAGCGGTGGGGCGAAATAATTGATGGGGAAAACCGTGGAACGTGGACAAAGAGTCAAAACGGACTCACACGGACATGTGTTTAACAAAATTATATAAAACCAACCTGCATTGCTTTTTCAGGGCAGTAAGTTAACGTGTTGACTAAGGAAAAGGGAAGGGGATGGAAAGTTGGACTGTTATGAAATCTGGAATAGCACGGCTCTGGGCGCCGGAGCTTGATAAGCTGGTGGATATCGGTGACCTGTGCTTCAATCCTGTGAGGGTTCACAGGTTTCCATCGATTCATTTTTATTTTTTTACATGTTACATTGATTCCAGATAATCTGTGGTCTGATCCACTGAATTTCCAAAAACGGAAATATGGTGTGCGTCTTGATTTATTGATTAGCATACGATATCGAATAGATTAGAATTCTTGGGAGTACTAGTATTGGCACGGTTGCAGGTTCTCCATTGTCCCTTAATCGCCAAGTGACAATCCTCCACGGCAGAGTTTCATGCTGCACTCTCCCGATGGGGCAAAGTAGTAAGCTATTATACATAATTCTAGCTCTCTCCATCATCATTACTTTTCAAGCACATATTTGCAACGTACAACGCAGCACGGAAACGTTAACTATACAATAGGCAGTAAGTTTGAGAGCAATCTGAATAGAGTCTTGAATAATCTCGTGCGAGACACGTCCCAAACTGGGTTTACTATTTCTGAGTCTGGACAAAGTCCCGACCAAGTAGCAGGCCTCCTTCAATGTAGAGGAGACGCAACAGCCGAAAATGCTACAGTTGTTCGCAACAAGCAAGTACTACTCTTCGACAAGCTCTGTGGGAATGCCACTCGGCGGTTTAATTTGGCTTGATGACTGCTTCTTACGTTATGAAAATCACAGTTTCTTCGGACAACTGGATACGGCTTGATACATATTATCTTTTGAATATGAATAGTGTTCCTGATACTGGTGTCTTTAAGACGGCTCTCGGCAAGCTACTCATCAATTTGTCAACTGAGTGGCATTTAGATCTAAATTATATGCTTCAGGAACAATTACAGACTCGTTGTCTCGAAAGATTTATGGCCTGCTCCAGTGCTGGAGAGATATATCCAGTTACTACTGCACAACATGTCTCTCAAATACAATCGATTCTATTCTCGCAAATTATGCTGGGAGGCAAGGAGTTCAGGGTCGAACGGCAAACTGCATAGTTCATTAAGGAACAAATCCTTTCTTCAATTCGACTGCAGACACACCCTGCTGAAGCGCCAGCGCCTGTTAATAACCCGGTGGATATCACACCATCGAGGAACAGTACGCAGAACAAGAAATCGTCAAACAAATTACCCTTGATTTAGGTGTTGCTGGCAGTTGCTTTCAAAGCTGTTTTTATGTTTGCTTGCAATTGGAAGAAGAATGAAGTTCGTCAAATTTTCAAGGCCAACGAAGGTATTGCATCAAACTATTTTTGCTGGCTCGTGGGTTGGCTACCTAATTACATGCACCTCCAAGGAAACTTGCAGCAGTGCATGCTATCAGATTTGGGTTTAATTTGATTTATTTTAGTAAGTGGGTATTTTTATATTAATTGTAGATTTTGAGAATATTTTGGTCAAGAAAATTAAAATATTCTAGATGTCTGACTTTCAGATTTTTAGATTTTGAAATATTTGAAGAATCTGTAACAACTCTCAAATTTTTAGATTTTAAGATGTTTCAAGAATCTGCAATTTTTAGATTTTGAGATATTTCAAGAATCGGCAATAGACATAAATTGAAACATAACCGAATATTAGCGGGTTGGACACCCTTTTGAATGAGATATTTCAGGACCGTAATGGACATAACTAAACATAAACTAAAGGAGTATTAGCTGGTTTAATTTGATTTATTTTAGTAAGTGGATATTTTTATATTAATTGTAGATTTTGGGAATATTTTGGTCAAGAAAATTGCATTATTCTAGATGTCTCTTCTCTTGACTTTCAGATTTTTAGATTTTGAAATATTTGAAGAATCTGTAACAACCTCAAATTTTTTTGTATTTTTAGATGTTTCAAGAATCTGCAATTTTTAGATTTTGAGATATTTCAAGAATCAGCAATAGACATAAATTGAAACACAACTCTACATATAACACACCTTTGAATGAGATATTTCAGGAATCTGCAATGGACATAACCAAACATAAACTAAAGGAGTATTAGCTGGTTTAATTTTGATTTATTTTAGTAAGTGGTTATTTTTATACACTGTGATTTTAATATTTTATTTTAAGAAATCAGCACTATTCTAGATGTCTCTTCTCTTGACTTTCAGATTTTTAGATTTTGAAATATTTGAAGAATCTGTAAATAACCTTTCAAATTTTTAGATTTTGTGATGTTTCAAGAAAATCTGCAATTTTTAGATTTTGAGATATTTCAAGAATCAGCAATAGACATAAATTGAAACATAAACTCGAATATTAGCGGGTTGGACACCCTTTTGAATGAGATATTTCAGAAATTCAAAAGGGATATAAATTCAAACATAAACCAAAGGAGTTTAAACATAAACTCGAATATTAGCGGGTTGACAATTCTCGAATGAGATATTTCAGGAATCTGCAATGGACATAAATTCAAACATAAACTAAAGAAGTATTAGCTGGTTGGGCACCATTTTAACAAACTTTTAGATTTAGTCCACAGTAACTTACAAAGACGCACACACAGACAATTGAAGGACTGCCCAAGTTCTTATGGGCTGACGCAAAATGCATGTCTCTTATCCAGCTTCCAAAATATGATGGGATGGATCATCACGATGGCACTACGTTACAATACAATAGCCATTAAGGGCTTTCTGCTCTGTTAAATTAGTATTAATCGCTTATTTGCTGAACACTATTGAAACTCTACGAAATGATAGCAACAACCAAAATTGTGCTTTCATTGTGCAGTTGATCGAGAAATTGAGAAAAGAGACGAATGAGGCATGATCGGCAAACGAAGTCAGCAATGGAAGCATTGATAATTGCTACGGAAAATTTTCATGAAAATAACAAGCTTGGGGAAGGTGGATTTGGTGCTGTATACAAGGTACCATACGCTAAGAAAGTTTCTGCTAGTTTATAGAAATTGCAGGCCGTTCTCGCCACAACCTAGTCATAATCACCATACTGATATTTTTGTCTAAATGTCTCAGGGAACTACAGTGATGGAAAAGAAATAGCCGTGAAGAAGCTCTCCTTAAGGTCTCTGCAAGAAAGCAAGAATTTCTTAAAATGAAGTTCAGCTTGTCGCTAATATTCAACATCGAAACTGTGAACCTCCACTGGCTGTTGTGCCGAGGGATCAGAAAGATTGTTGGTTTATGAGTATTTACCGAATAACAGCCTCGATAAAACACTATTCAGTAAGTTATTTCCACTTTTACTTTGTATGTTGATAAACGCAGTATTAATTTTAGTTGGGTCATGATAATTAGTTATTTTCTTTTACTTGCATCCAATGGATACAGATCCAAACAAACGCAACCAGCTTGACTGGCAGAAGCGCTACAAGATTATATTTGGAGTAGCTCGTGGGCTTCTATATCTGCACGAGGATTCTCAGCTGCGCATTATTCATCGGGATATTAAAGCAAGCAATATTTTGTTGGACGAGGAACTGAATCCTAAGATAGCAGATTTCGGCCTAGCAAGACTTTTTCGTGAAGATGAGAGTCACGTCAGCACAGGAGTTGCTGGAACTTAGTAAGATCTCAAAACAGTAATCATCACTCTCACACACTGTCAGTAGGGATGCATATCATGCTGATTTGATTTCAAGAGGATCGACAATATTGTAATTTCACTCATGACTATTTTTCATTTGGGGATTTGCGCCCTTGTGGTTTATGTTTTAATTTTCTCAGTTCCAGAACTAGCTGGCTTTCATTCACAAGTAATTTTCAGTTTGTTGTTCCTCAATTTTCCATTTCTATATAATCACGACAATGTAATTTGTACACGCAGCGGGTATATGGATACTCTGCAGGGGCAATTATCTGCAAAAGCTGATGTTTATAGCTTTGGAGTTCTTCTCCTGGAACTTATCACGGGGAGAAAGAACGCGGATTATAGTTTGTCTTAAGATGGGTAAGATACTATAGTAATGTTATTATTGTATTTTCCAGCTAAGAATATCTACGTTATACAAGCTATGCTATATAGTTCGATATATAAATTGTTTTATTGCAGCATGAGTTTAGGGATTTCACTGTTGATCTATATTGATATGAATTTCCGTACTCGTCCACTATAAAATTAAATTGAGGCCGATCTTATGGATCTGATCTCCATTGTGTATATATTGAATATCAAAATGACAATTCCTTGTGATTATGCAGGCCTGGAGCTTATATAAACAAGGAAATATTGTGCAGATGATTGATCCTTCGATAATTGAAAGATGTGATGAGGGGCAAGCGTGCAGATGCATCCATGTTGGTCTTTTGTGTACGCAAGCCGATCCATCACTTCGTCCACCAATCTGTACATATCTTTGATGCTTTCATCTGCTTCCGTGACCTTACCAAATCCCACAAAGCCTGCTTGTGTGAACTCTAATGTTTCCAAAACTAACGAATCTGGGTCTGCGTTGTCACATGCATCTGCTGCGACCACATCATCTGTATCAGCCGTTTCATCTCAGTTTCTTAATAGCCGGATACGGGTAATTTGTAATTTGTCTTCAGACTTGTCACCCAGGTGATACGGGTAATTTGTCTTCCTTCCCATGATTCATGTTCTTACATATTTCTAAAGGAGCAGTTTTTAGTGCGATTTTTTTGAAGGCTTTTACGGTGATTTTTTATGATGTAATTTTTCTAAATTTTGGCAGGAATTTATTGAAAAGAGAAGTTTGATTGCTAACTTTGCACAATGAAAGTGTCTAGAGGTTTTTGAGGATACTAAATCCATATATAAAGTCAAAAAACCACCAATATGAATAACAAAAACCAAGATTTTACTTTAAAATTTTTAGACACCTGAAATTTCAAAAAGTCAAGACAACTCCATTTCTAAATGCAACACATGTTGTTCTCAAACATTTCGGCGCCGAGAGTTTGACACATTCTATGGTTAAAGATTTAAATTTGAATTCAAAGTTAGTGGAGTACCAGTGCGGCTACATGTTAATGAGATACATCTATACAAATATATTGCTCAGTGCAGTGCCTTCAAATTTAGCGGAGTACCGAGTGCGGGTATTTGTAATGAGATACATTTACACAAATATATCGTATGAAGAGGCTTGATTAAGTTTGGATGGATTATTTTTGTTTCGTTATTTTATTTGTTTTCTAAAAATGGTTTTCGATTCGCATTCATTTTCTGCTATTCGAAACTGAGGTTTATGATGGTTTAATTTTTCTGAGAAATTTGAAACTGAGGTGGAGTAAAGACTCGGTGTAAGTTACTTTTTAATGAGTGGTTTTATTTGAGAATATATTTTTGATATGAAATTTTGGAATAAATTAAACTTATTTTAGAATTTTAGTTTTATATATTGTTAAATAAAATTGAATATTTAAATATTTAGTATTAGGAAGAATTGAGATAAATAATAATTGTTTTGTTGTTATTTATGGTAAATAATAGTCATCATTTATAATCATATGTTTTATATTATTAATTTGACTATTTGAAATTTAAGAAGCATTTTTTATAATTTGGAAAGTGTTATAACTTAAGATATTGTTATCGAGGTCATGTTCTGTCCCTCTGTTTTATAATATTAATGGTTTGTTTTTTCAAAATCATATTTTTCTAATTGGTTTTTAACCAAATTCATTATACACATTTCACATGATTATTATATATTCATTATGTAGCCTTAACATGATACATGATTATTGGTATAAATTTAATATTTTTAATATTGTTTTTTAAATTTAATACATTGAATCATTATTAATTGAATTATCACTAAAATAAAATTATTTTATTTTATTATTTTAAAAGAGAATTTTAGAAATAAGAATTTTCTATATTCTTAGTGTTATATTTTTTTATAAAAATTTTAAATAGTAATTACACAATATATTGTAAAGGAAATGCAATAAGGTAATGGTGTGGGAAAAAGTACCATTAAACTATTACTCTTCCATGATGACAGTGAAGGTGTCACCTGCTAGCGAAAATCATGGATATGGTTGATACTAAAAACCAATTCAACAATTTCAAACATTACAAAAGCATGCAAAATATTAAGAACTTTGTTTCTTTGTTGTATATGTCAAATAAAAAAAAAGGGTGAAATACAAAAGATGAGTAAATTAAAACTAAAATGCATATGTGCCAACAATATCCTAATTTGCACCATGTCATCCTACAAGTAGAATCTGAGTGTTTTACAATATTTCGTTTTCAATCCTTAATTGAGAGTAAAGTCAACATTAGCAAATTCAATTTCTTATAACATATGATAGATTTTAACAGTAAAAGCCAAAATCAATTATCCTAAATTAAAGAACTCATTTTTTTTTAAAATGACTTTCAATATCTCAAATTCCATTGACATGGTCGGAGACCACTATTCCTAAAGAGGAAAACATATATATTTTTTGTAAGATAACAAAAAAATACCCTAGCCACTATTCCTAAAGACAAAAACATATATTTTTTGTAAGATAACAAAAAAATACCCTAGTCGAGGTTGAGCATTGAGACTGATTGTTGGATCGCTTTGATGGTGCCATCACTTGAATGGTAATTTCCATTGGCGTAGTCACAAATGGACCCAACGGTCTGAAATATAATATTCATCATTTCCAAATTAAAAGAAAAACATATAACTCAATATAAACAAAACAAGTTACTTTCATATATATATAAATAGGGTCGATTATTATATATTCATTCAAAAAAAGGAGAGAGGCTAGCGCCTTAGTACAATGCTTTTAACTAGATCAAGAGGGGAACCGAAGAAAAACTCTTAGATCTGTGTTTTCCTCCTTTTACATGAAACTAAAAAACACTTGTTTTAATACCTACTACATTTAACTTGTAGATTTTGACATATTGTTGTAGTAGAAGAATACATTTATTGTTCATTGTTCACTATGATGAGAAAAAAAACACTAGAGAGAAAAGAAGTCATGGGGTCTGGGGCGGAGGTGGGTCTGTCTACTCCTTCTGCTCTTTATTTGTGGATTTTTACTCTTTCTATTGATGCATGATGAATTGATTGTTGGAGCTTGAACTCTCAGGAAAAAAATAAAGAAATAAAAAAATTCGACCATGTCTCGCAGAGAGTGCAGGGCTTGTTCGATATGGGAGAAACATTAGAAAATTTTGTCAAGAGAATATCTGAGGGTGGTACATTGATGATATAAGAACCCCAACTCTAAGGAGAAACACTCCTTCCACTAATTATGCAGAGATTTGACCTATTCCAGTTCTTCTTTGAGGGAGCTACAATGGGGACAAACATGAATCGAAGCCATTGGATGAAGCGAGGAGAGGCCAGGGGGGTGAACTGAGATTTATCGAGATTTTGATGGAATTGAGTGTAATGGGGCTGCAGACTGAGAAGGAAGAGCACAACACTGCCACTGAAAATGAACCGAAACAGAGACAAAAAGCACCATAGGGCAGAGAGAATGAATAAAAAGATAAGGAAAGAGACTGAGAGGGAGGTTGCACGCTCGAGGAGAGAATGGGCTCAAAGATCTGCAATGAGGTGAATTTATGGAAGGGAGAGAGAAAGACATAGTCACGAGAATTCTATGAAGATTCAAGTGAAAAATTGTGATCTGAGTAAATTGCAAAGGAGAAGATTTCGAGAAGATACTCCTATCCGCTCAGAAGTTAGAGCTTTGACCGATAAGGATATGCTGAGGGTTTATGAAGGGTCTATCGTCAGAGTGGGAAGGAAAATTTTTGGAAATTATTATGACTTGAGCTCTTTCTTGCATGTGATCAAATGAGAAATTAAGGAATATACTTGATAAAAATCTCCTCGTTGATCCTGGCCTCTCTTTGGGATCTACAACATGCATCGTTTTCCAATTCGTCCACCCTGCCATTCTTTTCTCTCAAGACATGATAATAGGAGACTATTTTCCCAAGATCATCAATTTTGGGAATCATATTTTTTATCATATGATGAATGAGGATGGAAAAATCTCCAATTATTATCGTATTTTTGAAATTTCACTCACAAAGGATTTGAGCACCTAGAGGGAAGCCATAGCCCTCATAATTTTGTTAGATTTACTACGTAACTCCCACTCAAATGACACTGATTCTGATCCCAGATGATCGATAATGAAATTTCCAGCGCTAGCTCAATCGAGATTCGATTTAGAGGCACCATCAAATAAGAGGCAGGTCCACTTGCGAGATTTTAACCAATCCCTGAAAGCCTGATCTTTCGGATGCACCTTCCAATTAACTTAACTAAGAATATTTCTCATGGGTAGAAAAACAATGCAGGGTGATATATCCAAGACTAATTTGAACCAATGACTCTTCATTTTCTAATAGCTTGATATATATTTTATTGTTACCTTTGGAGAAAATGGTTTCCATGGAAAGACTCCAAGTTTTGGCCAAGGATTTCCTAGTTTCAGGTTTTTTGTCTTGAAATATATATTTGTTCGTTGCTAACCAGAGTTTCCAACATAAAAAAAAAGTAGGGAGGCTAGTCCAGAAGCATTTCAACATGATTTTTTTTTCAAGGAATAAGGATAATTGTGTTTCCAATTGACAATGAATTCAAATTTTCTAAGAGTGGAATTTAATAGGACTTGGAGAGGACTTACCAAGGTTTGCCAACAATTATTTGATAATTCACATGAAATGAAAATATGATGAATGTTTTCCTTAACTTAAAAAAAAAGGGGCAGATTGAAGGGACATGGATGCCTCGTTTTCTGAGATTGCCAACTGTGAGAATATTCCCCTTGAGCATTGTCCATATGAAAACTTTTATTTTGGGAAGACTTTCAAATTTCCAAACAATTTTCCAAAGGGGCCATATGGGCTGCTGCTCAAGAACATCTTGGAGTTTTCCATATCTAGATTTGATTGAGTAATCCCTTTTAGATGGGTTCCATTTGAAACTTTCTTGATGCCTAAAACTCTTAGTACGATATTTCTTGGAAGGTGTAGCAAAAATATCTTATTTAGGTCACGAGTGACTAGTGACCCTAACAAAAATTGTGGTTACTTATACTTCAAATATGTAACAAATATGTGAGAAAAACCCACAGAAAAATAGATGTATGCAAATATAAAAGAACAAACTACAGAAATGAATATGATGTAATAAACCAATAATGGAAAAAATTTGAAAGAAAAATAATTTATTAATGACACTTGGCGAAGGAGATTTACAAAAGGTCGTAAGTCCTCCTTAGTGGGATGGGTCCTTTGATGTCCGTGTTGCTTCAGTATTCAGATCTTCCTGGCTCAAATGTATGAAAACCCAAACAATATGTAGAACTCAAAATGGGAGCTTAAAAGGCATGAGATGCTAATGGTGACGATGATAATGATCATGGTGAGAAATGAATGAAAACCCCTCTTATTTATAGTAAAGTATTGATTTTATCTTGAAGATTGAGAATAATAAAATATTATTGACCAAAATCTAGATCTAACCGCTTGGAATACTTTATTATATTTTTGGAGAGGGAAAAGATATTTAAAATGGTTAAATATATTTATTTCTAAATAATTTACCAATACAATTATTTATTAATTATTTCCTGAATAATAAGAAAGGTGTGAAATGGAATAATTATTAAATAAATATTTAATATTTATTCCAAGGATGGAGTTAAGGAAAAATAAATAAATTATGATTTATTTAATTATTCCTAGGTGATTTGGTCAAATGTGACAAGGAATAATAATCAAACAATGATTTAATAATTATTCCTAGAGAAAATTAAATAAATAATGGTTTATTTAATTATTCTTATGGGTTTTAATCGAAAATAACTTGTTAGATCGAAGACTTTTGTGATCCATATTGTAGATAAATGTCTTTCGGATTAATCACATCTTTAAGATTTGGTCATAATAAAAATGGTTTGTTATATTATTTCTTATATTGAAAGTGATTTTACCATGGTAAAATTAAATTCACATGATATATTTTGATCCACCTAGTTAGAAATGAATAGGTGATCATTTTTTGGTGATAAAAAAAAAAAATATGGGTCGCTCCCTTGAGATGGTGGAGGAGGAGGTTCCTTTGATGGAGAAGCTCAGGGGGGACTACAGGAATATTCCATCCATCCCATATATTTTCATGTTTATTCCATGATGATATTTGATCCAATTTTAAAATGCCTTTATTTTGAAGCGAGAACTTGAGATGTTGAATGTCCTGTAAGGAAGAGAGATAAGGCTTACCTATAATTCTATCTTGCCATGTGTTTATTTCTTTTCCTCCTCGAGGGATTCTAGAAGAATTTTCTTATATAAGGGGCAAAGCTTTTTTGCATAGCTTCCAAATTTTCAAACATGGTCTATTAGGAATCTGGGAGGTGAGGAGCTCATGCCGTGAAGTGTTGATGTATGCATGTTATAAAACTTGCTTCCACCATGAAGCTTCTCCTGTTATTAGCCTCCATATGATTTTTGCTCCCAAAGCTGAGTTCATCAAACCTAGATGTTGGATGGATATTCGTCCTTTGTCACAAGTAATTTTTACTTGATTCCAGCTTACTAAACTGATTTATTTTGTCTTTGTTTTACCTCCCTCCCTGCCAGTGGAACTTCCTAATGATTAACTCAGTTTGCTTTTGGATTTGAGTTGAAGCTTGTAAAATTGTGTATTGCTATAAGGGAGGGAAGAGATAATTGACTTAATCAAAGTTATCCTTAGAGCCAAATTAAGCCATTACGTTCCTCAGTCCTACATTTCCTCTTCATTTTGTCTATAGATTCTATCCATACCTTAGCTTTGATAAGACAATTTGAAATTGGCATTCCTAAATGCTTGAAATACGACCAATTTGATTTGAAAGGAATGCCAAAGATTTAAGAAATGTGATGAAGGGTTTCTGGAAGTTGAATATAAAAAAATATTAAGAACATTTCAGTACATATCAAGTCATAATATATGAAGTTGAATTGAGAAAATCAAAACATAGTCTTACCTAACTCCTCGTATAGGAAAAAAACACTAGTGGAGGAAGAGGCAAGTCTTTTTTCTGCATGAATTACATGAAATCTAAGTGACAAATGGATGAGGTTGTTTAAAAATTCAATGGAAACACAAATTACATTCCACACTAAGGAAAAAAAAGGGACAAGTATAGACAAAAACACTAAAGGAGGAAGAGGTAAAGTTGCTTTTTCGTGTGAATTACATGAACTCTAAGTGAAAAATGGCTGGCATTGTTTAAAAATTCACTAAAATCACATATTACATTCCATACTAAGGAACATAAAGGGACAACATCAAGGAAAATTTTGTTTCTTTCATCTTGAGAATCCCCACGCAAGCAAGAGAGGGTCACTATACTAAGAAACTTCTAAACTACGCCATTGTGAATTTGTCTCTCTGCTTCTTTTCAACCTTTCTTCTGTTTAAAGGTGGCTTGTAACATCAGTGCTAATGCATGAGGAAGATGTCCACTAATATTGAGGAGAACACTTTCATATCATTCATTCTCACTTTGCTAGACAATTTCAGGGGACATTCATTCATCCCCAGCCAACGTACTCAACTAGTCCTCTCGAGAAAACCAATCTAGTGAGGAAGAGGCTCCCAGCCTCTGAGAAAGAGCCTATATGCCAGGACTTCATCCTCTGGGAAACAATGACATCATATCTCCTACTCTCTTTCCCTCCCATTATTACCCTCTCATTTATCTATGTATTCTACCCTTCAATGATTTTGGCTCATTATCTTCCTGCCTCACACATTCTCTGTCACTCAATTAATCATTATTTATCTCGGTATTTTCATATTCCCCACTGTCATTCCCTCAATCCCTATCATCCACCACTTCCCTCTCTTCCCCCTACTCTTTATCCCCAAGTATATATCTTTCACTACCTATAACACCTTTTTCACTCACTTCCCAACTACCTTTTCCTCTCTCCTTGCCCCCCTCTCTCTCCCTCTCACTCACACACACACAAACAAACCCCACTAATTTACAATCATCTCTTTCCCATTTCTCACTCTATCTCTCTAGCCCTCTTTCTCTATCCAACTTCTAGACTCTACATTCATTTAAAATTTTAAACTTTTACTTCTAAATAATAATTTGTAACAACATAGATAATTATTTTTAATTAAAATTTAAAATTGATTTAATTCAAAATACAAAAAAATATTCTTAATCATCTATGTTTCATGTCTCACAATTTTAATCGATATAAAAAACATTAAATAATAAACCATAATTATGAATAGCTAACTACGAGGAAATAATAATAAGGAATAGTTAACTACTCAGAAATGATTTTAGGGATGATTTGTAACAAATGGGTCTTGGCAAGATTCAGAGAGAAGAATTTGAGGCGAAACATAAGTTCTATAGTGATACAAACATGGAACCATGGCTATTGTATATTAATAATAATTCACTGTTCACTTTTTTTCAACTAATTATCTAAACTATATTACATGGATTTGTGTATTTAAAAAATATTAGTTATTCTATTCAATTTTACATAGAATTCATTTTAACACTGGAGGCTTCGGAATATTTACTTTTTGAGAGATACCTAAAATACAGATTTATTTTCAGGAGGAGGATGAGCGAATAAGGTTGGGATATTGAAAAACAAATTAAAAATACAAGACTTAAAAAATGAAAATAGAGGCACACAAATTTTGAAATAGACACAATATAAATGATTATTGCCTCTATTTTGTTTTTTATATTGTGAATTTAGGAGAAATTCATACCACTTCAGAAATTTTCAAGTGGTTGCTCTCCATTTTTTTTATATTCGTTGGTTGAGATCATAGTCAGATCTCCTACTGGTGTTTTCCATTGTTGTTGGAAAGGCCGAAGCCCCAAGTGTGAAGACCTGTATCACTGCAAGATGTAGTCACTTCTACGAATTAGTGATTTCCAGAATTTTTTTAAGGATCAAGGTTGTGCGTGCATTGCCTACAGTTTGATATAAGGTAGCGACAAAGTCATAGGTGAAAGGACGAACCCTTTTGTACCCTATATTGCCTCCACCATCCCTCCTACTACTCATTATTTGCCTATGAGACATGAACACATCTACATGGGAAGAATAAGGAAAAACACTGAAAAACCCTCTGCTTATAAATCAAGTAGAAGGACAAGACACAAAACCCTGAGTTCCTCACTTGAAGAGTACTAAATCGCCGCCCAATTGCTACACTACATAAGCAAATTCCAGAAAATTCTTGAGCTCACCACAACAAAAAAAACTTGACACAACCCAAAAAAAAGAAGCAAGGAAAATTCCTTATACATAGAATTAACGGAGATAAGCTATGACAATGCCCTCAGAACCCTTAATGCCACCAACAAACATTGCACTCTGTTAGAATTTTCTGGGTAATTCCTGAACCTTTTAAACAACACAGAACTTCAAATAAAAATGAAATTCAAACAGACACAGAGATGAAATACAAATTCTATTTCATAAAACAAACTGCTGTTACAAAATAAAAACTCTTCAGAACTCTGGTGTTCTGGCTTCACTACAGAAATCACTTGGTTGTTACACACACAACGCTTCTAAATTCCTCTCTGTCACTCTGATATGCACAACACAATTCTCTTACTCTATTTCACTATTTTCAGCCTTCGGGAAATAATAAAACATTACACAGCACTTCTGTCTGTCTATTACAATGTACAACTATTCTACTTCAATGCTCACGGCATTCCCTTTTATATGAAACATTACATAATATATATATTATAAATATCATATATTTATAATATATATTCACCAAAGTAAAAACCTTAACTTACTACTGTAATAAAACATTAACCGAGCGTAAAAAGTTAAAACATCATACATTGTCGTGAATAAAACAATTTTAAATCAAAATACTTTTACATAAGGTTCAAACCTTATTTCCCTTTCATTATTTTCATTTATGTATTTCGGGGGCTTCGTGAAAGACTTTCACGTGAGCTCTCATACTCCCCCGAAATCCTTTGTGAGTGGTGAAAGGTGGGCCCAGCTGAGGATGACATCAGCTTTCCACGGGTCTCCACTCCTCCAGCTGCTTGGGCTCTGCTAACCCCGTCGGAAAGGCTTGCCACCTCAACTCTGCTGTATTAAATATGTTTGGTGGGATTTTAATGTGGTTGTTGCTGCAAATAGGATGGAGCTCTTCCACCGCCTTCAACTTGCTATCAACAATTACTCTGCCATTCTGCTGTATCTACATTCCCTTCTCAATTAATTCTGTCGTTTGCTGAGTTATGTGGGCAGTTGGAATTAATTTCCAACACTCCCCCTTAATTTGAACTGCTGGGTTTTCCTGCATACCCAGGCATTTTCTGAAATAATTAAAACTGTTCTGTGTTAATGGTTTTGTGAGGATATCAGCAAATTGATCCTCTGTTCTGCAGTTCTACAAAACAATTTCACCATTGTTAACCAATTCACGTATGAAGTGAAACTTGGTGTCTATGTGCTTTGTTCTTTTATGAAAAACATAATTTTTAGATAAAGCTATCACCGAGCTATTATCACAATAAATGGTTGTGCCCTGTTCTTGTTCATGACAAAAATCTCTGAGAACTCTTCTCAGCCATACTGCTTGGCATGCTGTTGCTGTTGCTGCCACATATTCTGCTTCTGCTGTAGATAAAGCAACTATCGGTTGCTTCTTGGAAGCCCATGAAATTGCTCTCGATCCCAAAAGAAACACATATCCTGATGTGCTCTTCCTATCATCAACACTTCCAACCCAATCACTGTCAGTGTAACCTGTCAACACGAAAATTTCAGAAGAGGAGTATAAAATACCATACCCCTTCGTTCCATTCACATACCTTAGAATCCTCTTGGCTGCCTGCCAATGAGTTTCTTTCGGTCTTTCCATGAATCTAGAGATTAAGCTAACAACGTGCATAATGTCCGGCCTAGTTGCAGTCAAATACATAAGGCTGCCAACTATGCTTTTATACAATCTTGGATCAAAATCCTTGCTGTTATTTTCTTTACTCAATTTCGACCCCATGAATGTTGGAGTCACAGCTGCCTTGCTGTTTTGCATGTTGAACCTTTTCAACACTTCATCAACATATTTTTCTTGGGAAATGAAAATACCATTTTTACTTTGGTCTACTTCAATTCCAAGAAAATATCTTAAGAAACCCAAGTCAGTCATTTCAAATTAATTTTTCATGACTGCTTTAAAATCAACAATGAGAGAAGCATCATTGCCAGTAAAAATTAAATCATCCACATATAAAACAACAATAAGAATTTTACCGTCATTTTCCTTTATGTAGAGTGTGGGTTCTCATTCACACTTCTCAAACCCATTCTCAATCAGGTAAGCATCTATCTTGATGTACCATGCTCTTGGAGCTTGCTTCAGCCCATAAAGAGCTATCTTCAGTTTGCATACTTTATGCTCTTGGCCTTCAACTTCATAGCCTGGAGGTTGTTCAACATAAACCTCTTCTTTCAACACTCCATTCAGGAATGCAGATTTAACATCCATCTGATAAATCTTCCATTTGTGTTGTGCTGCAATAGACAACATACTTCTCACTGTTTCCATCCTTGCAACCAGTGCAAAGGTTTCATCATAGTCTCTGCCTTGTTGCTTCTTGTAGCCTTTGACAACAAGTCTTGATTTATGCCTTTCGATCTTACCTTCAGCATTGCTTTTGGTCTTATAGACCCACTTAACTCCAATGACTTCTTTGCCTTTAGGGAGATCCACTAACTCCCATGTCTTACTTTTCTCAATTGCACCAATTTCTTCATTCATTGCTTCAATCCATTTATCTTCATTTACAACATCTTCGAAATGAATTGGGTCATCAACATGACAATATAAAGCGAATAAAGAATTCAGACTGATATTGTTACTTACCTCTCCTTGTTCATAAATCTCATTCAGATTTATGAGTCTTGGTCTTCTTGGTGTGCTTGGATTTCCATTCGAACTTGAGGGCGTTTCAGATCCCTGCGGTGTGCTTGGAGAAGCACTTCCTTGACTTCTCAAGGCTGTTCGAATTCCAGCTTGTGGTGTGGTTTGTTGTGCTTGCGGTGGTGGAGGAGGAGCCACCGAAGAAGAATTATTAGCGGTTGTTCCTTCTTCTTCTTCTTCGTGAGACAGAGTTGTCTTCACGTTCACAGTATTTTCTAGACTTCCATCCCAAGCTTCTTCTTCAATGAACTGCACATCTCTGCTTACTATCAATTTCTTGGTGGATGGATTATAGAGTTTTTATGCTTTTGACTCATCACAGTAGCCAATAAAGACACACTTCTCCCCCTTACTATCAAGCTTCTTCCTTAGCTGATCCGGTACATGTGCATATGCTACACAGCCGAATATTGTCATGTGAGTGACGGTTTGATTTCGTCCACTCCATGCTTCTTTTGGTATTTTGTTCATGACAACTTTAGTTGGGCATCTGTTCAAGATGTAAACTGTGCAAGTGACAGCTTCAGCCCAATACTCATGCGGCAAGTGTTTTGCCTTCAGCATTCTTCTGACCATATCCAAAATGGTCCTATTCTTCCTTTTTGCAACATAGTTTTGCTGAGGTGTATACCTCACAGTAAATTTCTTTTATATGCCATTCTCTCTGCAAAATCGCAGAAAGTCTTTGGAGATGTACTCTCCACCTCTGTCTGTTCTGAGCACTTTGATATAATGCCCACACTGCTTCTCAACAAGAGTTTTGAAGTGGCAGAATTTCTCAAACAATTCACTCTTTTGTTTTAACACATACACCCATGTCTTTATGGTGTAATCATCAATGAAAGTTAAAACATATTTATTTCCAGAAAATGATGGTATTTGCATCGGTCCACACACATCAGAGTGAACAATTTCCAAGGGTGCTTTTGCCCTTATACTCTTTCCTGCTGAAAATTTTTCTCTGTGTTGTTTGCCCAAGATGCAGCCTTCACAAAGGTTGTCCGACTTCTCAATCAATGGAAATCCCTTTACCATTCCCTTTCTATGCAACAGATTCAAGCCTCCGAAATTGAGATGTCCAAATCTCAAGTGCTATAACCAGTTCTCATCTTTCACTTCCTCTTGAAAGACTTCTTGTGTTACAGCTGCAATAGTTCTTTCTTCCTTCAAATCTGCCCTAAGTTTGAGAGGAAACATTCTATTGCTGGTCATCTACACCTCTGCAATGATCTTCTTACTTGGAGGTATGTCTCTGATTGTACACACATCATCTTTGAAGAATACATTGTAACCTTTGTCAATGAGCTGTCCAGTACTCAAAAGATTACATTTCAAACCAGGTACATAGTATACCTTTGGCACAATCATCTGTTATCCATTTCTTGCTAAGATACTGACTCTGCCTTTACCCTTGAAAGATATCTTACTATCAGTTCCTGTTGTTACCTCATATTTAACATTTTCATCCAAATTGGCAAACATTTCAATGTTTCCAGTCATGTGATTACTACAACTTGAGTCTAAGAACCAAAAATATTCTTGTTTGTCTTGTGCAATGTTACATGTTAACAACACAATCTTTGGATTCTTATCTTCTTCATTTGAAAAATTAGCATTTTTCCTATTATTCATGTCATTTTGATTTTTCTTAAATTCATTGGCATAGTGCCCATATTTCTTACAATAATGACATTGGACTTGGGATTTGTCATACCTTTGTCCATGAGCTTGTTGTTTGCTTGAACCTTCATCTTGGTTCTGATTGCAGCTCCTTTCGCTTGTGCTAGCAGGATTATTTTTGCCTCTATTTTGGCTTCTTCCACGACTTCTATTATTTTCTCTGCCTTGATCTCTACCTCGGCCGAATGACATCTGAGTCTTGAATGCTTGCTCCAAAGAGGAATCTGTTCCTCTACTCAGTCTGTGTTCATGAAACATAAGAGAAGCACTCAGTTCATCTACTGTGAACTGTGAGAGATCCTTTGTTTCTTCTATTGCTACCACAATAGATTCAAACCTTGAGGGTAAACTTCTCAAGATCTTCTCTACAATCCTTTTTTCTTCAAGAATTTCACCATGAGATCTTATCTGGGTTATCAACCCAATAACATGAGTGAAGAATGAATCTATTGTATCAAATTCCTTCATGCTGAGTGTTTCAAAGTCTCTCCTCAATATATGCAACTTTGCAGTCTTCACCTTCTCCATGCCTTGATAGGTAGTTTTGAGAATATCCCATGCGTCCTTGGACTTTTTTGCTACTACAATCCGTGGGAAAACACTATCATGTACTGATTGAAAGAGATAAAAGAGGGCTTTGGAGTCCTTCTTCCTGTCGCTCTTCAACAGGTCTCTTTCTGCTACTGTCAAAGCAACGAACGTTGCTGCATATGTAGGTTTAGGGTAGCCACTTTCAACTAGCTCCCATAATCCCTGAGAAGCAAACAAAGCTCTCATAGTTATGGACCAATAACTATGATTCTTCCCATTAAACTGTGGAAGTTGGGAATTTGTCAAACCAGTTCCAGCATCTGCCATCTTGACTATGCAAATCAAATAATTTCTTTGACTGTGTAAATTAAAAAGAATTAAATAGAAGCTTTCTCTCTGATGGAGAAATTTGCTTCAAACAACTCTTTCAGCTCCTGCAGTGGAAAAACAAACTCTGTTTTGTCTCACTGAGTGCCTAGACTAGCTCCGATACCATGTTGGAATTTTCTGGGTAATTCCTGAACCTTTTAAACAACACAGAACTTCAAATAAAAATGAAATTCAAACAGACACAGAGATGAAATACAAATTCTATTTCATAAAACAAACTGCTGTTACAAAATAAAAACTCTTCAGAACTCTGGTGTTCTGGCTTCACTACAGAAATCACTTGGTTGTTACACACACAGCGCTTCTAAATTCCTCTCTGTATCTCTGATATGCACAACACAGTGCTCTTACTTTGTTTCACTATTTTATCATTCGAGCAATAATAAAACATTACACAGCACTTCTTTCTGTCTATTACAATGTACAGCTATTCTACTTCAATGCTCATGGCATTCCCTTTTATATGAAACATTACATAATATATATATTTTAAATATCATATATTTATAATATATTCACCAAAGTAAAAGCCTTAACTTACTACGGTAATAAAACATTAACCGAGCGTAAAAATTTAAAACATCATACATTGTCGTGAATAAAACAATTTTAAATCAAAATACTTTTACATAAGGTTAAAACCTTATTTCCCTTTCATTCTTTTCATTTATGTATTCCGGGGGCTTCGTGAAAGACTTTCACCTGAGCTCTCATACTCCCCCGAAATCCTTTGTGAGTGGTGAAAGGTGGGCCCAGCTGAGGATGACATCAGCTTTCCGGGGGTCTCCACTCCTCCAGCAGCTTGGGCTCTGCTAACCCCCGCGGAAAGGCTTGCCACCTCAACTCTGTTGTATTAAATATGTTTGGTGGGTTTTTAATGTGGTTGTTGCTACAGATAGGATGGAGCTCTTCCACCGCCTTCAACTTGCTATCAGCAATTACTCCGTCGTTCTGCTTTCTCTTCATTCCCTTCTCAATTAATTCTGCCGGCTGCTGAGTTATGTGTGCAGTTGGAATTAATTTCCAACACACTCAGGGCAATTCCAAATTTCAGAGCAAGACATTTGTGCTTTCAACTGCCAAACTCTTCATTATTTTCCTTGGAGGTTGTCTATTTAAAAGTTTTTGTACATAGTGAATAACAATCTGCCACAAATGGTACCCCTCACCAATAACAATATGAATTTAGAAAGGTAAATTAAAATCTACTATCTATATGTCATATGTGTGAGAAAGATTAAGATGTCTATTTTCAACAATTTTAAGTCTTTATAATTTTGTAATCTTAAGCAATTTAACAACAACTCTCATTTGAATGTGTTAATTTTTTGGTTTTCTTCTTTATCCATCTATCACTTATAAATAAATTAATAATAATAATTGTAATTTTAAATTTAACTATTATTTACTATTTTATAATTTTTAAATAAATTTTATTTTTCAATTTCGATATTTATAATTATATATATATATATATATATATATATATATATATATATGGAGAATGCACATTATTTACCTGTACCATTTTAACATCAGAAAGAATCCACCGCACCGCTAATGTGGACTCCACCGAGTCCTCAACCTCTGGGCACACATGAATTGTTATTTTTAATATGTATTGTCAAATCTATTTGTAATATTTATTTTCAATTATTGTATTGTCCTCCACTGTGAACATTATTGAAAGTTGGCTGGTGAGACGTTTCAAGGTCAGTTGCCATTAAGATGAAAAGATAGTTTGAATACACATCCCACCTAAGTCATGTAAGGTGCTAGTCACATGAAAAGATTCATCACCAAAGCGCGGAAAGTCTTTGCGTTACTTTCCAAAGTCCAGAAGGGGATGGTTATTTTCTAAGACTTATTTTCCATGAGATGGATTGTCACTTTTGATATTTTTTTTTACCATAAACTTCAAAAAGTCCTGAAAATCTTTGCGTTATTTTCAAGTCCAGAGGTGGATAGATTTTTTCGAAGACTTATTATACATGACTTAGATTGTTACTTTCTAATATTTATTTTCGACCATAAATTTCAAATAGCATTTTCTAAGACTTATTTTCCATGACATAGATGGTTACTTTCTAATATTTAATAATATTTATTTTCGAGCATAGATTTCAAATGGTTTGGACTGTGAAAATTATTGATTATACAAAGCCGACAAGTGAGATGTTTCAAGCCAAAAATGGCAATCCGGATGTGGATGAAAAGATCAGTTGAATACCTACACTATAAAGTCGAATTCATGAAATCAATTCTTGCGTTACTTCCAAGTGGAAAGTGCTATTCAATGTTGTGGATGAACGGAAGTGACCTACAAGTTGCGTAGTTATGTCACTCTAGCTGCTGTATTGCTTGAATGTGCTTTGAATGCGTTGGAAGTGACTATGTTTAGCTTTTTTTTTTTTTTTTTTTGAAATGGTTTATATATAGATATTTTTTTAATTTTGGGAAAATTTATTATAAATTATTTGTTAAATTAGTAATAAAATAAGCTTACTCATTATTGTTATTCAAGAAAAATCAAGCTACCTAAAATTATTCGCTGGGAGTTTATAAGGGGCAAGTTTTCACTCCTTCCATATCTCTTTGAACAGTAAGTCATTAACCTATTTCTTTAAGTCTAAATAAAATCAACTCTTAGCCAATTAAAATCGATTATATATATATATATATATATATATATATATATATATATATATATATATATAACTTTTTTTCACAAATTTACTGTAAATTTAGATAGAAATTTTAAAATATAATTAAAATTATAAATTTGAGTTATTAAAATGATTTGAATTGAATATTTTAGAAATTTTTTAAACATTGAATTTTGTATTTTTGAATGTATAAATGAATTTAATACTTAATTTTTTTTTTGGACTATGTAGATTTTGCAAACTACATAAATTAAATCTACCATTACAACAAATCTCTCTCAATCTTTTTTAGCAGAAGGATCCAAAAATATAACCAGTATAAATTCATCTTAAGTAACACAAACTTCTTTAAAGTGCAAAATACAACCTATAATTTTTAGTTGTTTAAATTGTATTTTTGAATGCTATAGAGAGTATATAGAGGACCAAACTGTAAATACAATTTAAACAATAACAATTTACACATTTCTTTTTGCACTCTAAAATAAGTTTCCTCGTGAAGAAATTTGATCTCTCTACTCATCCGTGGTTTCTCAACTCCATGTTGAAAAAAAACTTACTTACACATCTCCTTTATACTAGATTGTAAAATAAGTCTCTTGGCGCAATTAAGAAAAAAATAGACAAAACAAATTTATCACTCAAATTATGTATATATATATAATTGGAAAAGTATACCATTTATCAAAAATATTTTATATAATTAAAAATTATCTATCCTACATTTATATAATTTCATTTCTTTTTGATATTAGACTATAAAATGTAGTGTAGTTATTTTATGTTTTTCTTTTCTTATAACCATGTATATAATGGTATAGTCAAAGTATTCTATATTTTTTCCCTTAAAATTTTTTAAGGAAATTATATTGTTTTTTTAATTTAATATATATATATATATATTTGGTATTCATCACTTTGAACAACTTATTTAAATAGTATAAATTTAATAATTCTAATTTATAATTTTTACAATTTTTTCCTAAATTTTTAACAAAATTAACCAATAAATATAATAAAAAACTAGAACCAAAAATATTTATATTCAGCTCACCCATTAAATTATATAATTTCAACCAAATTTTAACCGGCAAATATGTTAAAAAAGCAAAACAAAAAATATACATTCAACTCACCAATAAAAATTATTTATTATTTGTAAAATATGATGACTTGACCTAATAAACCAAAACCACACATATACATATACATATATATATATATGTATATCCAGCTAACCAATACAAAATATTTGTAAAATATGATGGGCTGAGATATTTATTAGTTGATTTAACTTTTTCCCTATGTGCAGGATATAATTGAATTTTGGGAGCATTATTATTTTCATGTCTTGTTCAGGCTATCTGTTGTTAAGTGACCATCGCAATCTTCAGAGATTCCCCATGCTCTTTCCCGATTGCGATTACACTACTCTACGTTATATTTTCTCACTTCTTCCCTATTGCTCATGCCGTGAAATGATGGTTATTACATTTTTACGGGCCGAAGGAAATAATTAACCGTCTGAACAATACCTCAATCATTACTACACAATGCCCCACTGAAACAATGCTCTTAATGCGTTGTCGATTTATTTATAATGATAATTATTTATTTACATAGGCGTGATTGACTGATTATAGTATGATAATGAAACACTGTATGATATATTATTAGCAATGAACATAAGTTCACAACGTTGGTTTAACCCTCCCAGATTCGTTTGAATTGCTTAAAGAAACTGCACCCTTGAAGACCTGTCAACGAAATTCCCTACTGGGCTTATTCTTTCCATCTACACCTGTTCCAATACACAGATCGGCAAGTTTTACGTATGAGATATTTCGAAACTTTTTAGACTCCAATAAAATCCATCTCCTCAATGAATAGCGTTTGAATCAAGCTAGACTCGTTGAATATATACTAAGCTTGACAATATAAATATAGATATTGGCGCCACTTCTCTCGTTGCATATAGTTCTGACCCAACATTGCTATCATTGCCAAATGACAGAAGGACATAGATAACGAGCAACTAAAACCGTATCACCAAATCAAGGAATACCCTACACTAGATATAATTGATATTTGGAATCCAAATAATAAAATGAATTCTGAAATCTTAGGCAGATCCAAAGATTGCACTGTTTCTTGGTATCAGTGGGTACAACTTCACTTGTAAATTAACAGAGGTAAGACTGTAAATGCGAAGGAATATGCAACTAGTTCGGTCAATTAACCTTAATTACGACATACCTTGAATTAATTTCTCGTAACATAATATTTTTTTTTCATGAAGAACCTCCGAAATCAAGCTTACTGGAAAAAGCAATTACTTTTAGCTTTCATAGTTATCATTGTAATTAGTTTGAGCTTTTATAATTATCATTGTACTAGTGTTATTATGTATATCTTATGTAAAAAGAAAAAAAAAAATTATTACTTTCAAGTATGGGTTTCATGTTTCTTTTAATTGGTCTTCTAGGGAAAGCTTGTTCTTCATGCTTCTAGGGTTTTTCATGTCATAAGATTTATTGTCATGAGTCGAGAGAGTGAATATCATTTGTATGAGACCCTATTGGGTAAGTTGTATCTTGTAAAAAAATTTATTTCGAGTCTAGAAAGTCAAAATAAACCTCTTAGAAAAAGTCGGCCCTACTAGCTAGAAGTCAGCCTAGAGAAGGGTATTTGATTTCATGGAAAGCTTATAAATAGAAGCATCTTCAACCTCATTTGTCACTGCACCAATTCGACCACACCAAAAAAGAAGTTCGATTTGAAGTTGGGAACAAGAGGGAAGAAAGAGTGAAAGTCAAGGAAGCAAGGGGAATTCGAGAAGAAGAAAGAAAGTCTAATTTTGAGTCTTATTCTCTCACATATGCAAAGGAATTAGGGTTTATGTCGCTTTTACAAGGTTGAAGGTTGCAGGTCGAAATTGCAGACTCGAAGTTGGGGGCCAAAGCTAAAGCTCAAAGCTGTATGTAGTTCCTCACTCTAGTTGAATGACCCTCCTATGACACTAGCATTGATATAACCTTAAGGCTCACTCATTCTTCTTTGAGAACCATAGGTTGAGGATCTCGACACTAGACTCTATTATTAGTGGATGTGATGGATGTGTTTGTTTCCTAGTTGATGTTATGATGATAATAGCTATGATGGATCTATTTATTTCCTAGTTAGTGCTATGACGATGATAGCTTTGATGGATATGTATGTTTTTACAGATGTTATGATGATGATAGTCATCATGGATGTATTCATTATGTTGGCTACTTACATTAGTTCAGGTTCATGGTGAATAACGATGTGGATGATTATGTCATGTTGACGATTTAACATATGTTATTATGCCAATGACTAACATTGTGAAATATTATTACTTATCCTTATTGAGTATGGAAGGATACCACCAGATATAGCCACATGTGATGAGTCGACGACATCTGATTTGATGGATTAAATATTTTGTTTTTGAAAGTTTAAAGTTTAGCTTGAATTTTGCTGTAAATTTTAATGACATGTTAGTGGTTGCAAGCATAGGTTAGTTGTTTAGATGGATCACTCACACATGGGTGACAGGGTTTTATAGATATGTGGAACTTAATGGGAGGGGTGGGATAGTGTCCTTGATCACCCAATAGCACTCTCGGTGTGACTTGGGCTGGAAGGGCTGGAATACCTTCACCTTAAAGATCACGATGTCGAGGGGCTAGACCCCATATTGGGTCGCTCATGAGGATTTTACTCGTGGGTTCGCATCAAGGCAGATTCCTTGATCCCTGGCACCATTAGTCTCACTATAGAGGGAAACACAAGAGATGATAGAGGTCTATGTCATTGCACTATATCTTCTCCTCATAGTCAGTGGATGCTTGAAGGGCAAGCGATGTGGCACACTTGGAAATTTAAGGGAATTTCTTGAAGGGGACGACTGAATTGACACCCTTGGCATCAAGCAAGAACTATTAGGCGCGACACCTTTCAAACTTCGAAGTGAAGTTCTTAAAGGACATGAATAACTTGTAACCCTTGACATCAAGAAGAAAGTATTGAGTATAATCAAGATATGAAAATCCTACTAATTCACATAAGTTAGTAAATGAGGTTTTATAACCAAAGCAGTTAAAAAATGAATAAAAGTTGGGGTAAAAGGAGGATAGGAAGAAATAAAAATAGTGTACAACTTACGAACTCTACTCTCCACATGACGGAAAATATTAGGTAAATAATGAAAATAATCATTTTAATAGGTAAACGAGGGATAAGAGGGACATAGAGTTAATTAGAAAAATTAATCCTAAAATAGTTAAACTTCTTTAAGAAAAGAGGGTGGTGAGTAAAAATAAATATTAATGAATGAAATTAGAGAAATTTGGAGAACCTCCAAGTGGCAAGAGCCAACATCAGAATATCCATCTAAGAGGCAAATTCGGTTAAATTAGGAGGTAGTTAGGGGGCCCAATTTGAGACTTCTTAGTTGACTTCAGTAATGAACAAAAATTAAGGAGTAATAAAGGGGGACAAGAGACAACTAGGAGAAGAAATAGCGAGTCTTGTTGGGGTGAGGAAAAATATTATTTTTGAACTAAAATTTAAGTAAATAACTTTGGATAGCCTTTGTGAGAAGGTGACACATGGGTGGGTGAATAATCAAAGATCTTGATTAATAAAAATAATTAATTGTGCATGAGAGTGTCGAGTGTCACCCATGAAACCTCCTATAAAAGAATGGGAAAGCTATGGGAGAAGGGGAAGATTTTCTGCCTATTATTAGATGTGTTAAACAATGTGTTGAAGCACATACATGGTGTATGAGGAAGAAGAATGCACACACAAGATAAACAACACACAATGGAGGATAAGCATGTAGCTTTCTTATTTTTCCATTATACAAAGATGTACATTTATAGTACAATGGTGTGACTCTTGGTTTCATATTCCAAGGTCACTTGGACTCCATTGTGACTTTTCATATTCCACACCTACCCATGTAGGATTAGGTGTTCCAACATCCCCCCTTAATCCGAAGGGGTATGTGTGAGTCCAAGAAAAGAGTTGAAATACAAATCTGCAAAGTATACATGGCAGCACTTGGGCTGAATCAACTCTCTGAAATGTTGGAAAAAAGAGGTGGTTTTAGGATGACCACAAACACTGGAACGCAATACATGTTGCAGTTCCCGGAACTCTTCCAAAACTGGCAAGAAGCTAAAAGCTTCTGCTAGAGGAATTGTCCCTCATAAAAAAGGGAGACCTTCGACCTAAAAGAAGGGAGGTCTACTACCTGTGGTGGTTTTAGGTTGTCCACCGACCAAAGATGATGGTTTTAGGTTATCCACCAACCGAAAATGATGGTTTTAGGTTATCCACCAACCAAAGATGATGGTTTTAGGTTATCCACCAACCGAAAATGATGGTTTTAGGTTATCCACCAACCGAAAATGATGGTTTTTAGGTTATCCACCAACCGAAGGTATGCTCATGGGCATCCGTGTCTCTGGCTACATCTCTGAATCCGGAATGACGAATTGTGGCTCAGGCTCGCTTGAACTGCTGGCTACAACTCTGAACATGGAATGAGAGATTGTGGCTCAGGCTCGCTTGATCTGACATCGAAGCTTGTACATGACCACCATTTTCCCCCCTGTCAGGGACAAGGTGAGATGATGGCGAAAACTCAACTGCAAGTTTGTTCAATATGCGTGAACAAGTTCTAACATGTGTCGTAAACATCTTCTTGGCTGCTGATGCCCATTGCCAAGAAGCGATCCATCCAAGATGAATCTTGGTTCTTGCAGGAGGCTTGTGTCTGAAGCATCTGTCTGAAGAATGGGTGTGTCGACCACAGTGCTTGCATGGATGAAGATCAAAACATTGATCTTTCATATGGCCAACTCGATCACAGTGTTGGCATTTCTCAATCTGTTGTGGAAGTGGAACAGGATCTGGAACAGCTGCAGGTGAACTGTCATACATGAATCCGACACTCTGAAATATGATGGGTTTGGTGTAGTCTGGAATATGAAAGGACACATCCTTGTCATATCCAAGACCAATTCGGTGCTTGTTGTGGACAAGCTCTTCCCAAGGTCTGATGATGGGCTTAGGAAGTGCAGGCTGAGTGGCTGCATCTGCATGTAAATCTGCTCTAGTACAAGGCACTGAATGGGAATCAACTGAAACTTTACTGACATGCTGCTGATGGGAGTCAATCTCAATCTTCGAGAGCCGAAGCGGGTTCGAATGAGCTCTTGGTTTCATATTCCAAGGTCACTTGGACTCCATTGTCGACTTTTCATATTCCACACCTACCCATGGAGGTTGGTGTTCAACGTTCCATAATTTGACCTCTGCAAGAACAAAGATTCATGAGGGGTAGTGGTGAAAGGGGGCGTTAAAAAATTAAAATGGGAAGATGTTAAAAAATTAATATGAGGAGGGGATTATTAAATTAAGGGAAAAGGGCATTAATAAAAAGGAAGGGGATTAATATGAGGAGGGGCGTATAAATTTAAAAGGAGGGGGAGTATAAATATGAGGAGGGGCGTTTAAAAAATTTTAGAGAAAAAAAATGGAATGTCGAGTTATGGAGAGGAGTCGTTTGAGCGTATAGTGAGGGGGCGTAATTTAAAAATGATTTTAAAATAAAAATTATGGAAGTGTGAGAGCCGTGGGTAGGAAAGGCCGTGCGGCCAAATGAGGGAGGCTGCGTGGGAAGGCTCTGTTGAGAGCGGAGGGACGAGTTGCAGTGAGGAGCGGGGGGTCGGATAGGAGCGATAAGGGTGCAGGGTTGTGGGTATGCGCGCAGGTGAGAGGCGTTGTAGGTGGTTGAGGGGCGGAGCAGGGTTGGGGTGGATGAGCACGATTATATTGTAGTGGAGAGGGGCCGTAAGGTAAAATAGGCGGGTTTAAAGGGCGTAAGGTAGCAGGCCATGAGGGCCAAGGGTGTAGCAGGGTAGGCGGGTTTAAGCAGCGTGGTTGTTTTGAAATGAGAGAGGTGAGGGGGCGCGTGGAGAGGGGCCGGAGTTGTAGGTTGTAATGTGTTGAGCAGAGTTGGATATGGAGGGCCGAGTGTGAGAGTATGTTTTTTTTTTTTTTTAAATGCAGATGCAAAGGGGTCGAATGGCCTGTAATGGGTTGAGATTTTATTTTTATTTTTTTATTTTTTTATTTTTTTTTAATATAACCGCAGAGGAGTAAAGATAGTAGCTCTAAAACAGCCGTAGAGTTTTCTTTTGAATACACAGTAGAATGGACAAAATGCAGAAATGAAGGCAGTAGCAGAATTTTTTTCCAACAGCAGAGAAACCCAGAAGTGCAGAATTTTCCAAATTATTTCAACAGTAAAACCCAGAAATCTTTCTTCAGAAATTCAATTTAAACAATTTCCAGCAGCTCTTTAAATGCGGAATTTAAAATGCAGAGATTGCAGAAAAAATAAACCTTCAGATGTGCAGTGCTGCGCGCTGCTCTTCTTCAAAACAAATGCTGAATGCTGGGATTTTAAATGCTGCTCTTCTCCAAGATAAAACTTCTGAATGCTGCAAAATCACTGAATGCTGCTCCTTCTTAAAACCAATGCCGGAATGCTGCAAAATGTCTACAAAAACTCTCTAAATGCTGCAAAAATGTCAAAAATTTTGAAGATATGCAAAGGCCATAAACACAAATGGCTCAGTCAATTTGGAGCAGGGCCAGCAATCGCCCGCTTTGATACCATGTTAAACACCATGTTGAAGCACACACATGGTGTATGAGGAAGATAAGCACACACACAAGAGAAACACACAATGAAAGATAAGCGTGAGGCTTTCTTATTTTCCATTATACAAAGATGTACATTTATAGTACAATGGTGTGACTCTTGGTTTCACATTCCAAGGTCACTTGGACTCCATTGTGACTTTTCATATTCTGCACATGGGGATTAGTTATTTCCAACAAGATGGATGAGATTATTTTATTGTAAGTGACTACGAACTATAGTGAGTTTGGTGAGGTGGCGATTTTTACAGAGGGGACTCTTGAGTCAAAGAGTGCTCACCTCCATAAATTAGCTTTCTTCCTCATGTACAACCCCATTGTAGCTTGGGGGTCTGCGGGGAAGAAGAGTACCCAAGTACTAGGTTGGGAGGTCAACTGGTGGGTCACTAAGATTCGGTTGAAGCACATCAACATTCAAACTTGGATGCAAACAATAATAATAGAGTACAAGTAGCGTCAAGGCGATAATCGAATCTCCTTTCTGGGATGAACGATACATGTTGTATTCATGATGTTTATGAAAGTTTTTTTTTGTATGTATAGTTAACAGAATGTAAAAATATAGATGATATGCATAAATCATTGTAAATTACGGATGTTTGATGTAAATTCCTTAATAACTATGTCTTTCCAATGTTGGTGGTTGTTTAAGGTATTATGTGATCTTGGTATATATGTCACTAGAAAATGATTAGTTAAATTGAAAATACTTCTTTTCTTATGGTTGTATTCCTAACTGCATTATTTATATTTAAAAAAATAGTGTCAGAGGGAAGGTCCTTGCACTTGGTATCAAAGGATTAGGTTCAACCTCCAAGACCTATGGACCTGTCAACATTAAGTACATATGCCACACAAAAAATGTTTTTTTTTTCAATAGCTTATAAAATTGAAATATCATGCTTTAACCTCAGTGATATTGTATTTTCTCCTCATTTTTATCGATGAAAATTCTAAAAACATTCCATAATTTTGTTTGTAAATTGTGAGACAATTTATTGCTCATAGGAGTCCTGGTGAACTAGGTTCATACTATGTATAGGCCTTGACTAGAATTAGAACATATCTAAGCATGTATCACCATGTAGTGAATTCCAAATCTCCTTATATGTATCATTGTGGGATTTAAACCCATAGTCTAACTTGCATCCTCAACCTTACTTCATGCATCGATGCAAGCTCAAATGGCATATATTTGTATAAATTAATAAAGACACAACTATACCTTTTCTCTAGCTAAAGCCTCAATTTCAAGACTATAATTGACAATATTAGGTTGTAGGCCTTTTTGTCTCATTCTAGAGAGTAAACTAAGAGTATTTTCATATTGATTTAGGAATTGCAAGTTAAGGCTCCAAATGGTTTCCATGCTCTCTCAGCTTGTCTGTTAACCGAAATTACTCACATAGTATGTCTGCCTTTAGTGAAATATGATAGTGAACATGAGCTTGTAAAGTAACAATTTTTTTTCTTTTGAACCCAATTCAGGATTTTGGTGACTACCATGTAACTGAAAAAATTGCAAAGATGCTTTGTGAGTGAATTCCATAGATCCACTAGGACTACACCATATTCCACTACCATCTCAATATCTATGAGCCCCACTTTACTCGGGCTCAAATTCTCCGAAGCACATTCCCTATCCAGATGTTGAAGCATTGCATCTGAGTTCCATTTTTTAGTATCCTAAGATTTATGTTACATGAAACGACATAAATGGAGATTTATTCCTTTACAAAGAAGAAGAGGAGAAACAGAAAATGAAGCCATCAGAGCGTAAAATAACACATTTGATGTAAAATGATACTAACTTGATGTTTGCCTCATTTCCATCAAAATCACACATGCTTTGTCTAAGCTTCAACTTGAGAATCCCATTATTTATGGTTGAGTTATTTGATAGACTGCAAGATTTATGGTTGTATTTTATAATATATTGCATGATTTATGGTCCAAATCTCTAATAAAGTACGTGATTTGCAGCTAGGTTTCCTAATGGAGGACATGATTTAGGGTTACGTTTTTTAATAAAGGGTGTGATTTTTTGCTGAGGATTCTAGCATAGCCTATGGTTTAGAGAGGGAGTTATTAGGCCATGAAAAGACTTATAATACCATTTAATACATCTATGTATTATGAGGATCTTTCTTATCCCGTATCCTATGCACATCTTACCTGATGACATATTTCCTATCATTTATATAAACAATCGTCATGCATTCTTAGGATGCCCTTGTTGGGTGCTCAGAATTCTAATTATCTTGTTACTTTGTATACAACATTGGACCCCTGTACCTTAAAAGGCGGCAGCGACGCCGTAATTATCAACGCACGGGGGTCCCGGGGGGGGGGGCGGCAGCGATTTTCGGAGCCCCCCCCTGGCAAGGGTTCGGGGGTAACGCCCCCGAAGCTAAAAACAGATGTAAAATTTCCTTGTAAAATTATAGTAATTTCTAGTCAATCTGGGCCGTTCATTAGGAAAATGATCTGACGGTAGAAGTTATGTTTAGATTAGGGTTTTTTTCCCTAGAGGGCAACCCCCTTGTATATATGAGGGCATTATATTGCGGCTGTGCATTATGTGTGTATTCTCATAGCGAGAAATAGAGGGGCGCGGGGAGAGAACGAGAGGAGGATATTACGACGGATACTTTGTAGGTTTGTCTATTGTTTTATTTAGATAATAGAAAGGAAGGATTAGTACATTGAGATGGACGTGGCTAAGCCCAGGTGAGCCAGCCTGTCACTTTGTCTTCTCTCTGGTTTTATGTGTTTTGCGTGCTTGTATTTTCTGCATATTTTATATGTTGCATTGCTCCATAATATATAATTTTCTAACAACTGGTATCAGAGCCGAAGGTATATTTGTTAACAAAGAAAAAATGGCTGACTCTGCATTTTGTTTGATCGAACTCGAAGGCTCGCTAAAAAATTCTCTAAACGAACGACGGCGAGGAGCTCATTGCCGGGAATCGGTGCAATTGATTTATCAAATCAACCAGGATGATGAAGTTATGACCTTGTCTGTTTTTCTCAAACAATTAAAACAAATGCGAACGGTGACAGGTTGATGACATGGCGACCCAGTCAGCCACTCGGGGTGTCAGCCAGGTATATTCAGGGAATATTCTCAAGTTTTAGCCCAATGACACTCTGAAAAGTGTCACAACTAGATTCACCATGTTCACAATGTTGGTTTAACCCTCCCTCTCATTGCATATATAGAACTCTTAAGATTTCTCACCCAACATTGCTATCATTACCAAATGACAGAAGGCCATAGATAACGAGCAACTAAAAATTTATCACCAAATCAAAGAACACCCTATAATAGATATAATTGATATTTGGAATCCAAATAATAAAATGAATTCTGAAATCTTAGGCAGATCCAAAGATTGCATTGTTTCTTGGTGTCAATGGGTGCAACTTCACTTGTAAATTAACACCAAATCAAGTAACACCCTAGAATAGATATAATTGATATTTGGAATCCAAATAATAAAATGAATTCTGAAATCTTAGGCAGATCCAAAGATTGCACTGTTTTGCGGTGTCAATGGGTACAACTTCACTTGTAAATTAACACAAGTAAGAGTGTGACTGTGAAGGAATATGCAACTAGTCCAGTCAATTGACCTGAATTACGACATACCTTGAATTAATTTCTCGTAACATAATAAAGTATTTCTTCGTGCATGACCTCCCAAATCAAGCTCGTCAGATAGGAAAATGAAATTACTTTGAGTTTTCATAATTATCATTCTACACATGTGATTATGTATATCTTATATAACAAGAAAAAAAAAATATTATTTTCAAGCCTGGGTTTTGAATGTTTCTTTTAATTTCTCTTCCATGGAAATCATGTTCTTCATGATTCTAGGTTTTTTCATGTCATAAGATTTATTTTCGTGGGTCAAGAGAGTGAATATAATTTGTATAAGACCCTATTGGGTAAGTTTTATCTTGTAAAATAATTTATTTTGAGTCTAGAAAGTCAAAATAAGCCTCCTAGAACAAGTCGGCCCTACCAGCAAGAAGTCAACCTAGAGAAGGGTATTCGATTTCATGGAAAGCCTATAAATAGAAGCATATTCAACCATATTTTTCATTGCACCAATTCAATCACACCAAGAAAGAAGTGTGATTTGAAGCTAGGAACAAGAAGGAAGAACGAGTGAAGGTCCAGGAAGCAAGGGGAATTTAAGAAGAATAAAGAAAATCTCATTTTGAGTCTTATTCTCTCACATATGAGAAGGAATTAGGGTTTTTTTTGCTTTTACAGGGGCGAAGGTTGCAGTTCGAAATTGCAGACTCGAAGTTGGCGGCCAAATATGATGTTGGAAGCTGTATGTAGTTCCTCACTATCATTGAATGACCCTGATATGACATTAACATTGATATAACCGTAAGGCTCATTCATTATTCTTTGAGATCCTTAGGTTGAGGATCTAGAAATTTGACACTACTATTAGTGGATGTGATGGATGTGTTTGTTTCCTAGTCGATGTTATGATGATAATAATTGTGATGGATGTGTTTGTTTCCTAGTCGATGTTATGATGATAATAGTTGTGATGGATATGTTTATTTCCTAGTTAGTGTTATGATGATGATAGCTTTGATGGATATGTATGTTTCTACAAATGTTATGATGTTGATAGTCATGATGGATGTGTTCATTATGTTGGCTACTTACATTAGTTCTGGTTCATGGCGAATAACGATGTGGATGACTATGTGATGTTGATGATTTAACATATTTATTATGCCAATGACTAAAACTGTGAAATATTATTATTTATCATTATCAAGTATGGAAGGAGACCACCAGATACAGCCACATGTGATGAGTCGATGAAATCTGGTTTGATGGATTAAATATATTTTTTTTGAAATTTTAATGTTTAGTTTGAATTTTTTTGTAAATTCTAATAACATATTAGTGGTTTCAGGCATAGGTTAGTTGTTTGGCTAGATCACTCACAGATGGGTGACAAGGCTATATAGATACACGGAAATTCATGGGAGGAGTGGGATAATGTCCTTTAACAACCACTTGAACTCTTGTTGTATCTTGTGATGGAAGGGTTGGAATACCTTCACCTTGAAGATCACGATGTCATGGGGCCAGACCCCATATTGGGCCGCTCATGAGGATTTCACTCTGGGATTCGCATCATGGAAGATTCCTTGATCCCTAACACCATTAGTCTCACTATAAAGGGAAACAGGAGAGATGATGGAGTTCTCTGTCATTACACCTATATCTTCTCCTCCTATTCAGTGTATGCTTGAAGGGAAATCAGTGTGGCGTGCTTGGAACTTTAAGGGAATTTCTTGAAGGGGGCGTCTGACTTGGCACACTTGGCATCAAGAAGAAACTGTTAGGCGTGGAAAATTTATAACTTCGAAGTGAAGTTCTTAAAGTACACGACCGACTTGGCACCCTTGAAATCAAAAAGAAAGTGTTGAGTATAATCAAGATAGGAAAATCCTATTGTTTAGTCAATTTAATGCCTTTTTTTGCTATCATAAATTATTGACTGAAGTTGGTAACCTTGTGAAGTGCAAGTGCACTATATATGCTAGAAGCCTTTTCTTACTTAATTTGGTATGTTGATTTCATATGCAATGGTTGTTTTAAGGATGTGTTTATTTTGAAATTCTAAATGAAATTAAGAAACTAAACTACAAATTGTGAAATGAAATCTAAATTCTACAAAGTTCCAAAACTATAATGAAAATTTCATCTAGTTTGTTAGTAGTTAATGATTGACTTGAGAAAAAATAAAGTTATATAAATAAAAAGGAACTATAATTTTTTTGTATTTTTTTGGATTCAACTTTATATGAATGAAAATAGAAACAAGAAATCACTAGAGAGTATTCACACTTATTAAAAAAATATTTTAATGATTAAGAAATAAAATTTGCAAGAAGGAAGAAAAGGAAGTGTTTTCAAGAAAGAGAACTAATTTGTAATAACTTACTATTAGATGAAAATAAACTAAACTAACCTTTGATGAACTAATTGATGATAAACTAGTTTATGCTAGATCAATCTAAGCCAAATTACTATGATAAACTATTTCTACATTTTAATCATCTAGGAAATAAATCTATTTGAATGATGAAAACAAAAACATCTATTCTATGACATTGTAGAAATGATGATAACAAGAAATGAAATGACAATGTTAAACCTGAACATCTACGCTATAGAAATTCAGAAATAATTGCAACAGAAATGGAAGCAAAGCATGTATCTACACTACAAAACACAGTAATAAATCAAGCATGTATCTATGCTACGAAATGCAAATGAAAACAAAGCGTATATATGCTACAAAATACAACAAAAACAGAGCATGTATCTATGAATAAAAACACAATGAAAGCATGAAAGATTGAACTATAAAACAACAATAATATAAAGAAAATAAGCCTCTTCTTTTTGGGGGGGCCTCCACAATAGATGGCTTCAAATCTACTCTTTAGTAACTGCACGTTCAAACTCCATAATGCTGCTTCATTTGAATTAAGAATTAAAACAAAATTTAATGATATTATAGTCACACAATAATTCTTCACTGCCAATATAATTAATCAGCCCCATATTTAAAAAATCCTATCATTAAATGTATTGAGACTTTTACGCCTTATATGACTTAGAAAATTCTATCTAAAAATCTAAACATAAGGATAATTTCGTTGCTTCGTGATTTTCTACATGGAAAAAAAATTGTGAAGCTTCAGACATCCTCGCTCGCTTGTTCCAGCACCTAGTTGACCGACCCTTTGACCGCATATATGGGCGATTTTTTACTTGATTCTAGACAGATGGCTAGGATGGGATCCATGAGGGGACCACTACCTATCTACACATTTTCTTCTTTGTTCAGTTGGCGAACTAGAGTTAGGTAAATCATGGAGATAGTTGCATAATCATGGATGAGCTCACACAATTGCAAAATAGGGCTCTAAAGAACCTAAAATATATCCCAAATGGTAACGAATTTAGGAAAACTACTCATTAGTAAATTACTTGGGCTCATGGTGAAAAAAACCCATGTTTCTTTTTTGTGAGATTCACTTTTTCTTGCTCAGAAAACACATTTGAAGTTGACTGGTCAAAATTGTTGCAAGTTTCCCTTGAGCTTTTCCTGGAGGTCCACATGTGCGAGCTGGGTGGAATTTGACTGATCACAATCCATATTGGAGCTTCTAGAAACAATGTCCATGTGTCATATTTCATTCTACAGTTGTGGTACTACCTCAACCATTGAGTTAGCTACAGAAACTTGACAAATCTGCAACCACTTGAACTTGCTAAACTGCCATTAGTTAAAATCATGAAAAATTATTCTTAATCTACTAAAGTTAAAGGAAAAAGATGTTAATTAACCACTTAGACATACAGTGACACATTTTTAATAATTATGGTAAAAATGGTGGCAAGTGAGTGAAATGGTGCAATGGATGGTTGGAAATAAAGGCTTAATGAATAACAAAGACAAGTGAAAATGATGACAAATCAGTGACCCAACACCTACTAATTCACATAAGGTAGAAAATGAGGTTTTAGAACCAAAGCAATTAAATCAAAAATAAAAGTTGGGGTAAAAGGAGGATATGAAGAAATAAAAATATTATACTAGTTGCGAACTCTACTCTCACATGTTGGAAAATATTTGGTAGATAATGTACATAAGAATTTTAATAGGTAAAAGAGGGAGAAGAGGAACATATAGTTAATTAGAAAAATTAAACCCAAAATAGTTAAACTTGTTTAGGAAAAGAGGGTGGTGAATAAAAATAAAGATTAATGAATTAAATTAGAGAAATATGGAGAACCTCTAAGTGGCAAGAGCCAAAATCAGAATATCCATCTAAGAGGAAAATTAGGCTAAATTAGGAGGTAGTTAGGGGACCCAATTTGAGACTTTGTAGTTGAATTCAGTAATGAACATAAATTAAGGAGTTAAAAAGGGGGATCAAGAGACAACTAGGAGAATAAATAGGGAGTCTTGTTGGGGTGTAGAAAAATATTATGTTTCAACTAAAATTTAAGTAAATAACTTTGGATAGCCTTCGTGAGAGGGTGACACATGGGTGGGTGTATATTAAAAAATTTGGATTAATAAAAATAATTAATTGTGCATGAAGTTTCAAGTGTCACCCATGAAGCCTCCTATAAAAGAAGGGGAAAGTTATGGGAGAGCAGATTTTTGATTGTCCTATTATTATATGGATGAGATTATGTTATTGTGACTGACTACGAACTATAGTGAGTTTGGTGAGGTTGCAATTTTTAGAGAGGGGAATATTTAGTCAAAGAGTGCTCACCTCCATCAATTAGCTTTCTTCCACTTGTACAACCCCATTGTAGCCTGGGGGTCTGCATGGAAGAAGAGTGCCCAAGTAGTAGGTTGGTAGGTCAACCAGTGGGTCACTAAGGTTTCGTTGAAACACATTAAAATTATGTTGGGAAAAATACTGGGGGGGGGGGGGTGAATCAGTATTTATAACTCACTGTAAAAATTTACTTTTTCTTTACTGATTTCTATACGCGAATTTAATGAACCCTACTAGCTTATACACGCGGCTATCTTTAAATAAATTTCCATATGTCCAGAGATCTTATTATGCAGATAATTCTTTACTTAGATCAGTGCATCATTAATTCATCAAATATTTAGTAAACAGTAAGCATGTGCAGTAAGAACAGAATAAATCATCACACATAAGAAACACACATGAACACTAGGATTTAAGGTGGAAAGCCAAGTCTGGAGAAAACCGCCGTTGTTATCGTCTCTATCTTCAATATTTATTATAAATAAAACTACTTACAATCTTGTGTTGGCGCAAACTCATACCAGCATGGAGGCACCCACCTGCAGAAGGTTGCAACCTTATCTTGTTCTCCAGCTTCTACTGGAAGGGAGCTCCAACCCCCTGATCTTGTTTACCAACTACCACTATAAGGGAGCTACGAACCCCTACTTCTCGTTTACCAACCACTCTTGGAAGGGAGCTACTACCCATTGATCTCCTTTACTAGCCACTATTGGAAGGGAGCTACTACCCCCTCATTGAAGGCTCCAACCCTCAGACCAACTGCAGACCACATTTCATCAATTTTCACACTGGCTCCAACAGCTTCAACATAATACACCTTGTAGGCCTCTTTTCATCAGATTTTTAGACTGGACCCACTCCACACATTTAAGCTCAAAGAACATACATCAAATTGAAAATCATACCCTTATCAAATCATTCACTTAATCATTAATCAACTGACCAACAACGGATCTTTAATTATAATCAACTAGCATCGTAATCAGTATTCAAACAACTGAGATATGTATGAAGACATCATTGACAGACAACAGTAATACAACAAAACAGATCAGAAATTTCCTTCCGCACATTTCAACAAAACCCTAGATTACATACGCACTTTTGTTGAAACGAACCTGTGTATATACGCACGTTTATAGAGAAAAACCTCCATATAGATCTAGAACTATTTTAGGACTGTGAAAATCTTCAGAATAAATAATCAAATTAGATATTACCCTTCACTTCAACAAACATTCGTGTCATTTCAGGTCTAGAGATCCTGATCCATCATTGTATTCATAGGTGTATTATTACTTCAGATCTATCAATAAAATGTAGCCCATTCCATGCAAATATACTTCAGAGTGAAGTATTCATTCAATACCCAAACACATGCACACATTTTCACTATGATCTTCTTCTCCTTATATAGTTTTAGCCTTTACCAATACCATGAGCCAAAACCACACAAGTGTCGATGGTATTCTTGGACGAAATCAAATAGACGACACAACGCTCAATACTGTGGACTAATACCATGGTAATTCCCCCTGGTATCATAATTTTAGAGTGCAAAAGGCATATATGACTTGGCTTCTTCACACTCGTGTGTATACGCGACTTTGCTTCATAAACATTGCGTATATACTGATTTTGGATGTATACATGGGTTCCCAATATACCAACCTATGTATCTAACGAAAGAGTTTCCTTCATCGGAAACTTGTGTATACATTGTGAAATCATGTATTTATCATTTCTCGATCCCTACTTGGATTTCCTTTCTGTGTCACTTGAACCGACACGATTTGATACATCATTTTTATACATCTTTAACAAATAGGTTTCTTATCAAAAGGCAACTCATCAAGTAGGTTTCCATCAAGGACAACTTCATCAATTAGGATGCCATCAAGGACAACATATTGCATCATATTGCCAACAAATTCACACTTGGATGCAGACAATAGTAAGGGAGTACAAGCAGTGACAAGGCCATGATCGAATCTCCATTCTAGAATGAATGATACATGTTGTATTCATGATGTTTATTAAAGCTTTTTGATGTATGTATAGTTACCATAATGTAAAAATATAGATTATATTCAGAATGCATTTTAAATTATGGACATTTGATGTAAATTCCTTAATAACTATGTGTTTCCAACGTTGCTGGTTGTTTAAGGTATTATGTGATCTTGGTATAGATGTCACTATAAAATGATTAGTTAAATTGAAAATACTTATTTTCTTATGGTTTTATCCCAAACTTAACTACATTATTTAGAGTTAAAAAAAAATAGTGTCATCGAGAACGTCCTCGCACTTGGTATCAGAGAACTAGGTTCAACCTCCAAGACCTATGGACCTGTCAACATTAAGTACTTATGCCAAAAAAAAATTATTTTTTTCAATATCTTATAAAAGTGAAATATCATGCTTTAACCTCAATTACGTTGTATTTTCTCCTCATTTTTATTGATGAAAATGCTAAAAAAATTCCATTTTTGTGTTTGTAAATTGTGAGACAATTATTTTCTCATAGGATTACTCATGAACTAATTTCATACTATGTATAAGCGTTGACTGGAATTAGAACATATCTAAGCATGTATCATCATGTAGTGAATTCCAAATCTCCTTATATGTATCATTGTGGGATTTAAACCCATAGTCTGATTTGCATCCTCAACCTTACTTCATGCATCGATACAAGCTCAAATACATCACTCTTCATATATTTTTATAAATTAATAAAGACACAACTATACATTTTCTCTAGCTAAAGCCTCAATTTTGAGAGTATAATTGACAATATCGGGTTGTAGGCCTTTCTGTCTCATTCTAGAGAGTAAGCTAAGAATATTTTCATATTGATTACAGAATTGCAAGTTAAGGCTCCAAATGGTTTGCATGCTCTCTCTCCTTGTCTGTTAACCAAAATTCCTTGCATAGTCTATCTGCCTTTAGTGAAATATGATAGTGAACATGAGCTTGTAAAGTAACAAAAATTGTGCTTCTGAACCAAATTCAAGATTTCAGTGATTTCCACGTAATTTAAAAAATATTAAAGATGCTTTTTGAATGAATTCCATAGAGCCACTAGGACTGCACCATATTCCACCACCATCTTAATATCTTTGGGCCCCACTTTACTTGGGTTCAAATTACCCAAAGCATGTTCCCTGTCCAGATATTGAAGCATCACATATAAGTTCCATTTTTTAGTATCCTAAGATTTATGTTAAATGAAATGACATAAATGGATATTTATTCCTTTACAAATAAGAAGTGGAGAAACAGAAAACAAAGCCATGAGAGTGTAAAATAACATATTTGATGTAAAATGATACTAGCTTGGTGTTTGCCTCATCTCCATCAAAATGACACATGCTTCGTCTAAGCTTCAACTTGAGAAGCCCATGATTTATGGTTGAGTTCATTGATAGAGTGCATGATTTATGGCTGTATTTTCTAATATATTGCATGATTTATGGTCCAAACCTCTAATAAATTTTGTGATTTGTGGCTAGGTTTCCTAATGGAGGACATGATTTAGGGTTACGTTTTTTGATAAAGGGTGTGATTTGTGGGCGATGATAACAACATAGCATAAGGTTTAGAGAGGGATTTATTAGGCCTTGAAAATACCTATAATACCAGTTAATCCTTCCATGGATTATGTGGACCTTGCTTATCCGTATCCTATTACTTTCTGCTATAAATGACATGTTTCACATTTGCATTTATGAAACAAGTAATCCACTGCATTCGTAGGATGCCCTCAATACACGCCAAAGAATTGAAAGCTCCCCAGGAGTAATTGCGAGAAGAAGTATCTTGATTAACAAAGAAAAAATGGTTGTTTCCATCTATTCCAAGAAGAATTTACTAATCGATGGGAAGAACTTGGGGATATGGAAAGTGTTTTCAATATCTCTATGGAAGTTAAGAAAAATCCAATATCACTTAATTTTTGTCTACAACCCTCGAGTGGTTTTATTTTGTAGGTGGGAAGAGATCTTTACAGCAGGTCAATGGATCCCAAAATAGTCCTAGAGCCAAATGAGTTTGTCCCAAAGATGAAGAAGGTCGATACATGCTACCTAGAGGGGCATTGAGTTGAATGGGAATGTCGCGTATTTTAATATTAATGGCGTGAAAGGTGCCAAAATGGTATTTTAATATTTTAGATTATCACGTTCCAGTAGGTGATATTCTTTTTAATCACTCTGACCATGGTTTTGAGATTAACGTTGGAGATCGTATTTCCCAGTTGATTATTGAAAAAAATCTCATCTGGTAGGTCTTAGATGTAGGTTTCAACCCTATACATAAATTACCTTTAAATGAATTATAAAAATAGAAACTAAACAATGATGAGAAAATAAAAGATGGAAGTTGTATGTATTTCCTCACTCTAGTTTAATGACCCTAATATGGCATTAGCATTGATATAATCTTAAGGCTCACTCATTATTCTTTGAGAACCTTAGGTGGAGGATTTGTACACTTGACTCTACTATTAGTGGATGTAATGGATGTGTTTGCTTCATAGTCAATGTTATGATGATAATAGATGTGATGGATGTGTTTATTTCCTAGTTAGTGTTATGATGATGATAGCTTTGATGGATATGTATGTTTCTACATATGTTATGATGATGATAGTCGTGACGGATGTGTTCATTATGTTGGCTACTTACATTTGTTCTGGTTCATGGTGAATAATGATGTGGTTGACTATGTAATGTTGATGATTTAACATATTCTACTATGCCAATGACTAACACTGTGAAATATTATTACTTATCATTATCGAGTATGGAAGGAGACCACCAGAAACACCCACATGTGATGAGTCAATGACATCTAGTTTGATGGATTAAATATTTTGTTTTGGAAATTTTAAAGTTTAGTTTTAATTTTTTTGTAAATTCTAATGACATGTTAGTGGTTGCAAGCATAGGTTAGTTGTTTGGCCGGATCACTCACACATGGGTGACAGGGTTGTAAAGATACAGGGAACTTCATGGGAAGAGTGGGATAGTGTCCTTGATCACCCACTAGCACTCTCATTGTAACTTGGGATGGAAGGGTTGGAATACCTTCACCTTGAATATCATGATGTCGTGGGGCCAAACCCCATATTGCGTCACTCATGAGGATTTTAATCGGGGGTTTGCATCGAGTCAGATTCCTTGATACTTAGCACCATTAGTCTCGCTATAGAGGGAAATGTGAGAGATGATAGAGGTATTTGCCATTTCACCTATATATTCTCATGATAGTCAGTGGATGCTTGAAGGGCAAGTGGTGTGTCCCACTTGGCACTTTAAGGGAATTTCTAGAAGGGGACGACTAACTTGGCACACTTGGCATTAAGAAGGAACTGTTAGGCATGGCACCTTTTACACTTCGAAGTGAAGTTCTTAAAGGACATGACTGACTTGGCACCTTTGAAATCAAGAAAAAAGTACTGATTATAATCAAGGTATGAAAGTCCTATTTTTTAGTCAATTTAGTGTCTTAAATTGCTATCATAAATTATCGACCATAGTTGATAATATTGTGAATTGAAAGTGAACTATATATGCTAGAAGCCTTGTCTTACTTAATTTATTATGGTGATTTTATATGTGATGGTCGCTTTAAGGATGTCTTTATTTTTAATGTCTAAATGAAATTGAGAAACTGAACTACAAATTGTGAAATGAAATCTAAATTCTACAAAGTTCCAAAACTATAATGAAAATATCATCTAGTCCGTTAGTAGTTAATGATTGACTTAAGAAAAAAAAAAGTTCTAGAAATAAGAAAGGAACTCTAATGTTTTTTCATGTTTTTGGAAACTTTATATGAATGAAAATTGAAACAAGAAATTACTAGAGAGTATTCACACTTATTAGAAAGATATCTTAATGAATAAGAAATAAAACTTGCAAGAAGGAAGAAAAGGAAATGTTTTCAAGAAAGAGAAATAATATGTAATAACTTAATATTACATGAAAAATAAACTAAACTAACCTTTGATGAACTAATTGATGATAAATTAGTCTATGCTAGATCAATATATGCCAAATTACTATGAAAAAATATTTTTGCATTTTAATCATTTAGCAAATAAATCTATTCGAATGATGAAAACAAAAACATATATTCTATGAAATTCTGGAAATGATGATAACAAGCAATGAAATGAAAATGATAAACCTGACCATCTACACTATAGAAATCTGGAAATATTTGCAATGGAAATGGAAGTAAAGCATGTATGTACACTACAAAACACAATAAGAAATAAAGCATGTATCTATGCTACGAAAAGAAAATGAAAACAAAGTGTATCCATGATATAAAATAAAACAAAAATAGAGCATGTATCTATGTATAAAAACACAGTGAAAGCATGAAATACTGAACTATAAAATAAAAAGAATATAAACAAAATAAACCTCTTTTGTTGTAGGGGCCCTCCACAACAGATGCGTCAAATCTACTCTTTACTAATTGCGCATTGAAACTCTAGAATGCTTCTTCATTTGAATTAGGAATTAAAACAAATTTTAATGATATTACAGTCATGCAATAATTCTTCACTGTCAATACAATTACTCAGCCCCATATTTATAAAATCCTATCATTAAATGTATTGACGCTTTTACGCCTTATAGGACTTAGAAAATTCTATCTGAAACTCTAAATAGAAGGAGAATTTCGTTGCTTCTTGATTTGCTACATGACAGAGAAAATCATGAAGCTTTGGACTTCCTCGCTCGCTTATTCTAGTACCTGTTTGAACAACCCTTTGACCACATATACGAGAGATTTATTACTTGATTCTAGACTGATGGATAGGATGGTATCCACGAGGGGATCTTTACCTATCTGCACATGTGGTTATTTGTTCAAATGGCCAACTAGAGTTAGGAAAAACATGGAGGTAGTTGTAGAATAACGGATGACCTCACGCAATTGCAAAATAGGGCTCTAAATAACCTAAAATATCTCCCAAATGGTAAATTAATTGGGTCGTGCTAAAAAAAAAACCACGTTTTTATTTGTGAGGTTCGCTTTTGTTTTGTTTGAAATGCATTTGAAGTTGACTAGTCAAAATTGCTATGATTTTCCCTTGATCTTTGCTTGGATGTCCACATGTGCGAGCTGGTTGGAATTTGGCCAATCAAAATCCATCTTGGAGCTTCTAGAAACAATTTCCATGTGTCAGATTTCATTCTAGAGTGGTGCTACTACCTCAACCACAGAGGTAGCTACGAAAAGTTGACAAATATGCAACCGCTTGAACTTGCTAAATTCTCATTAGTTACAACCATGAAAAATTCTTATTAATCTACTAAAAAAAAGGAAAATGATGTTAATTAACCACTTAGACATACAAAGACACATTTTTAATAATTATGGTAAAAATGGTGGCAAGTGAGTGAAATGGTGCAATAGATGGTTGTAAATAATTGCTTTATGAATAACAAAGAAAAGTGAAAATGATGAAAAATCAACAACCCAACACCTACTAATTCACATACAATAGTAAATTAGGTTTTAGAACCGAAGCAATTAAATCAAAAATAAACTTTGGGGTGGAAGGAGGATAGGAAGAAATAAAAATATTATACTAGTTGCAAACTCTACTCTCCACATGTTGGAAAATATTTGGTAGATAATGTCCATAAGAATTTTAATAGGTAAAAGAGGGAGAAGAGGAACATAGATTTAATTAGAAAAATTAGACCCAAAATAGTTAAACCTGTTTAGGAAAAGAGGGTGGTGAATAAAAATAAATATTAATCAATTAAATTAGATATATTTGGAGAACCTCGAAGTGGCAAGAGCCAACATTAGAATATCCATCTAAGAGGAAAATTAGGTTAAATTAGGAGGTAGTTAGGGGACCCAATTTGAGACTTCGTAGTTGACTTCGGTAATGAACACAGATTAAGGAGTAAAAAAGGGGGATCAAGAGACAAATAGGAGAAGAAATAGGGAGTCTTGTTGGGGTGAAGAAAAATATTATTTTTGAACTAAAATTTAAGTAAATAACTTTGGATAGCCTTGGTGAGAGGGTGACACATGGGTGGGTGAATAATAAAACATTTGGATTAATAAAAATAAATATTGTGCATGAAGTGTCAAGTGTCACTCATGAAGCCTCCTATAAATGAAGGGGAAAGCTATGGGAGAGGTGATTTTTTCTTACCCTATTATTATATGGACGAGATTATGTTATTGTAACTGATTACGAACTATAGTGAGTTTAGTGAGGTGGTGATTTTTAGAGAGGGGACTCTTGATTCAAAGAGTGCTCACCTCCATCAATTAGCTATCTTCCTCTTGTACAACCCCATTGTAGCTTGGGGTCCATGGGGAAGAATATTACCCAAGTAGTAGGTTGGGTGGTCAACTATTGGGTCACTAAGATTCAGTTGAAACACATCAACATTCACACTTGGATGCAAATGAAAATAAAGGAGTACAAGTAGCGGCAAGGCCATGATCAAATCTCCATTCTGGGATGAACGGTACATGTTGTATTCATGATGTTTATTAAAGATTTTTTTTGTATGTATAGTTACCAGAATGTAAAAATATAGATGATATGGAGAATGCATTGTAAATTATGAACATTTGATGTAAATGACTTAATAGCTATGTGTTTCCAATGTTGGTGGTTGTTTAAGGTATTATGTGATCTTGGTATAGATATCACTAGCAAATGATTAGTTAAATTTAAAATACTTATTTTCTTATGTTTGTATCCAAAACTTAACTACATTATTTATAGTTAAAAAAAATTAGTGTCATAGGGAAGGTCCTTGCACTTGGTATCAGAGGACTATGTTCAACCTCCAAGACCTATGGACCTGTCAACACTAAGTGCTTATGCCACAAAAAAATGTTTCTTTTTTCAATAGCTTATAAAAGTGAAATATCATGCTTTAACCTCAATGATGTTGTGTTTGCCAAATTGCGAGACAAATCTTTGCTCATAGGATTACTTGTGAAGTAGGTTCATACTATGTATAAGGCTTGACTGGAATTATAACATATATAAGCATGTATCATCATGTAGTGAATTCCAAATCTCCTTATATGTATCATTGTGGGATTTAAACCCATAGTCTGACTTGTATCCTCAACCTTACTTCATGCGTTGATACAAGCTCAAATACATCACTCTTCATATGTTTTTATAAATTAATAAAGACACAACTATAACTTTTCTCTAGCTAAAGCCTCAATTTTGAGATTATAATTGACAATATCATGTTGTAGGCATTTCTTTCCCATTATAGAGAGTAAACTAAGAATATTTTCACATTTATTAGGGAATTGAAAGTTAAGGCTCCAAATGGTTTCCATGCTCTCTCAGCTTGTCTCTTAACCAAAATTCCTTGAATAGTTTGTCTGCCTTTAGTGAAATAGGATAGTGAGCATGAGGTTGTAAAGTAACAAAAATTGTGTTTTTGAACCAAATTTAGGATTTCGGTGACTGCCACATAATTGAAAAAATTGCAAAAACATTTTTTGAATGAATTCCATAGATCCACTGAGACTGCACCATATTCCACCACCATCTTAATATATTTGTGCCCCACTTTACTCGGGTTCAAATTCCCTGAAGCACGTTCCCTATCCAAATGTTGAAGCATCGCATCTAAGTTACATTTTTTAGTATCCTAAGATTTATGTTACTTGAAACTACATATATAGAGATATTTTCCTTTACAAAGAAGAAGAGGATCAATAGAAAACAAAGCCATCAAAGCGGAAAATAACGCATATGATGTAAAATTATACTAAGTTGGCGTTTGCCTCATTTCCATCAAAATCACACATGCTTCGTCTAGGCTTAAACTTGAGAAGCCCATGATTTATGATTGAGTTATTTAATAGAGTGCACGATTTATGGTTGTATTTTCTAATATATTGCATGATCTATGCTCCAAATATCTAATAGAGTATGTGATTTGCAACTAGTTTTCCTAATGGAGGACATGATTTAGGGTTACATTTTCTGATAGAGGGTGTGATTTGTGGCCGAGGATTCTAGAAAAGCGTATGGTTTAGAGAGGGATTTATTAGGCCATGAAAAGACTTATAATACCATTTAATCCTTCCATAGATTATGAGGATCTTTCTTATCCCGTATCTTATTACTTGCTGCTATAGATGACATGTTTTACATATGCATTTATGAAATAAGTAGTCCACTACATTTTTAGGACTCCCTCAATACATGCCAAAGAATTGAAAGCTCCCGAGGAATCATTGCTAGAAGCGATATCTTTGTTAACAAAGAAAAAATGGTTTTTTCCATCTATTCCAAGAAGAATTTCCTAATCACTGGGAACGACTTGGGGATATGGAAAGTGTTTCCAATATCTTTGTGGAAGTTAAGAACAAGCCAATATCACATTATTTTTTTCTACAAATATTGAGTGGTTTTGTTTTGTAGGTGGGAAGGGGCCTTTACAGCAGGTCAATGGATCCAAAAATAGTCCCATAGCGAAATTAGTTTGTCCTAAAGATGAAGAAGGTCGATACAGGCTACCTAGGGGGGCATAGAGTTGAATGGGAATATTGTGTATTTAAATAATAATAGGTGAAAGGTGCCTTTGATTCATCATTTTGTGTAAATAAGCTTTCGCCTAATATTATCATACCTTCTAGAGGTCCCTCCTTGGTAGTCGTATATGATGTCTTTAGTGTGAATTCTTGTGTAGTGCCTGCATGAGTGAAGGCCCTGTTTCCCATATATTTATCCATTTCCATACCCGAAGGTACATATTCTCGAATAAATCCTAGGTTTGGGGCTTGCTTGCAAGCACTTGATAGATGTTGGTGTTGGTGTCATAGATGCATATTACCGTGGTATAGTAGGTGTGATTCTCTTCAATCACTCTGACCATGGTTTTGAGATTAAGGTTAGAGATTGTATTTCCCAGTTGATTATTGAAAATAATCTCATCCAGTAGGTCTTAGATGTAGCTTTTAACCCTAAACATAAATTACCTTTAAATGAATTCTAAAAATAGAAAATAAACAATGATGAGGACATAAAATATACACATAGATTTTCTCCTAGAACCCAAACTGGGAAAACTAGATTGATTTTTCATTATATTCCTTTCAATGTTACAATACATATATATACATGTTGAACCATTCATAAACCCAAATCCATTAACCCTGTTTTATAACATAACCATAGTTCCCTTGACCGAATCTACAAACAATACCATGGGAAGAAAACCATCGTGCCCAAAACCATGCACAAAACACCTATGCAAAACCAAGGGTAGGTCTGGCCAAAAAACAAATTCTATGGTGCTACCCTAGGCCCAAAAAAAATTAATCTAGGATCATTCATTGAAATAATATAACACATACCCAACATTCTCCCACTTGTTGTTTTCTTTCCACACAGAGGGGCACAAGAGTGCATATTCATTTCTCTAGAGCTACAATTCCCATTGTTTCTCTACACCAAGAAAACTTCTTAATGCTCACATACTTTTTCAATGCATTTGCAACATTCTTCAAAGTGTCCACATTTACGAACAACACCTTTTTCTCTTCAATTATTTCCCTCACAAAGTGATACTCGAAACATAAATATGATTTGTCTTTGAATAATAGGCAAGGTTCATTTAGAAAAAAAATTCACTTTGGTTGTAAGAGTCTATCCTTATTGATCATTGTACCAACCCCATACTTGAACAAAATATTTTCAACCAAACTTATTCCTTTATTACATGATCATTTTCCATGTATTCAACATTTTTAATCGAAAGGACCACTACAGATTGTCTCTTTCTCATCCAATTGATCGCTCCTCCAAATAGGTTAAATACATACCCACTTGTATATTTTCTCCAATCCATATCTCCAACACAGTCTGCATCAAAAAATCCTCATATTTCCAACACTTTGTCCATTCATGGTATTCCTTGGTAGAAAAAACCATAATCACTAGTGTCATGCAAATACGTGAAGATCCGTTGCACTGATGTCCAATGCTCCTTCCCTGATTTTGACATAAACCTTCTCAATAATCCCACTACATGTGCAATGTCTGGTATGGTAAAAATCATTTCATACATTAGGATACCAACTGCACTTTCATAAGGAACATGGTACATGTTTTCTTCCTCTTCTTTTGTCTTGGGACAGTGTTCAACAAAAAACTTTACACCTACATGAATAGGAACCTTGACCGGTTTACTATAATGCATATTAAAAATCTACAATATTTTATTTACATACTTTCTCTGGTTTAACTAGAGATTCCTCTTTTCCCGATATCATTTATTTTATATTCCCAAAAATATAATTTGCAGCACCAAGATTCTTCATGTCGAATTTGGAGGACAATTCAGTCTTCAAATCCAGGATAATTTCTTTGTCATTTCCAAGAAAAAAAAATCACCCACATACAACATAAAATAAATAACACAATCACCAATTAACTTAAAATACACACAGTGATCTGCTATGCTCCCAGTGAATCCAAGCCCCCGTATATATGTATCAAATTTTGATAACACATCCTTGGTTACTGTTTTATCCGATACACAGAATTTTTTAACCTGCATACCATGTCTTTCTTACCCTTCACTACAAATCCTTGTCGTTGCTTCATGTATATATCTTCTTCCATATACTTCTGAAGAAATGTATTCTTCACATCCATCTGTTATACCTCAATATCAAAAGTTACAATGACAAATAAAAATAATCTAATAAAATTTAACCTTAAGGCTCACTTAATTTTTGTGAAGGAGCAAGGAACAATTCCCTAATAAAAAGGGAATAAAAATCTCCTCTCTAGTTAAGAGGGACTAATGATATACATCACATTTATATTCTCCTCTTCATGTGTCATGCACTAGGTGAGGACTAAAAATCATACGTCTAAGTGAAGGTCCTGGAGAGAGAATGGTGGATGGACAATTGGATAAGCATGTGATTTTAACACTTCTTGAGGATATGGAATCCAATATAGGAAGTATTCTTATTTACCAACACTTTTTGATGATTGGACAGGTATCAAAGACAAGAGTGGTCAAATAAGATCAATATTCTTTGAGGATTGGGAGTCCAATATAAGAATAGTACTAAAAGGACATACCTAGTGAACATCTCAATGGGGTATGTACCTTGAAGAAGTAGCATGGCATCTCATGTAAAGCCTCCCAACATTATGATATGATATGAAGATATTGTCAAGTTGAAGCCTTACTATGTTGACAATGTTGGTCATGATGTTCACGCTTAAGATGGCTTACCAATCTAGATGTTCTTATGAGAAATCTTCAGTTTGAGAATATCCTTGTACCAATTGTACAATTATGAATACCTCCCTAGTTAAGAGGAAGTGTTGGAAAATGTTACTCGTTTTATCTTCATAATTGTCATTGTACTCATGTCATTATGTATATCTTATGTAGCAAGAAAAAATATTATTTTCTCGCATGGGTTTCATGCTTCTTTTAATTGGTCTTCTAGGTAAAGCATGATCTTCATGCTTCTAGGGTTTTTCATGTCATAATATTTATTATCATGAATCAAGAGAGTCAATATCATTTGTGTAAGACCCTATTGGGAAATTTTTATCTTGTAAAAAAAATTATTTTGAGTCTAAAATGTCAAAATATGCCTCCTATCACAAGTTGACCCTATCAACAAGAAGTTAGCCTAGAGAAGAGTATCCAACCTCATGGAAATCCTATAAACAGAAGCATCTTCAACCTCATTTGGCACCAATTCAATCACACCAAGAAAGAAGCTCGATGTAAAGTTTGGAATAATAAGGAAGCAAGAGTGAAGGTCAAGGATCAAAGGAGAATTAAAGGATGAGGAAAGACTGATTTTAAGTATTATTCTCTCACATATGAAAAGGAATTATGGTTTTTGTAGCTTTTATAGGGTCAAATATTGTAGGTAAAAATTGCAGACTCGAAGTTGGTGGCCAAAGCTTAAGTTGGAAGTTGCTTGAAGAATGTTTGACCCCTGTTGACTTTGTTGATATTTAGCCTACTTGGAAGGGATTCTAGGAGGGCTTACTTGGTGCTTGGAGGACGCGGTCTAGGGTTTTGGTTCTTGGTTTTCTCATTTGAAGTAGATTATATAAGAATAAAATATATTCGTTCTAGGTTTTACCCAAGAGGGGTTTTTCATTGGCTTGGAGTCTACTTTTTGTGTCCATTTTATTTATTGCTGTTGCTCTTAATAATTTTTTAATGAAAATATTAAATAAATAAACATAAAAATATAACTAAAGTTCACAAGAAATTATTAAGTTTGAGGACAATTGAATTAAATACTTTCCCTACTACATTCTCCAACACCTCAAAACTCATGTTGGAGAGGAACCTTAATTTCGAATTTTTAGAGTATAATATAAAGGATGTACATAATTTCTTGTGTTTTTAGTCCTTCACTTTGCATGAGGATTTATAATGTGTCGATTGAATTGGTACTTTAGATTTGGTCACATTGGTTTTTATCTTTAGTATTCTTTGTTCACTCTATTCTAAAATCTAGAAAGAGGGTGGTGGAAATACAACACAACCAATTCCTAAATAAGGGAATGGAGTTTCGAGAAACCCTTTATTCAATGAGGAATTCTCTATAGTGTAAAGGTTGTGCTTGCTGACTTTCTGGCCAACTTTGATAGGAACACACCTCTTCCCTTTATGTGAATTATAAGGCACTGTAAAAGGATTTAAACTTTGAGTTATTAAGCAATGGAGAATAGTAAATGACCATCCGTCCAGCAATGACCTTGCTAGCGACTCAAGCCATTCATAATTGAATTATTTAGTGCTCTTGACCTCATGCACATAACATAGAATGGAAGGATACCTAACACTTTAGTAGAATTCTGCATGGAATTTCGACCTAAGAAAATTGACCGTTGACTGTTGATATTAATACAAACACTTATCCCTTCCAATTTGAACCTTTAGTTGTTGCATTGTAATACCAACAATTGAAATTTAATTCAACGGTAATTCGTACTAGCACGGTTTCAACAACATAAATGATTGGATAATTGAATACCTAACTAGAACTGTAACTGTAAGTAGATATCATTGGTTATATAGTGTATAACAAATCAAAAATTCACATCTGAGCCACATAAACACTACCACTCGAACTAAGGCCATTTTGATAATGAGTTGGAGTTACCGGCCAACACAGAGTATATACATGGATATAGATATCTATGTGTTTGTGTGTGTGCATGTGTGTGTGTGTGTGTGTACATGTATGTATGTATGTATGTACTCTGTGTTGGCTTGTATCTCTAGCCTACTTCCTTTATGTGAATTATAAGGCCCCGTAGAAGGATCTAAACTTCGAGTTATTAAGCACTTGAGAGTAGTAAATGACCATCCCTCTAGTAATGACCTTATTACCCACTCAAGAAATTCATAATTGAATTATTTAGAGCCCTTGAACTCATGCATGAACCACTGATTAGAAGGATCCCTAACATTTTAATAGATTTCTCGATGGAGTGTCAGCCTAAGGAAATTGACCACTTTCTTATACTAATAATTAGACAGTTGATATCGATACAAACAATTCAAAAAAGATACATTCCAGTTCGAACTTGTAGTTTTTTCACCATAATACCAACAATTTAAATCTCGCTTAATGGTAACTCGTAATTGCAAGGCTTCAACAACACAACTTAGTGGATAATTGAATATATAATTAGAAAGTAACTAAAGTATTAAATATAACTAGTTATCTAGTGTATAACAAATCAAAAAATTCACATCACAGGACACATAACCATTACCACTTGAACTAAGGTGATCGTGATAATGAGCTCAAGTTACAACCAACACGGAGTTTGTATATATATATATATATATATATAAACACTAATAGAATCAAGTATTCTAGTATTTGGACTTATCGATCAAAATTCCCTCTTCATTCAGCAATTCTCCGCCAATTTTTTCAAATTACCCAACTCACATTGTATTCTTCCTAACAAGTTGTTGTATTATTGATCAAGGTAGTCTAGCTTCTCTAGTGTTGGAGAATATAATTCCAACCACTTGATAGGTGTTAAAACCATCCATCCAAGTGTCCTAGTTCAGTTTTAGTTAGTCTGGTTTAGTCTAGTCTCATTGTAATCATTTAATATTGATGTGTCCAATGTAATATTATTTAACTGATTCATAATATTGAGAAGAGAAAATATTTTCTTCATAGTTTTCATTTTTTAACATAGTATAAAAGCTTAATATGTGTAATACTCCATGAGAGTAGCAAAGAGAAGAGACGAGGTTACATAAGACTCCTTGAGAGAGCAACAATGTGAGTGAAGTAAAAGCATCTTTTGAATTCCATTGAAAAACAAAAATAAAAATCAACTACGAGAATGAAGAAGGTTTCCCCTATCAAGAAGCTCATTGGTCGAAGTCCGATTTAAAAAAGAAAAAAGAAGTTTTGTGCAGTAACACACTTGAGTTTTTATACCATTCTGGTTATATGTGAACACTTTCAAGGAACATTGACACAGTCTAATAGTGGTGGCAGGAGCATTATAGAAGTCAAATTCATAAGACTTCGTTGTCCGTCATACGAAAATATGATGGGTTAAATTTTAATGTCATCGGTCTTCCAAGGCTTTTCCATTGGTTTTTTTACGTTGCATAGATTATAAATTTAGTTTTTTTTCTGTGTGGAACAATATTTTTTAATTCAAGTGGTAGGAAAAATGTAAAGGAGGTTGAAAGTGGCCAAAAAATAAAAAGGATCATTACAATTAGATTAGAGTGTGCTTAAACCCAAATCAAATGTGTTACATGGTGAAATGATCTCGTGTCAAATCCTCTTATCATGCTCCACAATTTTTTCATCATTCGCATTTTCTACAATTTTTTTTTTTAAACGTCCTTTTTTATAAAGGTTATAAAAAAAGTTTATTTAAAATAAGGACAAAGTATTTTTTCAAGGGGACAATTTTTTTTAACAAGGCTCATATTTATATTTTTTTCAACTGAAGAAATCATGCGTGGAGTAGCATTCACGCATATATAGTCTTGCCCAAGATTGGACTATGAGACCAGTGGGACCAATCCTCCCCACCTAACCATTATTATACTTGGGAGCAATATTATTGAGAATTGGAATTTTATCATAGAATTTTATTATATTTGAAAATAATTTTGTAAAAATATGGGGCGTTCAAATGAGTTATGTTATTTAAAAAAAAAAAGGAAAGGAGCTTATGTGATTTTGTGATAGATTTTGTAAAAGATTCATTGCCAGGTAGACAATTTGTAGACCCATCTATTTTGTAGCAGATAAGAAACAAAGAAGCCGCTATGTTTGTAGTTTAATTGGCTTGTTGAGTGATAGTGATCCAACACTCAAGAAATGATAAAATCCAAGAGGCTGAGAATGTCAAAGCAACAACATGAGATGTTTTAGATATTTTTAGATTTGGAGGTGAAAAGGAAGAAGAATTTCACTCTTCCCCTCATTTCAGATGCCAAGACAACCAAGGAAGCTTGGGATACCCTTGAGAGGATTTTGGGTGTAAGGGGGAGTAATGAAGTTGAAGATTAAGGTGGATTTATAACATCAGATCTACATCAAGATGAAAAGCTAGTTGAATCGCACTATACTCAACCACAACTGGATGATGTCTGTGAAGAATTTTTTGAAGAAGCAGAGGAGGAGCACATAGATTCGCATGAATTCCACTATGCACAACTGCAAGTGGATGAAAATTCATGAATCCAGCAACACAACTTGTTGATGAAAATTTGATGAATCCAACAATAGAGCTTGCTAATGAAAAATTGGTGAATCGAGCAACAGAGCTTGTTGAGGACAATGAAGATGCCATTGGAGTAGTCAATGTTGATGTAAAATTTTATCAAGATTTATTTCCTAATGATGAATGGTTGCATATGATGCAAAAAAAACATAATATCGACATGATGCTATGTGGTAAGGTAATTCCACTTGAGTCTGAAATAAAAGTGGAAGACAACCTCTTTGCAACATCGCAGGTTAGTAAAGAAGTAAAAGATACAAAGAGAAAGACAGAGACAAAGATAGAGACAAAGCGAAATCAAGAATCCCATAAAGAGAAAACAATAGCAAAGGAAAAGGAAGAGAAAAAAAAAAAATAGGAGAAAACTCTCATTGTAGAGCAGGAGGAACAAAACCAATGTGGTTATGTACAGGTTTTTCATAATAACATCAATTTCCAGTGTGAAAATGCATAGAATGATTATAAAGAAGAGTTAAAGGTCCTTTAAACATGGCTTGAAACACCATGCCTTGATAAAGACTGCATAGAAGCTGCATAAATGAATGTTGAAGACAACTTGGATGTTGAAAACATCAATCAAATTTTTAGGAATTGGAGTCCTCAAGAGTTGAAATCGTATTATGGACTTATGTTGTAGAAAAATATGGATGATGAAAAGAACACTATAGAAGATGACATGTGGCAACAGTCCACATACAAGTTGTTTTGGAAGAAGTTCGGGACATACTTAGAAAACCTAGAATAATGGAAGACCGACACCAAAAAATGAAGAAACTAATGTTTGAAGGATACTACAAGAAGAAAAAGTTGAAACAATTTAGAGGCTACAGGATCTGGAAGAAAAGAAGAAGAAAAATAACTGTAGTTGAAGTCAATTTTTTAAATTGTAAGCCTAGCTAAGACATAGACCAATAAACATATCGTTATAAATTTTATGTGATTGTTATTAAGGAGGAGTGTTGGAGAATATAATTCCAACCACCATCTAGGTGTCAAAACTGTCCATCCAAGTGTCCTAATAGAGTTTAAGTTAGTCCAGTTTAGTTCAAACTCACCGTAGTAATTTAATGTTGATGTCTCCATTGAAATATTATTTAATTGATTCATAATATTGAGAAGAGAAAAACTTTTCTCCACAGTTTTCTTTTTTTAACATCTATCACAACTGAGATCAATAGAGAGGAGGAACACGTACTTTAGATTTCATAGAAGGCACAACTCGATTGGAATAGGACTACTGGGTAAGAAACCTCCTTCAAAAACTCCATGAAATTCATAACTTTCCATTCAAAGAATGCATCTAGCTCAAGGAGTAGTGTCATTCCCATTCTAATATTGGCTCTCTCGATGATTTATTTTATAGCACACAAATTAAAAGGAGCATAACAAATAAGAAAAGATATGCTCTCTACTTGCATGCATATTGGTTGCCACACCACCACCAAACTAGCCACACTATCAATGGAGAAGGTATTATTTTGAAATGCAACGAGGAGGTTTTAGCATCCTTGGGCTAACAGTGTTAGACATAATAGTGATAGTGACAATGTCAAAGCACTTACCAATGAAAAGAACATTTACGAAATTACTATTTTTTTGTTTTAAGATGATTTATCAAGGACTAAAAAACAGAAAATAAAAATGCACTCTACTAATACTTTTATGCCCCATTAAAATACTCCATAGTAATTATTTTTTTAATTATAAATTATTTTAATAATTTAAAAAAAATTACCTAAATAAAAACAAAAATCCTAAAACATTGGTTATGCACATGAAAATCCTAACAAGGTCAACTAACTTGAACGGTAAGGCAAAAGCTATAGTCTCCGAAAAGGGTCTAAAAAAAAAATACATTAATATGACCAAGAAAGACAACACTTCAATTGACGGATGCCTCCACTTGAGGGTAGAATAAAAACAAATCCAAAAATTCATTTAAGGTCAACTAACTTGAATGACAAGGCAAAAGATATAGTCTTTGAAAATACATTAATATGACCAAGAAAGACAGCACTTCAATAGACGAATAACTCCATGACATAGATAGCTATTTGTAATTACACCAGAGGCGTTTTCTTTATGAGATTGGGTGTGTTAGTGTCAGCCTTTGCATCCTTCCTCCAGTGATAAAACATGCTCTTACAATTTGATCTTAAGGTTTGAAGGTCAAATTTTGTCATTTCAGTGAGTCTTCAAGTAAAATTTGGTCACTAGGTATTAGGTCTAGGTTTTCTTTTACTCCTGTCAAAGTTGTCCAAATGTCGGTCCATGTCACCATTCAGCTGAGTGTACCATCATTTACAGGGTTTTCATCATCATGTCAGGTTCCACTGGGTCATTTTACATCTTGTTCATGCTTCAGTTGTGCCTAGGTAAGGTTCATTTCCCTCTCCTAGGGTTTTGAAGGTAATTTTTCTTGGATGGTCAAATCATCAGAAAAAATTGTATCCTAATGTTCATACACCTTCCCATATCCTTAATATACCTTATTAAACACTTCCCATCACTGAGATCCCCCAAATTCCTCATTTTTGCACAAACCCTAGTTTCTTGCTACAACTTGGCAATTTTCTAGGCTAGGCCTGTGTTTCGCCCTTTTGGACCCCTTCCCCTCACTCAATCTCTGAAATTCCACTTTCCCCTGCTTCCTCACATCCTTCCATACTTCCAAAAATTTTCTGAAGAATTTATAAGCCCCTTATCCCCTTCATTTCGCTTCATTTCGACAAATCCCTTGTTCCACATATCAGGATAAGTTTCACTCAAATGATGTTTCTAAGCAGTAAAAACTGAATTTGGGAAAAATGAGAGAGATTTTTGTCCAAAACATGCCAAAGAAAAAATAACTCCTTCACTTTTTACACAGGTATCATGGTTTTATATAAATGTCAAAAATACCGTTGCCTCATGAGAATTGATGCACATCTGTAGTGACCTTGGGAAAATAAATATTTCTCCTAGCTTGGTTGCCCAAATGACTTTTGTGATGAGTAAAATTATAACTACACACAAAGAGCTTTCCAATGAGCTATCATGAGCTCAATTTGGAGTTGAGTAAGACCTTCAAACGTGGATTGTAACAGCACTCTGCCTTGAGGCAGCCTCATTTTGCACATTTTGACCAGTCTTGGGAGATTTTATTTTTGACAGGGAAAATGAACTCCAAATTAAAAAATTCCACTTGGGTTGGAAATTAGACTCAATAAGCTTTCCAAATAGCTATCACCCGACCAATTGGGACACCGAGAAGGCCTCCAAAATCCTCCTGAAAAAAGGCGCGACGCATAGAGATGGCACGGCGCATTTGGCTAAAAAGCCTGAAATCAATTCAAATCTTCCTCCAAAAGCTCCAAAATTTCAAATTCTTCATTCCAAAACTAAGTTAACAGCTCCATACTGCCAATGTATGGGTTCCATCAGTGTTTATGGTGTTTCAATAGCTGAAGAAAATTCAAACCCTATTTTCTTGCTAAAAGGGTTTAGAGTTTGGTTCTTATGCCATCACTCCCACATCCTTTTGTTTCCTCACTGTTTTTCTAGTCCCATCAGCACATTTCCCTATCCCCCATATCCCTAAATTCACTCATACCCATTTCATTCCCATCTCCCTACATCTCTAAAATTCACTTACTCCTAAGCTCCATCTCCCTCTCCCAAGTCATTTCATTTCCTCTCATTCTCATTTTCCCATTTCATGTGTAAAAATTCCCAAAAACTTAGTTTCCCAAACATTCAGTGGCTCTCCCCCCTCCCAAAGTTTGTCAAATTCTCAAAGGGCAAACTACCACTTGACAAGACTCCCTTGTTCCCACTGTCCATATTTCTCCCACAGTCCCTTCCCTTTGGCACATTTGGCATTGAAACAAGGCATCAATTTGTCATTTTCAACAAACCAAACATACATACACATTGCAACACCATGACGGACACAGATTCATCATATGAACAAGACAATAATTTGCACCACTGAACTACATACACCAGGAGGGTACTGAGGAGGCATAAAACGCATGATCGTCTCCAAATCTTGGCCGAAGCCTCTTTGGATGAGCATGATACTTGATGATGGACCTTCAGTCCAAATTTCAGCAAATTTGGAGAAAATTTTGTCCATTTTGAAATTTTTGGTCACAAAATAGATTTTCCCGCCCGACGCATCATGCCACCTTGCGCGCGCTTACGATTGGGAGGTCTTCTAGAGGAAAAATTGATATTTTTGGATTTTTTATGAAAATTTATGCATGCTCAGGAATGGCCTAAGGATTTCATCAAGTTCTGGTTTGCCTAAAGGGTCAAAAACACCTTGAAAATGGCCTTTCTGCCACTTTTTGCACCCACAGGAAGCAGTGTTGGGAGATTAAAGTTTTGGAGGGGCAAATGACATCCAAATCCAAAAATTCCACTTGGGTTGGAAATTAGACAAGCAGGGATTTCCAACGAGCTATCATGAGCTCAATTTAGACTTTAGAAAGTTCCTCAAAATTGGCCTCAAAAGTGGCGTGACGCATACAGATTTTGGGCGCGGCACATAGAGAAATTTGGCCTCATTTTCACTCTTCAGCTCAGAAATTCGCCCAGTTTTGACTAGTTTCACTCTTTCATGTAACTATTGATCTATATTGATGTAATTTGATTACTATGATGTAATTTTGGCACATATTTACTTGTTCTAGAGGATTCATTCACTAAAAAGTGAAAATTAAATGAATGAATCAGTTTCCTTCCATATAGAGGCAAGTTGTTTGATTGCCTAGATTTCAGTTCCTTGTTTATAATTGGTTGAAACAGCTCCTAGAATGATGAGCTCGACCCCTAGAGGCATGGGATGGTGTTAGGATTGTCTATATGATGTAATTTCTCAGTTATTTTTAGGGTGGGATACTTGGGAATTATTTGGCACTCCTTTGTACATCACTTCTGCATTTTTGGCTAAGGAAAGACCAGGGTTTTGCAGCACTTTTTGGGATCCTTGTGGCTCTGAGCTTTGATGGTGTTACTTCTCTATGTATTTGTAAGTTTCACTAATGTTTATATGTATCATTTCCCTTCTCCGCTCTTCCTAAATTAAACAAATCAGTGTAAAAGGTGGAATCCAAATTGTTTGCTTTGCTCTGCCTTTAGTTTTGTTTGATTTTATATGTTTTCATCTGTTTGGAGAGGATCCTTGAGATCTCTTGCCCTCTTTATCTCCTCAGCAATCTAACCATCCATATATTCATTTCAAGACATCAAAACCATTTCCTACCCTGCCCCAATTATAACTCTGCAGAAACTGGACCTCATCCCCGCACCCAAAACTTCCTTTCCCTTGTTTCCGACAAAAACCCCAAAAATCATTTCAAACTCCTTAATCTATATACCTAGCCTAAAATTAGTTTGTATTTCAGTTATCTCAAGCCCTATTGATACATTTTTCCTGAGATTGACCCGGAGAGAGCCCTCTCCTGTTCTGGTAGGGCTAGCTACCAGATTGAGCGTGGTTTGATGTGACCTTGAACTCTGCCTTCTTTCAGCCTGAGGTAGATTTAGGCAATAACATAGTGGCGACCATACTGGGGAATAAAATGGTTTTCTTGTTAGTGTTATTTGTTTTATAAGCTACAGATGGAGCCTGAAGTTATGCCAGGTAGCCGTCGAACTGCTCTTGCCCTGCGAGTGCATAGTAGATAAATGCTGCTTCAGTCAATCTCCGGTCTAGCTTGTAAACATAACATTTAACTTGTGAATTGCCCCAGTACATGTATCAAGTTTGGATCTGATGGTTGATGGTGGACAACAATCAGACACTACGAGGCTGAAATCATTCACCTGGTGACTCCAAACTCAATGTAGAGACTCCACTGGAGGACTAACTTTTTCTCTGAGAAAATGGAAGGATCTTACACGAAGTTCAGGTATCCAAAGTGGAATGGTATATAGGATCTAGTTTGATTTCTTGTAAATTACTTCGTTGCTGTTCTTGAAGATGTCCTGAAATTTTTTCAGAATTTGTTGTATGATAAAGGTGATCAAAATCTTCACTCGACCTATTCAAAAAGTGTAAACACTGAGTTTCCTTTTGATCCTGGCCTCCTTACTTTTCCCACATTTTATGATGACTCTATTCAAAGTGATGAGCCTAAAGAAAATGAAACTGATCCCATAGCTCTTTTATATACTCCTACACCTTTTATAGTCCCAGATAGGTATAAACCTCTTGTTTTACCTTCTGTTCTCCATGCTTTCCCTGCAAATTATTACCTATACTTGCCAAGATTTGACAGTGAATGTAACAATGTCAACGCTGAGCAACATGTGCAGAATGTTGAGACTTTTCTAGACCTTTTTGAAGTTGATGAAGAAGATGTTAGTATTAGACTTTTTGCTCTTTCTTTTCAAGGCCAAGTGAAGATCTGGTTCAAAGCTCTGCCTAATGCGACCATCTTAGATTTCCAGCATTTCGTCAAATTTTTCCTTGACAGGTGGGTGATCGGACAGAATCCTTTCCTTATTTTGGATTAGTATGCCCAGCTGAAAAGACTGCCAGGGGAGATAGTACAACAGTTTTCTGCCAGATTTAACCAAGTTTATTATTCGATGCCAGCTGATATAAGACCTCCTCCTAGATCTGCTCTCTTGCACTACCCAGGTGCCTTTGATCCGAAAATGGAGTTTCATTTGAGAGAAAGGAATATTGCAACACTCCACCAGATGTAGAACAGTGCAGTAAATGTAGAGGCTCATTTGCTGATCTGAAGAGCAAGGTTGAAGGAAGAAGAGATGAAAAACATAGATCCGGAGAAATCAACATCTCTAGACGTAAAGCTTGACATTTTGGTAAGTGCAGTAGAAGAGATGATGCAAAATATCACCACAAGGAATGAGTATAATGTTCAAGCCCATGGCTCGCTGATTGAAGAAGAACAAGTTGCTGATCCAAAACATTTTGTTTCTTATCCCAGTTGTCATAGATCTGATAATGATTCTTTTGTGGATCATCTTGGAGAAGAGAGATCTGTTGATTTGACATGTATGCTTGATGATGTGGTTTATACTGATGATTTGCCTTAGTTTGATCAGTATGATGATGATTATGTTCTCCAAACAGAAGCTAATCTTGCAGACAAATCAGCAGCTAGTTTGTGGGAGGAAGAAGTTCACTTTCAGCAGCTCGAGTACAGTGATCAACCGATGCATATCACCTATGGAAATGATGAGGAAATTGCAGCAAATTTTGAAGTAAGTGAAGGATCTTTTCATTTTTGTTTTGATTCGTTTCAGTTCATCAGAGACAACTTCCATGCAATCAAAAATCAACTGTCAACAAGTCTTGATTTGGACCATCTTGAGGGAAATGAAAACTTTGTTCAAGATTTCTCATATTTAGATTTGTAGCCCCCGAATGCCATTGATTGTCAAGTTTCAGATGAAGACTTGGAAGCTGGCACATATGATCAAATGATACAAAATGACTCCGTACCATTTTTTTTTGAATCATTTCAGTTTTTGAAGGGTAAATTGCATAGTAAATCTTCGAATGAGCAGCTTGTAGAAAATCATGTAATCTCATCAGAACCAATAGAAAATGGGCTGCAGCAGTCTTTTCAAGTTTTTCACGATCCAATAGCTGATGTGTTGGACGATGTTTGCAGTCAAAGTTTTTCTCCATTAACTATATGTAAGCTCGAAACGTGTGCTGATATACACTTGATCCGGCAGCCAATCTCTTTGTCATTTTTAGCAGGAGTCTCATCACAAAGCTCAAAACAAAGTTTGCATTCATGGTATGAAGATAAGAGAAGTAATCCATTGGATGAGCTAAGTCCTAGTGTGCATGAACTTCAAGATCCTTATGCAGTGTTTTTGGAGGCCGATAGAGAAACCATAGTATTCAACGGATCTGTTCACAAGTTTTCATGGGAGTTGCCTTTCAGTAGTTCTCTATTGTTTTTCATAAGCAAGCACTTGCGGAGAATTAAAACAACAGCTGTAATACTTATTTCGTTGCATTGGTTGTTTCATTTCACTTGATCAGGTGATGAATGAAACTGTTAGAGTAGGTTGTATTGAATAAGCTTCATATTGAGCATATTTTCCAGTTTTTCGATTGTGTTTAATTATCGAGTCAGTTTTTATTTGAGTGAGAGTCAATTTGTGTCATCAAGTCATCAGTTTTCAGTCATGCATTTCAGCTTGAGTTTTTGACTCCATTGCCCAATGGATGAAGGCACTGTCTGCTTTCCAAAGATCTATAGTTCTTGGCACCTCCAAGGAGCTACCATCCCCATTGGAGCCAATGTTAGTGTCAGCCTTTGCATCCTTCCTCCAGTGATTAAACATGCTCTTACAATGTGATCTTAAGGTTTCAAGGTCAAATTTTGTTATTTCAGTGAGTCTTCAAGTAAAATTTGGTCACTAGGTATTAGGTCTAGGTTTGCTTTTACTCTTGTCAAAGTTGTCCAAATGTCGGTCGATGTCACCATTCAGCTGAGTGTACCATCATTCAGAGGGTTTTCATCATCATGTCAGGTTCCACTGGGTCATTTTACACCTTGTTCATGCTTCAGTTGTGCCTAGGTAAGGTTCATTTCCCTCTCCTAGGGTTTTGAAGGTAATTTTTCTTGGATGGTAAAATCATGAGCAAAACTTGTATCCTGATGTTAATACACCTTCCCCTATCCTTAATATAGCTTCTTAAACACTTCTCATCACTGATATCCCCCAAATTCCTCATTTTTTCACAAACCCTAGTTTCTTGCTACAACTTGGCAATTTTCTAGGCTAGGCCTGTGTTTTTCCCTTTTGGACCCCTTCCCCTCACTCAATCTCTGAAATTACACTTTCCCCTGCTTCCTAACATCCCTCCCTACTTCCCGAATTTTTTTGAAGAATTTAGAAGCCCCTTATCCCCTTCATTTCGCTTCATTTCGACAAATCCCTTGTTCCACATATCGGGATAAGTTTCACTCAAATAATGTTTCTGAGTAGTAAAAGATGAATTTTGGAAAACTGAGAGAGTTTTTGGTCGAAAACCTGCCAAAGAAGAACAACCTCCTTCACTTTTTACACAGGTATCATGGTTTTAGAGAAATATCAAAAATATCGTTGCCTCACAAGAATTGATGCACATCTGAAGTGACCTTGGGAAAATCAATATTTCTCCTAGCTTGGTTGGCAAAATGACTTGCTTGATGATTCAAATGATAACTAGCCACAACGGGCTTTCCAATGAGCTATCATGAGCTCAATTTGGAGTTGAGTAAGACTTTCAAAAGTGGATTTCAATAGCACTCTGCCTTGAGGCAGCCTCATTTTGCACATTTTGACCAGTCTTGGGAGATTTGATTTTTGACAGGGAAAATGAACTCCAAATTGAAAAATTCCACTTGGGTTGGAAATTAGACTCAATAATATTTCCAAAAAACTATCACACGCCCAATTTTGACACTGGGAAGGCCTCCAAAATCCTCCTCCAAAAAGGCGCGGTGCATTGGGCTAAAAAGCCTGAAATCAATTCAAATCTTCCTCCAAAAGCTCCAAAATTTCAAATTATTCATTCCACAACTAAGTTAACAGCTCCATATTGCCAATGTATGGGTTCCATCAGTGTTTATGGTGTTTCAGTAGCTGAAGAAAATTCAAACCCTATTTTCTTGCTCAAAGGGTTTAGAGTTTGGTTCTTATGCCATCAATCCCACATCCTTTTGTTTCCTCACTGTTTTTCTAGTCCCATCAGCACATTTCCCTATCCCCCATATCCCTAAAGTCACTCATACCCATTTCATTCCCATATCCCTACATCTCTAAAATTCACTTACTCATAAGCTCCATCTCCCTCTCCCAAGTCATTTCATTTCCTTTCATTCTCCTTTTCCCATTTCATGTGTAAAAATTCCCAAAAACTCAGTTTCCCAAACATTCAGTGGCTCTCCCCTCTCCCAAAGTTTGTCAAATTCTCAAAGGGAAAACTACCACTTGACAAGACTCCCTTATTCCCACTGTCCATATTTCTCCCACATTCCCTTCCCTTTGGCACATTTGGCATTGAAACAAGGCATCGATTTGTCATTTTCAACAAACCAAACATGGATACACATTGCAACACCATGACGGACACAGATTCATCATATGAACAAGACAGTAATTTGCACCACTGAACTGCATACACCAGGAGGGGCTGAGGAGGCGCAAAACGCATGATCGGCTCCAAATCTTGGCTGAAGCCTCTTTGGCTGAGCATGATACTTGATGATGGGCCTTCAGTCCAAATTTCAGCAAATTTGGAGAAAATTTTGTCCATTTTGAAATTTTTGGTCACAAAACAGATTTTCCCGCCCGATGGGTCACGCCACCTTGCGCGCGCTTACGATTGGGAGGTCTTCTGGAGGAAAATTTGATATTTTTGGATTTTTTATGAAAATTTATGCATGCTCAGGAATGGCCTAAGGATTTCATCAAGTTCTGGGTTGCCTAAAGGGTCAAAAACACCTTGAAAATGGCCTTTCTGCCACTTTTTGCACCCACAGGAAGCAGTGTTGGGAGATTAATGTTTTGGAGGACCAAATGACACCAAAATCCAAAAAATCCACTTGGGTTGGAAAGCAGACAGGCAGGGCTTTCCAACGAGCTATCATGAACTCAATTTAGACTTCGGAAAGTGCCTCAAAGTGGCGTGACACATACAGATTTTGGGCGCGGCGCATAGCGAAATTTGGCCTCATTTTCACTCTTCAGCTCAGAAATTCACCCAGTTGTGACTAGTTTCACTCTTTCATGTAACTATTGATCTATCTTGATGTAATTTGATGAATATGATGTAATTTTGGCACATATTTACTTGTTCTAGAGGATTCATTCACTAAAAAGTGAAAATTAAATGAATGAATCAGTTTCCTTCCATATAGAGGCAAGTTGTTTGATTGCCTAGATTTCAGTTCCTTGTTTAGAATTGGTTGAAACAGATCCTAGAATGATGAGCTCAACCCCTAGAGGCATGGGATGGTGTTAGTCTTGTCTATATGATGTAATTTATCAGTCATTTTCAGGGTGGGATACTTGGGAATTATTTGGCACTCCATTGTACATCACTTCTGCATTTTTGGCTAAGGAAAGACCAGGGTTTTGCAGCACTTTTTGGGATCCTTGTGGCTCTGAGCTTTGATGGTGTTACTTCTCTATGTATTTGTAATTTTCACTAATTTTTATATGTATCATTTCCCTTCTCTAATCTTCCTAAATTAAACAAATCAGTGTTAAAGGTGGAATCCAAATTGTTTGCTTTGCTCTGCCTTTGGTTTTGTTTGATTTTATATGTTTTCATCTGTTTGGAGAGGATCCTTGAGATCTCTTGCCCTCTTCAGCTCCTCAGCAGTCTAACCATCCATATATTCATTTCAAGACATCAAAACCATTGCCTACCCTGCCCCAATTAGAACTCTGTAGAAGTTGGGCCTCATCCCCGCACCCAAAACTGCCTTTCCCTTGTTTCCAAAAAAAACCCCAAAAATCATTTCAAACTCCTTGATATATATACCTAGCCTAAAATTAGTTTGTATTTCAGTCATATCAAGCCCTATTGATACATTTTTCCTGAGATTTACCCAGAGAGAGCCCTCTCCTATTCTGGTAGGGCTAGCTACCAGACTGAGTGTGGTTTGATGTTACCCTGAACTTTGCCTTATTTCAGCCTGAGGTAGATTTAGGCAATAACAGGGTGAGAAAACACTGTTCACCACACCCAATCAAAAATCTTTCTTATCACCCTTCTGATGAATTATATTTTGACATGTGTTAAAAAATTTAACTGCTACAAAAATTATATTTAACCTGAAACTTTTGCTATTATAGTATTTGAACTGCGCAACATAGGGAAAAGAGAATTCAAAATTTTGTACTCCCATACTCCCACATACTCCCACAACTTACATAATTTTTTGAATGCTTACATGCCATGCCATCCTCAGCCATACCCCTGTACCTGTTTTTGTAGCACCGAAGCTTCATGCCATCACCATGTCTCTCTTTCGGAATGAAAACTACAATGGTGGTCCCCTCTCCTGCACTGAAAAAGCAAGTTCTCAAAACCCATGACCATGTCCTTGCCAGTCGCAGTCTCATACAAACAACCTGGTTTCTTTCACAACACAAATCCACCATAATTTGGGGTCAATATGGATCTCACTGGTTCATGCTCAGACGTATATCAAATACAAATCTCTTCAGTGCCAAGAGGCTTGAGGCCCTAGAACATTTGAGAAGAGATGAAGTGCTTTGAATGATCCAGTAGATTCGACATGAAAGTATGAATGGGACACCTATAAATATCAAACATACTGTGATTTAGTCCTCGTTAGGTCTGTTAGGAAATATGGCCTTCGGTAAAGACATGTTCCATACCCACTCTCCTAACTTCCAGGACTTCAAAGACTGTTATGGGAAACTGGCGGTGTCCAGAGGATCTCCCAATTTGGCCTACTACTTCCCCTTTCTTCAGTAGCTAGATCCTTAGGGTGTGGAAAATAACACGTGAATCTATCTGAAAAGGGTATATGACATTCTTGACAAATTCATAGAGGGTCACTTGGCCACAAGAGGCAAAACCATGGATGGAAGTGATGGTCCAAAGGATCTATTGGATGCTCTGTCGAACATGAGAAGCCATGAACTTACGTTTACCGTTATTAGAGGCTATTTAACTGTAACAATTTCCATTGGTTATTATATAAGTCGGTCAATTTATAGACTGATAGATGGGATCTTATCGTAAGAATTACTGTAGTTTACTAATGGGGTTGATACTTCCACAATCAACTGCTCTTATTTTTATTTGCTTGTTGCTACACATATTTGGGGCAGGAAGTGACACCACAGTGAAGAAAATGGAGTGGGCGATGGAAGAACTCATATGAAATCGATACAAAATGAAACGAGCCCAGGCTAAGTTGGACGAAGTAGTTGGTCGCAATCAAATGGTGGAAGAAAATGATACCGACCATATTCCTTATCTCCGTGCAGTGGTAAAAGAAGTGTTGAGGCTATACCAAGTATCTCCTTTTCTTATCCCACACAGAGAAGATAGTGATTGCGAGATTGAGGAATTCTTGATTCCCAAGAACACCCAGATAATCGTCAACATATCGGCGATCAGATGGGACTCTGCTGTCTAGAATGAATTTTCGAAGCCAGATAATCGTCAACATCTGGGTGATCGGACGGGACCCTGCCATCTAGAATGAACTGTTGATATCATTCGAGAGAGGTTATCTATAGTAAGATGAGCAGTGTGGATTACACCTCGAGTTCATGCCCTTCAGAGCAGGAAGAAGGATTTCTGTGGGGCTTCCACTGGCCAGTAAGATGATTCATCTGGTATTGGCTTCTCTGCTCCATTCATTCAATTGGGCCCGTCCAAACGGGATGAGTGCGGAGTAGGTGGACATAACATATAAGTTTGGAGTGACCATTGAAATGACGGTATCGTTGGAGGCAATGTCTACCCCATGCTTTCCACAGGATTTTTATTAAACTTGTTGCAATGTTTTGATGTATGAAGCCTTTTAATGATGCACTGAATTTCTATCAATTCTTGAAATTAAGAATATATAATTTTTCATTTGGTTCAGAATTGAATTAATTAAGAATATATAATTTTATCATAATATATAATTTTAAGAGTATATAATTTTATCATAATTGAATTAATTTGGGGGAGTATGCCTAAAACTATTGATCTTTAGTTAACAGTTGATTTAGGGTACTAGCATGATTCCAATTGGTAATTCCATTTAATTCCATGTAGTGTGATATATTTTCTTAGTCTTTAAAAAAAAAAATTATCCATTATGATATTTTTTCAACCAAAAATAATTGAAATATTCCTATCAAAACATATTCTTTTCAGCCCACAAATGATAGTATAAAAATAAAATAAAAAACAAAAGTGAAAGTTTGTCTTTTATTTATCACCAAAAAAATCATATCCCCTTATTAACCACCGACCAATCATTCCAAATAACATCGCTTTTATTTAATAACAATAACAAATCACCCTTCACAAAGAATCATGGTAGCCTTTAGGCAAAGAATAATTAAAATATTCGTGTCAAATCATATTCTTCTTAGCCCACTAATGACAACATTATTATCCAAGTGAAGGAACATGAATCAGCAAATTATATATCATAGGTATAGTTACTAGCATTTGCTAGAGGTGAAAAGTAATGTGGGGAAGTGGGGAATCTGGAAAACAACACACCACTAGAAAGGGGTATTTGATAATAGATTGTGTATTTTTTAGGCTTGATCTATTACTAATATTACAACGAGAACACATCCATCCTTTTAATTTTCAACATGCAATTGACTTTTCTCTTCCATTTGGGATATATATAAGCTTCATGACTTTAATGTCCATTTGAAATTGTGAAATCCCATGCACTTCGCATTGCCTTCTACATTCCCTAACTCCTCCTTCCGGTGTTCCTTTGCACCTCTCGGTGCAATTGCTAGTTTTTATTTTCAATCACAAACTTCAATGTCTTCCACTTGAACATGATTGAAAAGATGAAAAGATTGTTTGAACACACATCCCACCTGAGACATGTAAGCTACTAGTCACAAGAAAACATGGGTCGAAAACACATTGTACCATTGTCACAGTTACGCTAATATTAAGTCAAAGTCTTGCATTACTTACAAAAGTCCGGAAAGTCTTTACGTAGCAGTTACGATGATATTAAGTGAAGCTCTCGCATTACTTACAAAATTACGGAAAGTCTTTGGGTAACTTTCCAATGTGCCAAAGTGGATATTTATTTTCTAAGAGTTATTTTTCGTGACATGGGTGGCTACTTTTTAATATTTATTATAGTCGGAGTCTAAAAAAATTCACATAATTCTGGTAAGATTATGAAAAATTCTGGCAATTTTTTTTTAAAATCTGAGTTGCACGAGTTAAACTTCAATATTATGGATGCCCTAATGGTTTTTTATGGTGTTGAATCAATTTCCACCATAAAAAATTCAATTCAAACACTCCAACTACATGATTTTTTGAAAAAAAATAAAGGATTCTGACAAAAAATCGCTATCCGAGCTATTCTGTTGGATTGGTAGACAAGTCCTTTATTTTTTACCATAAACTTATGATACTTTGGACTGACGGCATTATTGATTATAAAAATTTGACTAGTGAGATGTATTGAGGACACCGCCATTCGGAAATTGTCATTCAATGTTGTAGATGAACAGAAGTAAGTTGTAAATTAGGGGGTTATGTCACTTTAACGGGGTTTGAAATTGTTATTTTTTTTAACATTGAGAAAATCTATCATAATTTGGTTGTGAAACTAATGATTCTAATTGATTCATCACTCTTATTTTATAAGGGGAAAGCTTTAGCTCCTCCCATATTCTTTTAGAATTTGGGTAGTTAATCTATTTCCTTATATTCCACGAAAACTAGCTCTTACCCACATAAAAGTGGTTAGATATATATATATATATATATATATATAAATAAACTACTTATTGCAAATTCATCCTATTAATATTCTTTGACCATTTTACTTTAAATTTGGCTTGTTCAAAATGCTTCGACTAAATTTACTTTGATGTGATTTTCACCAAAGATTTTACTCACAATATAATTAAAATTATAAATTAAGATTGTATGGGATAAAATTACAAGGAGAGACAGAATATTGGATAAAACAAGGGGCTCTCCAAGTGAGTCACCTAGAGAATGTCGAAGCACTCAACACACCCATTCATTCAATCAAAGTCTTGTACATATAAACTTACACATTAGCTCCTAGTTTGAACCAATCCCTAAATAATATGATCTTTTACCTCAATAGAATATCTCAATCCTAACAAAAAATAACCAAATACATTAATATATTTATCCATTAATTCCAACACTCCCCCTAAATGGAGAATTTCACCCAAAGTCATAGTTCTCCTTCCTTGGCTTAATATATGCATGTTGGTCTCAGTCTTAGCTAGGCTTACAATTGTACTTGATAACTGAGCTTTCATTTTTTTCTTCTTACTAAAGAGTCCATATATGTTCATTTGTCGGTGAAGTTTCATCTTCACTTTTCCTGCCCTAAGATAGTGGTGGAGCTTCTCCTTCTTTTTGTGTTTTCTGCACCAAAGGTGGAACACTTGAACTCTTAATCTCCGCTTTCTTGATCTTGGTTGTAGGCTAACATTATTTGTATTCAATGTTGCAGGTTCTTGGGACTTATAGTTGTCCTTAATGTCAAAGAAACAACATCAGATGTTTTAGATATTTTTAGATTTGGAGGTGAAAAGGGAGAAGAATGTCACTCTTCCCCTCATTTCAGATGCCAAGAAAACCAAGGAAGCTTGGGATACCCTTGAGAGGATTTTTTGTGTAAGGCGAAGTATTGAAGTTGAAGATGAAGATTGATTTATAGCAAAAAATCTAGAACGAGATGAAAATTTAGTTTAATCCCACTATGCTCAGCCACAAGTGGATGATGTCTGTGAAGAATTATTTGAAGAAGAAGACAAGGAGCACATAGATTCTCATGAATCCCACTATGCACAGTTGCAAGTGGATGAAAATTTGGTGAATCCAATGACACAACTTGTTGATGACAATTTGATGAATCAAACAATAGAGCTTGCTAATGAAAAATTGTTGAATCGAGCAATAGAGCTTGCTGAGGAAAATGAAGTTTCCATTGGAGCAGTCAATGTTGATGTAAAATTTTATTAGAATTTATTTCCTAATGATGAATGGATGCAGATGATGCAACAAAAACATCATATCGATGTGATCCTATGTGTTAAGGTAATCCCACTTGAGTCTGAAAACAACGTGGAAGACAACCTCTCTGCAACATCGCAGATTAGTAAAGAAGTAAAAGAGACGTAGAAAAAGATAGAGACTGAGATAGAGACAAAGGAAAACGAGGAAGCCCACAAGGTGAAGACAAAGGCAGAGGAAAAGGCAGAGAATAAAACACAACAGGAGAAATATCTCATTGTAGAGCAGGAGGAACAAAACCAATGTGGTTATGTAGATGTTTTTCATTCTAACATCGATTTCTAGTGTGCAGGTACAACATGGCTTGAAACACCATGCCTTGATAGTGTCTACATAGAAGTTGCATAAATGAATGTTGAAGACAACTTGGATGCTGAAAACATCAATGAAATTTTTAGGAATTGGAGTCCTGAAGTGATGAAATTGTATTATGGACTTATGTTGTAGCAAAATATGGGTGATGAAAAGAACACTAAAGAAGATGACATGTGGGAACAGTCCACATACAAGATGATTTTGGAAGAATTTTGCGACATAATTAGAGAACCTAGAACAATGGAAGACCTACACCAACAAATTAAGAAAATAAGATTTGAAGGATACAACAAGAAGAAAAAATTGAAACAATTTAGAGGCTACAAGATCTGGAAGAAGAGAAGAAGAAAAATATGTGTAGTTAAAGTCAATTTTTTAAATTGTAAGCCTACCAGATACATAGACCAATAAACATCTTATTTTAAATTTTATGTGGTTATAATTAAGGGGGAGTGTTGGAGAATCTAATTCCAACCACCTTCTAGGTTTCAAAATCGTCCATCCAAGTGTCCTAGTCTAGTTTAGTTCAGTCTTAGTACAGTGATTTAATGTTGATGTCTCGAATGTAATCTTATTTAACTGATTCGTAATTTTGAGAAGTGAAAATCTTTGCTCCACAAATTTAATTTTTTAACATCTAGCACAACTGATAACATTAGAGAGGAGGAACACTTACTTTAGATTTCGTAGAAGGCACAACTAGATTGGAATAAGACTACTGGGTAAGAAACCTCCTTTAAAACTCCATGAAATTCACATCTTTTCATTCAAGTAATGCATCTAGCTCTAGGAGAATTTTTGTTCCCATTCTAATACTGGCTCTCTCGATGACTTTTTTTATAACACACAAATTCAAAGGAGCATAACAAATAAGAAAATATATGCTCTCTACTATCAAAAACCCTTAGGGTGTCGTAGACGTGCTGACGACTCGAAGATCAAAGGAAGTTGCAAAGTTTACAGGTGCATCAGTCTTCAATCCCGCCAGAGTATGGAACAAAGGGTGCTAGAACTTCATAAGAAATAATTAAAAAATGGTCTATGGTTCATCATACGATATCTGTGTAGAATATTTTAGATTTTTTGGGAGGACAGCTATTGGCAAGTCCTTGCAGTGTACATTATCTATTGGCCATGAAAATCATCCAGGGAGGAGTTTAGTTTTTTCCCCTAAGGGAGGGAAAACATGGTCCTTAATGAGGCATAATTTTTAAGTTATTTTATTAGCAATTGCACCTAGAGGTGCCAGACATAATTATTAAGTTATCTTACTATAAATTGCACCGAGAGGTGAACATCGATAGGAGAAGTGGGGAATGTGGAAGGAAATAGTTCATACATCATTTTGTGTAAAATCATGGGGTTGTGAAAAGGGGTGTACATTGAATGATCATGATTAGAGCACCACAAGCTTAATAATTAGCTACCAAAGTGCAAAGGAGAGGGAGGAAAAGAATTTGTAGATAAGAGACTGACAACTCTAAATAGGCAATGAAAAAACACCTTATTTAGTGAGATAAACTACCCGACATCAAAATCTGGAGCTCCCCTTTGAGGAAGACATTTAAGATAGTGATTATAGGGAATATTTTCAACCACTGTGAGGATGAAAATGGACTTCAAAAAAATCTATTGTTATTAACAATGAACACAATTAAAAAACCCATAGCATGTATAGCAGGAAATAGCAAGCACTAATTTATCGCTCGGGACTCTCCATGGCTCTGAAAAAATCTTTGCTAGGAATTGAATATGAGATTTCCAAACCTTTTGGCATATTTTTAGTGTCAATAGACATGCAATCAACACTATCAGTTTAACCATGTACTCAATCTTCTCAAACCCTCTGCTTTGAATCTGAACAAAATGATTATGCTTCGACATACAGACACTATGATTGTATCTTTAAATACTAAATATTGAGAATTTGCAGGTGTTTTTATGGTGACCAGTGGTACGTACTTCGTTATTATTTCTATTATTTCTTAATCTAGTGAAGTAGTAGGATAGGATGTTTTATGTCATGAAGGAAAAATGTAGATTTTTTTGTGTACTGTTTTTTCTAACTTCAAAAAGATAACATATTTGGTCAAAGTGTCATTTTCTATATCACTTTACCATGGTAAACTTGGTTCACCCAGAGAATTTGGTTGTCGATGAGATCTCTGTGTCATGCGAATGTTTATAGTACAAATAAAATAAAGTGAAAAAAAAAACTCAAATCTAATTTAATCAAATCAATTTTTTTTAACTAGTGCATAAAGTAAAAAAAATACAGCTCTAAAGTAGGAAATAGATTCATCTTAACTTAGGGATCTATCTATGAAGCATTGAATGGGATAATAAAGGTGGAGAGAAAAACTATTTTTTTTTATTAAATACAACATGATGGTCCAAAAAGAATGACACGCATAATTCTTTGCCAAACAGTGGTCTAATCAGTTGTGATGAGACTTACATAAATCAAGATATTTAGATGCACCATCCTCGTGAAACATAAATAAGACATATCACACAACCTTAATTGTAAGTCAACATACATACCAAGATTCACCACACCCGTAATCTGCTACAAAATTCTAACCAAAACTACGAACTCTACCTCATGACATAAAATATCCTACTACTTCACTAGATTTAGAAATAATAGAAATAATAACCAAGTACATACCACTAGGCCACCATAACAACACCTGCAGACAAACACAGTAAATAGATACTAAACAATCAGCTCCCAGAAAGTTGACCTAAAGAAATAATGAACCAAGTAGTTGTAATATAACCAAAATAATATACAACTAGAGCTCCAGTGCCACGACAGTAATCCAAATTTCTAAAATCCCGCCAGTCCCATTTTCACACAATTGAGACACCACAATAGATCGAGTGAAATTCAACATTGGGTCATGTTTCCTACAAAAACCCTACACCCACATTGCCATTGATGTCCATAAAATTTCTAAACAAATGTACCAACCCTAGTCACTTTTAGAGGTTAAAATATATGTCATATTGTTAACAACCGAAAAGAAAAAAAAAACTTGAGTGAATGTATCCCAAAATACAGTTACATAGATGGCACTTGAAAGCCTTACATAGATAGTACTTTTTTAGAAATTATGAATATCTTAGAAGGGAATTAATTGGTACAACTTAGTGTCCTTCATCAAATATACAACTCTCCCCTTCTATCAATCTATTATGTGTCACATCCTCCCTTTCGAAAGCATAAGATCTCTTACCAAAATGCATATTTCCAGTCTAATAAAAAATTTATTTGACCAAATAAAGAGCACTTGCAATAAGGGATTTAGCAAGCTAAAAAAAAGCTCTAGGTGTAGCTTGCTTTATAGACTAGTTAAACCTCCCATCCTGTGGTGGATGAATTTCTATCTAAATATTTTTAGTTGATCCTGCCGCAAGATTTCTTGAACTTATTATAAATAAACGGATAGCCATAGGACCCTGTTTTCCATTTAATGGAAAGAAAACCAACCTTTGGAAAGGAAAATTTGTTGATATGAACACCCTAGAAAGAAGAACCTCCATGCAACAATTCAAAGACTGGTGTAATAGCAAGAACATTACAAGATGATCAGACTAAGTGAAATGTGAGAGTTTTTGAAGCTCCCTTGAGATCAATGTAACCAAGTGAACAAGGATCAGAACTGCAGAACCTTGCTCAAAAATTTTAAAATCCGTGTTTTTCCTTGGAAGAAAGAATGGACTTCCTTTCCTCAAAACAAGCATGTTCACATGACTCATTATATATAAATATTAAAAAACCACTCACATCATATAATCTCCAAAAATAAGGAATCATCAGGTCTTCCTGGTGCATCTTTTGTCAAGTGAACAAATTTTTTTTACCATCCCTTCCTTTAACACCTAGAGGCCCAACTTCTATGTATCTACTGCTTGAACTTCTTGGAAATAAATGGAAAGCCATAGGACCCCGTCTGGCATTTAATTGAAAGAAAACCAACCTTTGGAAAGGAAAATTCTTCAATCTGAACATCTTAGAAAGAAAAACCTCCATCCAACAATTTAAATACTGGTGTAATGGCAAGAACATTGCAAGATTGTCAGACTAAGTGAAACGTGATAACATTTGAAGCAATTCCCTTAAGATCAATAGGACCAAGTGAAAGAGAACGAAAACTACAGAACCTTGCTCAAGAATTTTAAAATCCATGGTTTTCCTTGGAAGAAAGAATGGACTTCCTTCCTCAAAATAGACATGTTCATATGACTCATTATATACAAAAGCCACTCACATCAGATAATCTCCAAAATGAAGGAATCATTAGATTTTCCTGGTACATTTTCTATTTAAAGAAACAAAAACATTTTACCATCCCTTCATTTAACACCAAGAAGCCAAATTTCTCTGTATCTAGTACTTGATAGTAATACCTTGAATGATATAGCCCTCAGGAAAATTGGAATTTTTTTGTAGACTGGCCATTTCAAACCCAAGATCCTGCTAAAAAAGGTTAAGATCCTTTCTGCTGCACTAATTATATTGAGACTATGGATGCTTTCCAATAAAACTACTATCACCACTAGGGCCCACTGTAAGAGTTAGCAAAGGTTATGCCCCGATATCAAAAAATCAAAGCTAAAAGTGGGCCTTGAGAAGTCAACAACATTACTCGCCAAGAGCTATAGTGGATCACCAAATACGACTTGGAATTTCTACCAGGTTCACTCAATATCTTTCACTCATGTTTGTTGCAGCCTCAATAAAATGCCCATCTTTGCCACAAGCAGATCACCTGAGAAAGGATAAATGTTTTTTCATACATTATTCACTCCCCTTTCCTCATAATGAACCTACATGCTTCCCAACATTGAATGGACATGTATTCCTGAACTTATCACTACAAGGAAAAGACCCTCTAGCGGAGGTTATAAAGGAGGTTTTTAGTGTTATAAAATTGGCCAAAATTGTCAAAAAAACATTTTCTACAACATCCGTTTATGGTTACATAGGTTTTGGTGGAGCTTTTAATGGAAAATTCAACACAACTAAAAAAAATGGGCCGTCGGAGGTTATTACGGATGGTTTTTTCATCGGTGTGCTACTGTGGATTTAATGCACCGGTGCGTACATGTAGAAGGCACCCCAGGGCGATCTCAGTTGAACGCACTGGGACGTTTAGGTGTAAAAACGCATTGGGCGTAGTGTTGGTCATACAACGCACGGGGTTGTTCTAATTGGTTTTGGGATTTGTGCGGTGCCCATAGGTCGTATCAACGCACTAGTGCGTAGACTTATAGAAATTCACCAGTGTGCCATATCACAGAAAGGCATCGAGATTTATAATTGGTATTGGTATTCGTGCAGTGTCTGTAGATCGTAGAAATGCACTGGTGCTTATAGATACATAAATTCCCCAGTGCACAGCATCACACAAACGCACTGATATCAGGATTTGTGCGGTGCCCATACGTTGTACAATGGCACCGGTGCGTATAGACACATAAATGCACCGGTGTACAGTTACTGACATGCACCGGTTTTCATTTTGTATTTTTTAGAAACATCGACCTGTGACAGTCCAATTATTTTGATTGTTTTAAATTCATTATTCATCAAAAGTCGACACATCTTATAGAAATATTCATATTAATTACATTTTTATTAATGCATTTGAATGTGATGTTTGGATTAATTTTTTATATCATATCATAATTATTATGGTTTTTTAAAATTCATTATTCATCAAAAGTCAACACATATATATATCTTATAACAATATTCATATGAATTAAATTTTTGTTAGTGCATTTGAGAACGACAATGGAGAACACAATAGAATAAATTAAAACCTATATATATATATATATATATATATATATATATATATATATATATATATATATATATATATATGAATAAGATAGTCTTTAAAATACAAAATGGGACAGTTATTGGTATCCCTTTGTCTTTCAATTTGGACACTATGTCCATTACATTAATTTTTTTTTTTGATTTCATAGACATATTTCAAAAAATAAAATGCCTTGCTTTGATATCCAAACATAGTGATCATAATTCTTCGCTTGAACTGTTGTCACTGCTAGAGCTACTTCCATGACTTGGGTTATTTAAAGGAATTTGTTGTTCACGGCGTTGATTGTTTTCTCTTTTTCACCTTCCATCTACAAACATAAAAATAAACTGAAATGAGTGTATATACATCAGTGAGAATAATGAAAATTGAAATATTAAATAATATACATCAATGTAAATCGAAAAGAAAAATGACGTACCATAGCAACAATTGACTCATAAACTATACACATTCTTTCAAAACCATGTACCATGCCATCTTTCAAATTTTCATTTGTTGGCGCAGTTCCATAATTTGTTTCTTGCAAGTTTTATACCCCATAACAAATCATATATTTAATATAAAAGATGGTTTTGTTCTATTAATTATAGACGGAGCTAAGTAAAACAATATCGATAGATGTTTACAAATTCCACAATTAATTTCTGATATGCCAACATATACTCACAACCCATATTTAACCCAATTTCAATCAATTCGTCTAATGGTTCCTCTTTGTATGTTAGCACTTGTTTGAAGACAGTCAATGATGATTTTTGTAAAACAACTTTAAAATAAAAAAATTAAATCTAGTTAAGTTGTTATAAGGAAGTAACAATTACTCACAAACTTAGAGATCAACCCTTTTCTTCCTTGTCATCCTGTTTTATGTGCTGAATGGGTTCCATTTTCTTTTCTTTTCTGCAAGAAAATTCTTGAAAATTAATATTTAATGCTAAATTTTTTATTTATTATACCTAATGATCGAAAAAATCAATGATTACATATTACATTTGAAGCACGTTGTTGTTGATATGGCTCCTCCTGTGATGAAATTTTGTCCATTTCTTTGACCATCTCCTTGTACACCTTTTTGGACATTCCTACTGGCACATTTCTGATATCAGCTCATTCATCTTTTGAGATTTCCATAATCTTCCTGAAAATGTAACATGCCAATAAAATATTTAATTTTTATATTGATATATGAAAAGTAAATATAACAAAAGTGATATTTATAAATAATTCTAGACAAACATTTAATGGAATATTACTTTTCCATCCTTTATTTTTTGTTGTTGTACATTTTTTCTATTAAAATTCTGACATGTCTCATTCACCAATTCTCTGGAAACTCTTCCTGTAGTTTAGATAAAATTTGGTTCTTGGAATCATTGGATTGATTTTTGTATTTTAAGTGGAAAGAACATATATACATTCGTTCCACTAGATCCCTCAAACTTTTGTAAAAGTTTTTCCCCCTTTCGTTAACTTCCAGCACCACTTTAGATGAGCTAAGGAGAAATTCATTTTCATTTCCATGTTCAATTTTTTTTATTTTCTTAGAACAACATTCCTTTTCTGAGTTGTTGGTCCCTGTAGAAAATTAAATAGATGTGAATTAATAGACTATTTGATACATGTTATCTAATAATTTTAATTATATTATTAATGATAATTAAAAAAAGAATCTCATATTGGATCGATTCGACTAAAAAACACATTCAAATTCGCTAATATCATCTAATCATCGTGATCATGATCATCTAATAAAACACAAGCATTGTGTAACATCATCACAACAAAAACATCAAATATACATCTCATGTCAAATAACTGCTATCACATACACATCTATCTACAAGTTGCACATTAAATGAACATATCTAAAAATACCTAACAATATGCACATCATGATGATCACCAACATGTAAACTAAGTACAACTCCAACATGAACATAAAATACATGGACCATATATATATAATTGAATAATGTTAAAAATATACAACTGTAATATAAATGTCATGGATCGGCTGGTGGTAGTACAACATTAATAGCAGTACAATTGGAGGCCTACTCAGTAAATGGTGCAGCCTCGATGGTTGAGCTTGCTCATGATCATGAATAGTATTGATGGATCGATCAGCTGGTGGTAGTACAACATCAATATAAGCAGTAGTAGTAGAGGCCTACTCATTCAATAATGCAGCCTCAACGGTCGACGGTATAGCCTGCTCATGATCATGACTAGTACTGATGGATGCTGCAAGCTGCTGACTGGATGTGGCCGATGGTCCAGCCTCATCTCCATGATGATTGCTAGATGTTGCTAGTGGAGCCTCATGCTCATCAAGCACAACGCGAGGTGAACGATCATGAGATGATGAGTCGTTGCTCATGGTCTGTCCATCACGTGTTGTAGCTTGAATACACCTATAATGTGCAATAGTCCTCGTCAGTCACATAATAGCTGTCATAGCTCCTACGACATGTTGCATCAGGCTGTAGATGTCATGTAGCATGCCTCTCCACATCCGTAATAGCCTATCATCGGCCTGTATGTCTCTGTAATGAGCAGGCCTGATGCCCTCCTTAACAATCAATGCACTGAGTTGGTTTCCAAACTCCATCCTATATCTAGTATCAGGTCGACCGCGCCTAGCAAAAGGTAGTACCAGTGCACCAACAGGAGCATGTCTCTCTACATAGGCCTCATCCTGATCATGATTCTCGGCATCGGACATATCCTGATCGTCATCAGGATCGACACCTGGATCATGTGGTGGTTTCGGCATCTCCTCGCCATCAAAAGAGCCAATGTATGCAAAATATATACAAGTACACAACAATAATTAGACAATTTCATTACACAATTTAATAAAAACAAGTTAAAGAACATGTTAAAATAAATATAAATAAAACAGTAATATTACCTCTATCATCTGGGGGCTCATCATCTATGAAGAGGATGTTGGAAAGCCCTCACCAATCTAATCCATCATAAGGACATGGGACCATAATGAAAGGGTGCAGCTCATCAACACTGGCTAGTAAGTTTAGTGCATCATGTGATATCCTGGCTGGAAACATAGTCTCTCCCCTCTTGGGCATCATCTTCCCCCACATGTGCATCTAGGACTCCAACATCGGCCTACGAGGTTGTCAAACAAAAATAGGCCTCATCTCTTAAAACCTCTCCAAAAATAAACAAAAAAACTCTGAAGAAAAAGGAAATTTGACCGTCCCTTGTGCATGAGCACGACATCTATCTAAGGCCATACAAAACTACTGCAAAAAAATGGCAGACCACCTGACAAGTCATGGCTCCTGTACTAAAGAATCAACATAATATAAAATTGAGAAACTGATGCATTTCCTGTCACTGGTGTTGTTCGAAATGGTCGAAATGATAAGTGAGAGGCACTGCATGTCTTGTCTACCAAATGCACTTATACGTAACTGACCTCCAGGTACCTGAAACTCTGCAGGAGAAAATACATCTGCTCCAATGTATCTCTGGAAGTAAACTAACTGACTCCCTGCTACACAACCAGCTAGAACCTCTGGGAATGAGGGAAAATCCACCCCTCTCCTCGATATTCCCGTAATAATATAAATATCCTCCTTAGTGGGTGTGTACCACTGGTCAGGACCAACCTGGAAAGCATGTCGGTGGGCATTCCACCTGTGGATAAGATGTCTCAAAAACACACTATGGGCCTTTAGGGAAGTAGCCTCCTCATAGAACTTGAGGAGGCCTACCTGTCTTAGAATCCCCTCGGTATCTGCTGTAATAGGGCAAGGGTATGCATCTCTCTCCCTCTCTCATGCCTCCCACTGGCGAATCATGTCATACTGCTTCGCCTATTGTTGTTGTTGTTCCTCCTCTTCTCTCTGAATCATAGACATATTAAAAAAAAAATTTATTAAATTAGACATGTATCTAGCAATATATATATATATATATATATATATATATATATATATATATATATATACATATATATATAGATATATATATATATATATATATATATATATATATATATATATATATATATATATATATATATATATATATATATTTGAAAAAAAAACGGACCTATCAGTGCGCCACAAAAACAGTCATGCACCGGTTCTGGTGCAGCTTGTGTTTGTAGGGCACCGGTGGTGGTGCCCCAAATGAAATAAAACATACTGTCCTCAGTGCATCTCAAATTTTTTTCAAGCACCATTCACTATATATGATGTCAGAATAGCGGTACATTGACTGAAATATATGCCCTAGAGCATATAGTCATGTCAGCGCACTGATTTCCTAACAATTACATAGTCAACGGTGCGGTCTTTTACCCGGCCGCACCGTTCACCCTTTTGAAATGCCGAATGTGGTGTGTTGACAGACACTGGGGCGGATAATTCCGTCAATGCACCGCACTTCTATTCCCATGGTCAACGGTGCAACTGGCTAAATGAGCACACCACATTTTACTTTTTAAATTTAAAATAATGTGGGGCTTCTTTCGTTGCCACCCCAGAAATGGTGCAGATAATGTTAGCACCGGTGGCGGTGCGACCTCTAAATTTTACAGGTAGCACCACTTACCAGTGTGAGCTGAACGGCTCAGGCGCACCGTGCGAAATTTTTTTTTCTTTTTCCTTTTTAATGGTTTTTTTTAAGGTTATTTCAAATTCTAATCCGCTAAAAAGCTTAATTATGGAAAAACTAGAAAAATACTTGTACATTTCGCCATCGAGGCGGCATATTGGCTGTAGAATTTGCAAAAGAAAATTTTCCCACTGTCTTTCAAAATGCAAGCTGGAGATTGGTGGCCAATGCACAGCAACAGTGCGTGCAATGGGTGCAATGGGAGCACCGATGTCAGGGCGGCTCAGAGAAGGGGAAATGGCACCGGTGCTTGAGAGCTCTGGAGCACTGAGGAAAGTGAAAAATGCAGTTTTTTTTTCGTAATTATTTTTTATTTAAACCTGTTCCAGTGCACAGGGTTTTCTAGGCGCACTAGTACGCTTTCTTACAACCGCACCAGATGGTGTCAGATTTTTCATGTTGTTTATGGTGCACCGGGGTGGTTCCCTAACACTGCACTGGGATGTTTCTATTTTGGCGTGATGCTTTGATGATGCACCAGGGTGGAATATTCGTAAAGCACTGGTGCGGAATATTCATAAAGCACTGGTTTTTTGGCCATAATTTTTTTTTTATTTAATGCTATTCTGGTGCGTGTGTTTTATAGGCACACCGGTGCTCTTGGATAAGAACGCACCAACACGTTTTTGTTTTGGCGCGGTGTTTTATGATGCACTGGCGCGGAAGAGTTATGAATCACTCATGCATTACAGTAATAGGACGCCCTGGGTGCGTATGTACGTTGTGCACGGTGTTTGGTGTGCCAATGTTTTGTCTGCATCGGTGCTTTCTATGGTAGAGCACACCGATAATTGAGAGCTCAGGAGCACTGAAAAATAAAAAATCCGGATTTTTTTTTTTATTTAACCCTTTTCCAGTGTGTGTGGTTTATAGGTGCACCAGTTCTGTTTCTTACGAACGCACCAGTCGGTTTTTGTTTTGGCGCATTGTTTTATGATGTGTCGGTGCAGTTTCTTAATACTGCACCGAGCAGTTTCGATTTTGGCGCGGTGTTTTATAATGCACCGGCGCGGAAGAGTTGTGAAGCACCAGTGTTATACAATAATAAGACGCACCGGGCGGGTGTGTATGGAGTGCACGGTGTCCGGTGTGCCAATGTTTTGTGCGCACCGGTGCTTTTGTGTTTCAGGGGCACCGATGCAATGTTGAATGATAAGCGCACTGAGAAAACATCTGCTAAACCATCTGCCCGCCAACCTCCTCTAGTAACCTCTGCTAGAAACGGATGTATGGGGTATTTTTCTATGGAGTTCCTCAAAAATATCTGCTAGAGGGTCTTTTCCTTGTAGTGTATTCAGGAACCTACTTCATCACTTTCTCATATCAATAAGGAAATTGGGACTTCAAAGAATACTATCAGTTAGTCAAGATGTCACTGAGGAGTTTCTTGCCCTGAAGATTTATTCCTACATAAAGGAATGGTTTGTGAAGGAAAAATTCAGAATTATACTCTCTTATATGGGAGTGTACAGTGATGCTCTACATTTAATATAAATGTGTTTAGGAAAAAAATCAGCAATTCCAAACCGCTAATAATATGCATTATCCTTCAAAAGTTCCCTATTTCAGGTTCCACATATACAACAAGTCAATATTGGCAACCATTGCATGTCCATCTTTGTGGTTACACTTTGCAACAATTTGAGACATAAACACATTTTTAAAAATTGAAATTAAAGGCTCTCTTCGCACCTGGAAGTTAACAATTGACTATCACAAATATATTTTTCACATGGTCATTCTGCTTAGCAATGCAGAGTGACTTGTACTTAACATCACAAAACCAACTAATACCAAAAACAAAATTTGTGTACTTTGGCCATATATTGGTGCAACATTTTCTTAGTTTATTTCTTAGAAATAATATACTTGATATTAATAAATCGGCATTTTGGCATACTAAATGTGATGAGAAAAATAAATCCAACCTCTCAAGGGAATTTTAAAAGGAAACACATTCCAACTATCCTAGAAACTCTGCCCTCCAATTTTTTTTTGCTTGAAATCCTTTGTCCACAAGAAATAGAACTTCAATAATAGCCTTATAAAATATAATAATAAAAAGGAAATATATAAAAAAAAAAAAATTGAAAACTTTAATATATAATTTTCCATGGAAACTAAATTCTTTGATTTAATTCATGATCAGTGGAAACCTTACCTGCTTTCACGATAAACTGATTAGCGATGAAGATAAATACAAAATAATTTCACTACCCGTGTGTATTTAAATTGTTGCTCCACAATTTTTATCAGTCCTCCACAATCCAAACACTTGAAATTTTCCTATAAAAGCTCTGGACGAACCTCACTTGTTCCAGTCACAACCCCACTTACAGATACCAGTTTCCCAATTTCAACAGTGGTTAAATCTCTTAGCCTGTGAACATGCAAAGCCCCCTGTAAGAATCCAAATAATCTCATGTTTCACTAAGTGATGAAAGAAGCATGCTACCTTTCGTTTAGATATATTCTACACGCACAAGTGAATTTTGCCATGTGATTAAATGCTAGTAGTCTCAATTCTAAACCAACTTTTTCCTCAAGATAACACGATATTTTTTCGTAAATACAAGGAACTTGCAGATATTGTAGAAACCCAAAAGATCTTGGCCACCACTTATAGGGTTGCTTGTTTGCTAAGGCGGTCTCATATTGGATACAAGATTCTTTTACAAATATGATCACATCATCAATTTACCAGTAAGCTAGTATGATCACGTCATCAATTTACCTGCTATGCCTTTGAGCAGAAGAAAGAGTACAGCAGCAGCAGTAGAGATTGAGTGTACAGCAACACGCAGTTAAGAGGAATGGAGAAAATCCGTAAGGAAGAATTTAATTATTGATGAGCCGAAGCAAAGTATTACAGAGGAGAATTAATTTTGTGTTATGGGCAAACTCATTTTGGAGTGGAACAAAGATTTCCCATAGATCTAATCTATGGAGGAGCAGATTCAATTAAAACAGTCATTTCGGGCTTCAAAGCCCTCAACAACCAAAAATGAATGAAATTGATTAAACAGGCGAAGGACTTAAAAGTTATGAAAAGGCCGGACAAGTGGTCCCCACCACTTGAGCGCAAATCGCAAATCGCAGTTTTTGAAGTTTCGAGTGTCTTGTTGATGTGGATGCTTGCGATGTGTGATCATCGCACCATCGCAACATCTCAACATCGCAATGTTGCAAAATCACCCTTCGCCCATGCCAGAGTTTTGTTGAAAGTGCAATGTGCGATCGTCACACCATCGCACGATCGCACAACCGCATGTCATATATATTACCGCCGGTTGAAGTTTGGGATGTGCGATCGTCGCAACATTGCAGCATTGCACAATCGCAAGTTCATTTGTTATTTCTGCCATATGTTTCCACCGGTAGTAAGTTGCGATGAGATGTCGCGCTATCGCACATCGCATTCCTTGTTGTTCCGCCATTGCACATAGAACATTGCACTTTTGGTTGATCACGCCATCGCAAGTTTCGTTATTCTTCCATATCACACATCACAAAATGGCCGACTGTGATGTGGTCCCCACTCGTACGTCGCGCCTATGATATATTTTATTGTTCCTCAAAGGATTTCCTTTGTATTTCGTTTTATTTCTTTGTATTAAATTTTTATATATGTTGTATGTGTTTTTACTCCCGCCGCGCTATAAAAAGTGAAAAAGGCCCGAGAGCCTATGTATTATTGTATTGTATTGTTTTGGCTCGTTTGCACAGCAGTGCATGGGAAAGAGAAGAAAACAACAGTGTTGGTCTTTTAAGAGACAGAGTATTGCTTTGGTTGAAGACAGAGAGTTGTTTTGTAGAGCACTGTGTCTGTAGCAGTCCTACTCATATTTTGTTAATCCCTCTATGCTGAGGAAGACATTTTGTAATATATTTTAGTTTGTTTAATGAAATAGAAGAAATAATTTTCATGCCATCTCTGTCTACAGTCAAATTTTATTTTAAATTTCTCTGTGTTAGAGGAGAGGAGTTTACTCTCTCCATTTCATTGTTCTGGAATTTTCAATATTCCAACATGGTATCAGAGCTAGTATAGGCTCTTTGAAGGTTTCAAAGAAGTTGAAGAAGAAGAAGACTTGTTGCAGTTCTTTCTCCAGCAGTGTGAAAATCTCAACAGAGGTCAAAGTTCAGGTATATCTCAAAGATAAGAGAGCTGTTGTTTTGTGTTTAAAAGAGTTTGTTCTTTCAGAAAAAGGAAAGACAGTTTGTTTAAAGTTCAGAGTTCAGTTTAAAAGAAATGGCTGGACCAAGCACTGGTATGAACATTGGAAATGTTCAGCTTCCACAATTTAATGGAAGGAATTATGATTATTGGGCCATTACCATGAGAGCCATGTTTGTCTAACAAGACTTATGGGAGTTTGTAGAAGATGGTTTTGTTGAACCAGTTGATGTGCAGGCTTTTAATGCCTTAACTCAAGCAGAGAAGGACCTATTGAAGAGAAATAGGAAGAAAGATGCTAAATCTCTCTTCTTATTGTATCAAGCAGTAAATGAGAGTGTGTTTCCAAGGATAGCAGCAGCCTAGAGATCCAAGGATGCATGGGAAACTCTGAAAGTAGCCTATCAAGGTATGGAGAAAGTTAAGACAACAAAACTTCTGTTGATGAGAAGAGATTTTGAAACTCTTTGCATGAAAGAGTCAGATAATGTAGACACATTTTTTACACATGTGATTGGGATTTTAAATCAGATAAGATCTCATGGAGAAACTCTTGAAGAGAGAAGGATTGTGGAGAAACTTTTGAGAAGCTTACCCTCAAAGTTTGATGTTATTGTTACCACCATAGAAGAGACCAAAGATCTCTCAAGGTTCACAGTAGATGAACTTCATGCCTCACTGATAACTCATGAACAGAGATTGAGCAGAGATGAACATTCATCTCTTGAGCACGCCTTCAAGACCCAGATGCCTTCAGGAAGAGGAAGAGGTCAAGGCAAAGAAAGAGGAAGAGGCAGAAGTCAAAATAGAGGTGGAAGGAATAGCCCTTCACATTCACATGGAAGAAAAAATAGTCAAAATCAGAGCCACGGACAATGCAACAGCCAGCAAGGTGGACATCAACACCAACATGCTCATGGAAAAAGGTATGACAAATCCAATGTCCAATGTCATTATTGCAATAAATATGGGCACTATTCCAATGAATGTAGAAAGAAGCAAAATGACATGAAAAATAGGCAGAATGCTAATGTAGAAAAAGAAGAAAACAACCCAAGTAATGTGCTACTAGCATGTAATGTAGCACAAGATAAAGAAGATGATGTTTGGTTCTTAGATTCAGGATGTAGTAATCACATGACTGGAAATAGAGGAATGTTTTCCAATCTAGATGAAGAAGTAAAATCTGAAGTGACCACAGGGACTGATACTAAGATCTTTGTAAAAGGAAAAGGCAGAGTTAGTATTCGAGCAAGAAATGGGGAGCAGAAATGTGTTCCTGATGTATATTATGTTCCAGGTCTGAAGTGTAATCTTTTGAGCGTTGGGCAGCTCATAAACAAAGGTTACAATGTAATATTCAAATATGATGTGTGCACAATAAAAGATATTCCTCCAAGTAAGAAAATCATTGCTGAAATTCAAATGACCAGCAATAGAATGTTTCCTCTCAAGCTCAACACTGACTTGAAGGGAAAAGGAAAGAACATTGCAGCCGTAACACAAGAAGCCTTTCAGAAGGAAGCAAAGGATGAAAATTGGTTATGGCATTTGAGATTTGGACATCTCAATTTCGGAGGATTAAATTTGCTGCACAGAAAAGAAATGGTAAGAGGTTTACCATTGATTGAAAAGCCTGACAGCCTATGTGAAGGTTGCATCTTGGGAAAGCAACACAGAGAAAATTTTCCATCAGGGAAAAGCATAAGGGCGAAAGCACCCTTAGAGATCATTCACTCAGATTTATGTGGGCCGATGCAAACAGCATCAGTTTCAGGAAGCAACTATATGCTGACCTTCATAGATGATTTCGCAAGAAAAGTGTGGGTTTATTTTCTGAAATATAAGAGTGAATTTTTTCAGAAATTTTTCCATTTTAAAGCTCTTGTAGAAAAACAGAGCGGACTGCACATTAAAGTTCTTAGAATTGATAGAGGAGGAGAATACATATCAAAGGAGTTTCTACGTTTTTGCAGAGAGACGGGCATACAGAAGCAGTTTACCACAAGGTACACACCACAACAGAATGGATTTGCTGAAAGGAAGAATCGAACCATAATGGAAATGGTGAGAAGCATGCTCAAGGCAAAGCACTTGCCGAATGAGTATTGGGCAGAAGCAGCAAACTGTGATGTGTATATTTTGAATAGATGCCCTACAAAAGCTGTGATGAACAAAGTTCCAGAAGAAGCGTGGAGTGGCAGAAAACGAGTCACCCACATGAGAGTTTTTGGATGTGTGGCATATGCACACATTCCAGACAAGTTGAGGAAGAAGTTGGATAGTAAGGGGGAGAAGTGAATTTTCCTAGGATATTGTGAAGATTCCAAAGGATATAGATTGTATAACCCATCCACAAAGAATTTTGTGATAAGCAGAGATGTGCAATTTATTGAAGAGGAAGCATGGGATGGAAGCATTGAGAAAACTGTCAATGTTAAAAGCTGTTTATCTCATGATGAAGATGAAGAAGATGTGGTTGAAATTAACAACTCATCTGTTGCACAACCTCCACCAGCGCAAGGACAGCAAGGGACGCCTCAAGCGGCAGCGAGAACTTCCTTGAGAAGAAGCAGCAGTGGTTCACCCAACACACCACACAGAGCAGAATTGAGTACTTCATCAAGCACTTCTACACCAAGTGAAAGAGGAACAAAGTTCAGAAATCTTAGTGAAATTTATGAGCAGGGAGCAGCAAATGAAGGTATGAATTCCTTATTTTCTTTGTATTGTCAATTTGATGATCCTATTCATTTTGAATATGCTATTAAAGATAGAAAATGGATAGAAGCTATGGATGATGAAATTAAGGCCATAGAGAAGAACAAAACATGGGAGCTGGTTGATCTCCCAGAAGGTAAAGAAGTTATTGGAGTTAAATGGGTATATAAGACCAAGAGCAATGCTGAAGGAAAAATAGAAAGACACAAGGCCAGACTTGTTGTCAAGCGATATAAGTAGAAGCAAGGGATTGATTATGAAGAAAATTTTGCACCAGTTGAAAGAATGGAAATCGTGAGAGCAGTGTTGTCCATAGCAGCACAAAAAAAATGGAAAGTATATCAGATGGATGAAAAATCTGCATTTTTAAATGGAGTTTTAATGGAAGATGTATATGTGGAACAACCTCTGGGATATGAGAAGAAAGGCCAAGAGCATAAGGTCTGCAAATTGAAGAAAGCTCTTTATGGGCTGAAGCAAGCTCCAAGAGCATGGTACAGTAGGATAGACTCCTATCTACTGGAAAATGGATTTGAAAAGTGTGTGGGAGAACCCACCCTCTACATCAAAGAAAAGGATGGTAAGATGTTGATTGTTTTTTTATATGTTGATGATTTAATTTTTACAAGTAATGATGATTACCTTGTTGAAAACTTTAAAACAGTCATGAAAGATGATTTTGAAATGACTGATATGGGTTTATTAAGCTACTTCTTGGGAATAGAAGTGGAACAAAATGAAAAAGGGATTTTTATATCTCAAGAAAAGTATGTGAATAAAGTTTTAGAAAGATTTAATATGCAGGAGTGCAAAGCTGCAATTACTCCCACAGTAATGGGATTGAAGTTGAGTAAAGATGACAGTAGCAAGGATTTCGATCCAAGTTTGTATAAAAGCATAGTTGGTAGCCTCATGTGTTTGACTGCAACTAGGCCGGATATTATGCTTGCTGTTAGTT